>OY992892.1:82872450-83039441 GCA_963921405.1 Cepaea hortensis
TCTATCTATCTGTTTGTCTATCTATCTATCTATCTATCTATCTATCTATCTATCTATCTATCTATCTATCTATCTATCTATCTATCTATCTATCAGCCTGCCTGCCGGCCCGACCACCCACCCACCAACAGACCGACCGACCTACCGATATCTATCTATCTATCTATCTATCTATCTATCTATCTATCTATCTATCTATCTATCTATCTATCTATCTATCTATCTATCTATCTATCTATCTATCTATCTATCTAATCTATCTGTCTGTCTGTCTGCCTGCCTGCCTGCCGGCCCACACACCCACTAACCGACCGACCTACCGATATCTATCTATCTATCTATCTATCTATCTAATCTATCTGTCTGTCTGTCTGCCTGCCTGCCTGCCTGCCGACCCACCCACCCACCGACCGACCGACCGACCCACCGACCGACCCACCGATCCACCCACTCAGCCAGCCAGCCACCCATCTATCTTTCTGCCTACCTACCTACCTACCTACCTACCTACCTTTCTGTCTGTCTGTCCGGGCCGCGTCATTCATTTTATTCGGAGACTGCCGAGGGTCGTCGCTGGAGCTACGGAGTTCGTGCTTTGTGCGACGCTTTCCGCGCTGCGGAAAGAAACTGAGCCATATGGGATAAAAACCCTGTGCAATGCAGCCGATTCTGTCGACTGTAAGCTACTTCTTTCATTGCACCCACTCCCATACGAATCCAGATACGCCTTTGTTTGTCATCTGAATTTGCAGGTCCTCATTACCGTAAACATAACTTTTTAAACAAGAAATCACTAGTTGTTAAGCAAAACATCAAAGGAATGATGCCGCTTTTAATGATTTAAGTTGTTTTTGGACCTATCAAAGACATATTCCTTGGGTGGGGGTAAATATAAGACGGTTGGAAAAATTTCATAACGATGCAACAGATAGTTTTCAAAATAATTGATCTTGAATGACGGCATAAATTTCCGGACAGACTATACTTCTAGTCATTCATTGGCACCTTGCCGTCTTGACAGACGATAGTTTGTGCTTTAAAAAGGCATAATAACTTTTAACTATGGCGGTAGCGAGTGTGACTGATAAGGCCAATTTGCGCTGTAAATGTCCGTTCACAGTGGGTGCATGTGAACACGTGGTCATTTCCACCATCATGCACCATCTTACGTCTCAAACGCTTGGTGTGTGACTTTTCTGCAATAATGTTCTCCTTTGACTTTATTCCATTTCTGATGTTTGCCCTCCATGCAACACGTTCAGCGGCGACTTGCTCCCAATGTGCATTATCAATGCCTGTATCAATCATGTCCCGCTTACACACGTCTTTGTATCGTAGTAGAGGCCGACCCTGAGATCTCTTACCCATCTGTAGTTCACCAAAAAAGATATCCTTTGGTATTCTACCATCATCCATCCTCCTAAGATGTCCTATCCATCTAAGTCTACGAAGACTGAGCATGGAATAAACTGTCGCACAACCTGATCTTTCCAATACTTCAGTATTTGTGATTTTGTCTTGCCACTTAATACCAAGAATTCTTCGCAGACACCGCATATGAAAGCTGTTTAAATTGTTCTCTTGGTGTGAGTAAGTTGTCCAGGTTTCACTGCCATAGAGAAGAGTACTAAGGACACAGGCTTGATAAACAAGGACTTTTGTTTTGGCAGTAAGCTTCCTGTTCTCCCAGACTCTTTTTCTTAACCTGTTCATTGTTGTTGCTGCCTTACCAATCCGGATGTTGATTTCCTGATCTAGGGATAATTTGCTATTTACCACTGATCCTAGATATGTAAAATGGTCTACTATCTCTAGTTCGGCGTCGTCAATAAAGATTGATGGTACCCCATGTGCACCTTGTGACATAATCTGTGTCTTCTTTTTGCTAATTGTTAAACCAAATTCAGAACAAGCATTGGAGAATGCAGATAGTAGACATTGGAATTCTTCCTCAGAGTGGGTCGTAACTGCAGCATCATCTGCAAAAAGCAACTCTCTGATCAGTACCCTCCTAATTTTGGTCTTAGCCTTCAATCTCTGAGCATTGTAGAGGCCGCCATCTGAGCGTGAGTGAATGTATATACCACCATCCTGATCACGAAATGCATATTTCAGTAGAAGTGAAAAGTATATTCCAAAGAGGGTGGGAGCTAGTACACAACCTTGCTTAACTCCACTCTTGATTTCAAATTCTTCAGAAGTTGCACCATCAAACTTGATTATACCCTTCATGCCTGTGTGGAACGATTCCACAATGGACAGAAGAGTTGGTGGGCAGCCAATCTTCTTTAGTGCCTTGAACAGACCCTCACGACTGACCAAATCAAATGCCTTTGTGAGGTCGATGAAGGCAATAAACAGTGGTTGATTCTGTTCACGGCATTTTTCTTGCATTTGTCGCAATGAGAATATCATATCAGTGGTAGACCGGTTCTGTCGAAAGCCACACTGTGATTCGGGGTAGACTTGATCTCCTAGGACTTGAAGTCTGCGCAGAACAATTCTGGCAAATACTTTTCCAACAATACACAGAAGTGAGATACCCCTATAGTTGTTGCAGTCGCTCCGATCGCCCTTGTTCTTGTACAGTGTTATGATGCTTGAATCTTTGAAATCCTGTGGGACTTGTCCTTCACGCCAGCATAGCTCTATTAGCTGGTGGATCTGTATAGTGAGTGTGTCTTGCCCACTCCTGATAACCTCTATTGGAATCTCATCCTTACCTGGAGCCTTGCCAGATGCAAGTTCATTTATAGCACACTTAACTTCTGTTATGGTGGGAAGTGTGTCCAGGTGGTCAAGAGTTGGTAGAGCCTCTATGGCGTTGAGGGCATCATCCGCTAGTTTGGTCTCACTTGAGTAAAGCTCCAAATAGTGCTCTACCCATCTGTCCATCTGCTGTTTCTTATCAGTGATGACTTCTCCAGTCAAGGTTTTCAATGGTGCACTTCTTTTGATCACTGGACCACAGGCTTTCTTTATTCCTTCATACATGCTTCTTATGTCTCCCTTATCACTTGCGATTTGAATGGACTCACATAACTTGATCCAATAATCATTTGCACACTGCCTGGCAGCCTTTTGCACATCCTTCCTAGCTTGCCTTAGCTCACTCAGAGTGTTACGCGTTGGTCTTTCCTTGTTTCTTAAGAGAGCTTTCTTCTTCTTATCAATCAAGGGCTGCAGAGTCTCGCTGTTGGCCGCAAACCAGTCCTGCCTCTTATGATCCACAGTGCCGTAAACCCCTACGGCAGTTTTATAAAGAGTTTCCTTAATTTGACCCCACTTTTCATTTACTGTACAATTTTCTGGTGTATCAGTGAAAGCGTCTTCAAGTTGCTGTTGAAACTGAAAGCACTTTTCAGGATCATGAGTGTTAATAATATTAATCCTGGGGCTAGATTTGTGTTTAGCTGTGTAGATTCTCTTTGGTCTCAGTCTAACTCTTGCAACAACCAAAGAATGATCTGTATCACAGTCAGCACTGTGGTAACTACGAGTCAATGATATATGGTTCAGATGTTGTCTCCGTGTGATGATGAAGTCCAGCTGGTGCCAATGGCCGGATCTTGGATGTTTCCATGTGACCTTATGCATCTCTTTTGTTTTAAAAAAGTACTTCTAGTACACTGGGCTGATTGTTGTGTGTGGGTTAGCTTTCCCTATTACCAGTGTCCCTCGCCGTCAGGCGAACCCTCTCGGACTTACTTCTGAGGTAATTTACCCCCCCCCCCCCCCCCATTCCTCCCAGACTCAAGGACGAGACATCAAAATTTTAGTCCAACTGACCGGTGTAGGGGTTGAACCCGCTACCTCGGCTTCAGCACACTGGAAGTTTAAGAGCAGGTGCTCTTATCCATTCGGCCAAGCTGACCTCAGTTAGAGGACTAAACAGGTACCCCAGCTTGCCCAAAGGTATCCCGTAAGCTTACGCAGGCAAGAGGGCACCTTATTAGGCCCGAAGGCAGGCCTGCGTCCCCAATTTATCACCCTTTAAAAATAAAGTTCGTTCGTTGGTTGATAAAGGATTGTCCTATCCCACCACCCATGCTGAACAATTTTACAACGTTATAGCGACGAAACAATAACATTTAGTAATCAACAAACATAAACAATAAGTTATACAAATAAACGAGATAATATTGTTTCAGAGAAAGAAAAAAAAAAAACAATTCCCGCGCAAGAGACAATTGATCCGATACATTTTATCATGTGACTGTTTATTTTTAGAATCCAACATTACAGTGCTGACATGGGGACAGACAATGTAAGAGTCAGCTAGTAAAATTATATACAATACAGCCTGTAATTGGAATTTGCTACAGCTTATTTTCCAGGTATAATAATTGTTTTCCCATTAGCCCATGATTTACTCAGGTGACAGAAAGGTATTATTACACCGCTTGCTATACGTTGCAGATCAGCGTTGGTTTCGCGGACAAAGATGTTCTACCCTCACTGTTGGAATGTTAAGTTTTATTACGTTTTACGTCTGCAGCGACGCGAAATTGACTACATCAGGCTGTATTTATTTATGTTGTATGTTTATGTTTTAATTGTCTCGGTTCCGATAGGCTGTCTGCACGTGATGGCGGATTTTGACCAATAATTACGTGTTTATTGATAACGCGCTGTTAAGGTGGATACCACGTGGTCAGGGGAAATTAACGACTGTGTCGTTACTTACTGGGGAGTCCTTAGAGGAAGCAAGGAATATTAACGTTGAAACCTGGCATGCATGACGTAGGAGGCAAGTAGCGTGGGTTGGCGTGAGACTGGCTACTTCATCTATTAGAAAACTGTCGCTGCAAAATCAAACCAATGATAAACATGCCAAAAAGGGGTTGATGTGAATTGGTTGTCTGTTCCGTGGCGAAGGGTGTTACGGGCGCAGTTCGTAATGCCGCATACATTCAGCTGTATTGTTTTTCTTTTTTAATGAAATGGTATGGGTGCCGGTCGTTCAGAAAGCAATGACAAACTACTGAATGTTAATTAGCCCAGGATTCACGAATAGCCAAAAATGCTGGGGTTGACTGCTATGTCCTGTGAAGGCCATACAACTAACTGTTGTCAGTTGGTTGAGGGCCCTTGCTGCGTGTGAAGAATAAAGGCAAAAGAACACGGAAAATAAGATTGGCGTTGGTGCAGAAGGATTGAACAACAAGGATATAAAGAATGAGGAGGAGAAGGGGGTGGGGGAAGGGATCTGGAGGAGGAGGAGACGAAGAAGAAGAGGAAGAAGAAGAAGAAGAAGAAGAAGAAGAAGAAGAAGAAGAAGAAGAAGAAGAAGAAGAGGAGGAGGAGGAGGAGGAGGAGGAAGAAGAAGAAGAAGAAGAAGAAGAAGAAGAAGAAGAAGAAGAAGAAGAAGAAGAAGAAGAAGAAGAAGAAAAAGAAGAAGAAGAGGAGGAGGAGGAGGAGAAGAAGAAGAAGAAGAAGAAGAAGAAGAAGAAGAAGAAGAAGAAGAAGAAGAAGAAGAAGAAGAAGAAGAGGAGAAGAAGAAGGAGGAGGAAGAGGAGGAGGAGGAAGAAGAAGAAGAAGAAGAAGAAGAAGAAGAAGAAGAAGAAGAAGAAGAAGAAGAAGAAGAGACAACAATGAGAAGAAGAATAGGGTAAGGACTCTGCTGGATTTTCAGTTAACATCTTACAATTGCCCCATTTACGCACGAAGAGGAACCTGTGGCCTTCTGGAGACTGCTGTCATGTATTTCTGTGTGTAAGTTTGAAAAAAAAACTACTGAGCATCTTGCCAAGAAATCAACAGACAGCTGAAAGATGCTGCTGATGACAGCGATGTCCTGTAAAGGATATGAAAAAAAAAAAAAGTTTGAAACATGAGAAATGATTTTATACTTGTATGTTAAACCTGTAGCTTGTCGTCCCGGGAGGAACGTGGAATGAACAAGCACACCTTATTACGTCTTCTTCTTTGGGATTCTTGACTGACTTCTGTCTACACTCCTCCCTTCTGTCTTCCCTTCCATATATCTATTCCTTTCTCTCTCTCTATTTTTCCTTCATCACATACTCCGACAACAGTTTCTTTCAACAATTAATAAAATATTTATTAAATAAAACTATGTCTGGTGTATGGATGGACTGTGTATATGTAGATGGTATTATCTTCTATTGTGGGTGCAGGAATGAACTCAGAATGTCTAGTCTCGGTATCACCTCTCGCCCAGTTTCACGGCCAAATCACATGACAGCAAACATATAACAGGACAGGTCTCACCCTGGATGTTCCATATGCTTGAGTCCGGAGGTAAATCCGTTATTGAAAAAAAATGTTCACCACTGTATCACCGTAAAGTAATGTGATCACTGTAAGTCTTATGCTTAGACTGAGTTTTCATTGATTAATCGTTAATTAATAAATCCACCATGGAAAACACATAGCTAATGTCTAGCACTGTCTATTGGTCCTGCAAATGTTCTACACACGGTATTCCGTTCGTTTATGAACACCTTTTGTACGCATGGCAACTCTTCATGAATGATTCATTTGTGTCTTTATATTAATTTACAGTGTCATTATTTTCAATTCTGGGTCATCCTGCCTTTCTATAATGACCGTTATTTCCAGTATTTTCTAAACTTTCTCTGCCCCCGTGAAGTGCCTGATTAAAGTGAAAGTTCTTTCCTTTATTATCAACACTGCTTTCTCTGTACAAGAGACGTACTGTTCTATCTTCTTTGATATGTCAGGAGGTTTATTGGAACCTGTGAGATGTATAGTAAATCAAGTGATATGATTCTGCCACTTGATACTACTTATGTAAGTGCCCTTCTCCAGTCGTAATGAAAAGGCTTCCGAAGTAAACACTAACATAAGACATATGAATTCACCAAAGTCTAAACTATTCACTAATAGAAAGCAATGGTAAACGCTATGCACCAACATCTATTTCCCTATGCTAATATTACGCTAATATTATAATACCTTATATACTCTATCGGACTCCCTGAATTGAAATACACCAGCGAATAACACACTAATATCCCATCTTCGTTCAACAATCAGGGATGTGTATTTCTTTCCACCTACAGGAGGCATAGAGATTTCTGCCCAGTTTGGGAACACATACTAAAACAGAAAACCCAGTTTCTACTATTTATATTGGGCCTCCCGTTCTTCCGTTATTGTTTGATGTTCATACCTCAACACTCGTCTATTGACGTATCCTGTACATCAAAAGGCAGTGAAATCACGTAGTGGCTAGTTGCTCTTTTCCCTGGGTTCCCCTTACGCTAATACTTCAAAGGGTCCGAACCCGTTGATCGCCTTTCTCCGTTCATTTGTCCACAACGCGATCTCCCCGTTTCCCGTGTCCGTCCGATCAGATCGTCAGGCAATGACCTCTGCGAACACCTGTATCCTATTTTTATATCCTTCGGTCAATGATCTTTAATTTATCCTCCTCTCAGACTGAAGTACACAATGGTTAACCCTCCTCCTACATTGTAATTAATCTTACTAGTTTATCAGGGAATCATTAACTCACAGTATCCCGTGACAAAACCCACTCCAGAAGCGACATTCAGGTTTTAATTTCTAACTCTCTCACAAACTCACTCTAGTAGCCACTTTCAAGCTTTAAATTCTAACTCTTACACAATCACAACAGTAGCGATATTAACATTTTCATCATCTGCTATTAAGACCCCCATTGAAGTATAGGGCCGCAACAGCACATTCCACGCCCCGTCTAGTCCAGTTCATGGTTGGAGTATAGGGCCACAACAGCACATTCCACGCCCCGTGTAGTCCAGTTCATGGTTGGAGTATAGGGCCACAACAGCACATTCCAAGCCCCGTGTAGTCCAGTTCATGGTTGGAGTATAGGGCCACAACAGCACATTACAAGCCCCGTGTAGTCCAGTTCATGGTTGGAGTATAGGGCCACAACAGCACATTCCACGCCCCGTGTAGTCCAGTTCATGGTTGGAGTATAGGGCCACAACAGCTCATTCCACGCCCCGTGTAGTCCAGTTCATGGTTGGAGTATAGGGCCACAACAGCACATTACACGCCCCGTGTAGTCCAGTTCATGGTTGGAGTATAGGGCCACAACAGCACATTCCTAGCCCCGTGTAGTCCAGTTCATGGTTGGAGTATAGGGCCACAACAGCACATTCCAAGCCCCGTGTAGGCAAGTTCATGGTTAGAGTGTAGGGCCACAACAGCACATTACACGCCCCGTGTAGTCCAGTTCATGGTTGGAGTATAGGGCCACAACAGCACATTCCTAGCCCCGTGTAGTCCAGTTCATGGTTGGAGTATAGGGCTACAACAGCACATTACAAGCCCCGTGTAGTCCAGTTCATGGTTAGAGTATAGGGCCACAACAGCACATTCCACGCCCCGTGTAGCCCAGTTCATGGTTAGAGTATAGGGCCACAACAGCACATTCCACGCCCTGTGTAGTCCAGTTCATGGTTGGCTGGATTTTGGGTGAATGTTTTTTTTTCCTACGGTATGAAGTAATCAGTCTCACATCTACCTTCTTTAGTAACATGTTACGATGTTTTTCCGCAAAAGGCTACAGTGTTACTGTTTCTTTACTTCCCGTGTAGGTAACATATGGGCGATGTTCTGTTATAAACTCTAACTCTTCGAAATCTCACTCCAGTAGCAATTTTGAGTTCCTTCTCTTCTGATGTCCGCTATCTCCCCTTCCACTCCCCTTATTAGAGCACATAATCCATACCAGCTTACGTTAGATTCTGCCTAATTTGTTCATTTACATTCCAGGATCCACTGCCATACAACAAAACAGGTTCTATATATCATTTCGGCACTTTTTTTGAAGCCCACACAGTGAGCTTTTGGTTCGGACTTTCCACGTAATGGATTTGCTATCCAAGCAATATTCCATTTCATGCCTCTGGGGCGCTTTTGTAACCGACATACCTGTGGTATGAAGTGCGGCAGTCTAAATACTTCTTCGTGCACCTTTAAATGTCAACTTGAATGTAGTTAAAGTAAGCTGCGGTCAACTTGAGCTTGTTGATATCTCCATAGAGCTTGTCCTCAAATGAAGCAGGTGTGGGCCAAAATATCTTTCTCTGTTCTGCATATATTGGGCACTCCTGCAGCAAATGTTTAGCTGTCATTTTACCAGTTCCACAATTGCATTCATCGGTATCTCCTATCTTTAGTTTATTGAACAAGTGGTATTTCAGCCTGCTATGTCCTGTGCGGAGTCTGAAGATTGCTACTTGTTCTCTTCGGTCGAGTTTGTAATATGCATCATCCTTCTGTTGACCTGGATGCTCTGATTCCCATTTGGTTCTATAAGTGCTTTTTATCAACCTCTTTGCCTCGTTATAGGTTATGTCTATGTCAGGCTGTGGTAGTAGTCCGCCCTCTTTTGCCAGTCTGTCAGCCTCTTCATTTCCAGGTATACTGCAATGTGATGGTATCCACTGTATTACAACTTTTTTGGATTTCTGGCATAGACCATGGAGTGCTGCTCTTAGGTCAGCTATTTCTGTGCTGTAATTGCTCTTCAGTATTGAGACAGCTGACTTTGCATCTGTAAAGATAGCTATTTGCGTCTCTTTATTTTCCTCCATCAAGAGCATTTCTGCTGCAGTTTTCAGAGCCTCTACCTCCGCTTTGAAGTTACTTGAAAACTTTCCAGTTGCCACTGAATGTGTTTTTTTCACTCCATTTTTTAAATTTAGGAGAATTCCTCCTCCTCCATTCTCTACTGAATTTTTGGCTGATCCATCTGTATATGCATAGGTCCAATTGCTGCTTGGGTAATGTTCTTTTATGTAGTTTAGGGTTATTTCTCTTCTTTCGGTTTCATGCTGAGTGTTCTTTTTCTCAATACCAGGAATGTTTTCTATCATCTCAGGCAGTAGCTGCTGTCTCCAAGCTGGGAACTTGTCTGCATTGTAAATGGGTTTGACTGTTGATATGTTAAGTATGGGATCTGCCCTAATCTTTCGTTTTGCAGTTTCTACAAAGTTGCTACGCTTCAGTCTTCCCTTTCCAAAACCATTAAACCTGTTATACATAGGGTGGTCTGTCAATCTTCTAAATTTTTCAGCTTGTTGCTGGGCTCTGCTATCTCTTCTATCCTGCATTGGTTGTAAACAAGTGATCTTTTCTAGTTCATTAATAGGCGTTGTCTTCAGGCTTCCAGTTATGATTCGCATTCCTTGATTTTGGACTCTGCTTATTTTGTTAAAGTTTGACTTAGCTGCTGTTGCCCAAGCTGCAATGCCATATTCCAGTACTGGCCTCACCCGTCCAGTATATAACTTCTTGAGAACTTTCTCATCTGCTCCCCACGTTGTACCAGCAAGCTTTTTCATGATTGCCATTCTTTGCCTTGCTCTTGTTCGATTTTTCTCAACCTGTGTCTTCCATGTCAGGCGACGATCAATGGAAAGTCCGAATCGAAAGCACACTGTGTGGGCTTCATAAGAGGTGGAAAAAGTGTCCTAGTGGCACGAAATGGAATATTGCTTGGATAGCAAATCCATTATGTGGAAAGTCTGAACCGAAAGCTCACTGTGTGGATGTCATCTGCAGACTGCATACTTCTGGTTTCCGGAAGAACAGCCTATGGTGAATGGAAGGCCCAATATACGGAAGTGAGGCTAAACAGCCATGTGCAGGACGTGACGATTCCTTGGGTGAGCCCAGTACCAGAGCGCTGTGTGTTGGCTCTGCAAGTATGGAAGCCTCCTTGGATGGCGGGGAATGCCCATGGTCTGCCCCTGCCTTCCCTTGAGGGCTGACCAGGATGTCTTTGGCTGTTCTATATGGGCCAGCTGGGATGGGGGATAACACCACAACAGTGAGAGCCAAACGTCCTAAGAAACCCCCGGGAAGGTTAACCCGGTCAACAAATGCCCGCAGAAGTCGGATGTGTCGGCCTAACGGCGCAAGAACGCAGCTCTGCTGTGGACAGGCACAACGCAATCACGTCCGAAAAAAAACTCCGGATGAACGAAGAAGAAGAAGAAGATTTCGGCACTCTCTTTCTTACATTCTTACCAAAACAAATGTATGCTTTCACCTCTTGAAATGATGTTTCACCAATGAAGCGCGGGTTATCATTTGTTTGTGTTTATTCTCATTATCTCGTAAAGTTGCATATCATTTACAGGACGTCGCAGTCAACCCCAGCTATTTTTAGCTGTTTGTGATTTCTTTGAAAGGTTACTTTCAGTAGTTTTCCAGTGCTTTCTGAATTACCGGTATTTATACCATTTATAAACACCAACGCAAGGCGGCCTGTTGCCAAATCGCCCGCGGCTGTATTTCAAGCGTGGTATGCGGGATTACAAATTGCGCCCGTAACACTTTCGCCACAGAGCGTGCTCTGTCAATTACTCTGTTAATTGCTCTATCAATTGCTCTAACAATTGCACTGTCAGTTGCTCTATCAATTGCTCTATCAATTGCTCTATCAATTGCACTGTCAGTTGCTCTATCGATTGCTCTATCAATTGCTCTATCAATTGCTCTATCAATTGCTCTATCAATTGCTCTATCAATTGCACTATCAATTGCTCTATCAATTGCTCTATCAATTGCTCTATCAATTGCTCTATCAATTGCTCTATCAATTGCTCTATCAATTGCTCTGTCAATTGCTCTATCAATTGCTCTATCAATTGCACTGTCAGTTGCTCTATCAGTTGCTCTATCAATTGCTCTATCAATTGCTCTATCAGTTGCTCTATCAATTGCTCTATCACTTGCTCTATCACTTGCTCTATCAATTGCTCTATCAATTGCTCTATCAATTGCTCTATCAATTGCTCTATCAATTACTCTATCAATTGCTCTATCAATTGCTCTATCAATTGCTCTATCAATTGCTCTATCAATTACTCTATCAATTGCTCTATCAATTGCTCTATCAATTGCTCTACCGATTTCTCTATCAATTGCTCTATAAATTGCTCTATCAATTGCTCTATAAAGTGCTCTATCAATTGCTCTATCAATTGCTCTATAAAGTGCTCTATCAATTGCTCTATCAATTGCTCCATAAAGTGCTCTATCAATTGCTCTATCAATTGCTCTATAAAGTGCTCTATCAATTGCTCTATCAATTGCTCTATCAATTGCTCTATCAATTGCTCTATAAAGTGCTCTATCAATTGCTCTATCACTTGCTCTATCACTTGCTCTATCACTTGCTCTTTCAATTGCTCTTTCAATTGCTCTATAATTGTACTGTCAGTTGCTCTATCAATTACTCTGTGATTTACTATGTCAGTTGCTCTATCAATTACTATGTGATTTGCTCTATCAATTGCTCTATCAATTGCTCTATCAATTGCACTGTCAGTTGCTCTGTCAGTTGCTCTGTCAATTGCTCTGTCAGTTGTTCTGTCAATTACTCTGTCAGTTACTCTGTTAATTGCTCTATCAATTGCTCTGTCAGTTGCTCTATTAATTGCACTGTCAGTTGCTCTGTCAGTTACTCTATCAATCGCTCTGTCAATTACTCTGTCAGTAACTCTGTTAATCGACCTATCAGTTACTCTATCAATTGCTCTATCAATTGCTCTGTCCATTCCTCTGCCAGTTACTCTGTCAATGACTCAGTCAATTGTTTCCAAATTGTGCCGTCCAGTCGATGACGAAGGAGGATTGTGGTGCGTCGGCATATTTTGGAAACCTGCCACGTGACTGAAAGGGACAGTGCGTTTCGCGTGTTGTTTAACACACAAAATGTTCGCTGAATCAATCGCTATCAATCGGTAGAAGCCAGTTTTATGCAAACAGAAAGACATGATAGTCAGTTTAAAATTACCGTGATAGACACTTTGGATTACAGTGTTACTATGTGTTTATTTCAGCATGAAGAATTTATCTAATCACTTTAGTTTATGTTGTGTGATTTCTGCAGTATGTAACTGATGAGATGCAGCGAAATATGCCAGGCAATAAATCGCACAATCTATTGTGTGTGTCTTCGTTATTCACTTTTACTACGGGAAAACATTGTTTTGAATCTCCAGTAGTGTCTTTCAGCTACAAATTCTAACTCTCCCCCAAACTCATTCACGTATAAACTCTGAGTTACTAAATTCTAACTCCCTTACGAACTCACTCAAGTCGCGATTTTTGGTTCCTAAATTTTAACTTAGCCATGAACACCTATGCCAGCTGGTAGGGCATTTCATGATTATGATGATGAAATTTTAACTCTCCCTAAAACTCACTGCAGCAGCGACTTTCAATCATTAAATTCTAACCCTCCCACAAACACACTGAAATGGCGACTTTCAATTACTAAATTTTAACCCTCCCACAAACACACTGAAGGAATCACCACAAAACGAGAAGTAGATTATGAGCTTTACTAAAACACGATCACAAGAAACAAATTGGACGTTGCACCCAAAGCCTTCGTCAGCACAGAACAAACGAACACAAACCGATACAAAACTACATGAAAAACACTACATGACAATATAAAGGGTACTTATCTGAATCTGTATCCTAGCTTGGAGTGACTGACGACTGACACGCGTTCGGCGACTATCAGTGGATTGTATGAACCGCGTGTATGGTCAACGAGTCAAAGTTCAATACTATCAGAAGCTCAGGTATTGGCTAAATAACTCGGCGGGAAGGGGTGGGGGTGGAGAGGCGCCCATGTGGGCAAAAGTTAAAAATTAGGATTGGCGAAGATGTCACGGGCGCATTTCGCAAATTAAAAATTTCTCGTTCCGCGCTCGAAACACAGCTGCGGAAGATTTCATTGCGTTGGTCCTCACTGAGGGGCATGAGTGGTGGTCGCTCAGAAAACGATTGCAAACCACCGAACGCAAACCTGCCAAGAAATCCCAAACAGCAAACATGATGCTGGTGTTAACTGCGACGTCATGCAAAGGACATGCCACTACCTTATTAGTGGACTATACAACTGGGGTGGGGTGGGATCGGGGGGGGGGGGGGGGAGGGGGTTGGAAGTTAAATGAAACTGTGTTGGACATTAAGGCCGTGAGGGGAGAGTGAACCCAACTGGAAGATGAGACGGTTTTCCAATGTTTTACGATCCCGTTCGTGAGATGCGCACGATTTGATCGACGTCGAATTCCATCACAAACACACTGCAATGGCGACTTTCAATTACTAAATTCTAACTCTCCAAGAAACTGACCCCAGGTTTACTCCGATGGGACTTCGCTATAACAAAATATCTCGATCAACTTATTGCTTTTGTTGTTACCTTATCTCTGGAATAAGCTAGGCAGGTCGAGAGAGGAATCAGGCTGCATGGGCAACATATGGTCTCTACAATTCGGCCCAGGTCTTGTGTTATGGAGATGTATAACTTCATCTCTGGTCCCCGCCATGAGTTGTAGTTATTATGCCTTTCTTTTGACACACAATGTAAGAAACTATCGTCTGTCAAAATGACAATATACCAGTAGTCTACATAGTCTGCCTTAGGAAGCTACTGAATAGTTAAATGGCAAGACAAGATCACAGCCACTGAAGTCTTAGAAGAAGCGTCCATGCCCAGTATCCACACTCTACTAATGAAGAATCAGATTTGCTGGGCTGGTCACTTGACTCGCATGCCAGAGCACAGACTCCCTAAGCAAGTTACAAAGAGCCAAATAGAGATAGAGGAAGGCAGGCATAGATGATTATCAACTTCCTCTTTTCCTGGCGTGTCGGTGACCAAGGGCTGGGTTAGTGAATGCAGTTTCACAGTCCCGTCATGCCGGGTTGGACGTCATTGGAATGCGATTTGGGAGCATATCTCTTTGTGTTGATTTTCACAGGACCAAGGGAAATGATACCGAGATGGACTAAAACGGTGGCATGGAGGAATATCATCAGCAGAATTGATTCTCATCTCATCTCATCATGTTCCTCTTGTACCTTGCGGTGTCGAGGTGAAGTATAAACATCGTGAGAGTGCCCGATTATGGGCTCCATATATCGATATTGCCATGGACTTTGCTATTCCCTCCGTCAAATGTTTACGTGGTCGGCCTCTTTCTCTGTTTCCATCTGGTCTGTACATCATTGCTTGTTGTGGCATGCTGTTGACTGGTAACCTACTTGCATGGCCAAACCATTTGACTTGATTCAGAATTGATTCAGAACATCAAAGACCGAGATCTATAGAGAGACATGAACGCCTGCACCAGCCGGCATGGCATTTGATGATGATGATGCTGATCGGTCGTTCAGAAAACACCAGCAAAGTAGTGAACGTAAAATTACCTAGAAAATCACAACCAATAAATGATGGGGTTGAATGCGACCTCTTGCAAAAGACACGCAATTATCTTTCACCCACGGAGACAATAGTACATGGAACGGTACAATTTGCTGCAGAAAAGGAAGCGTGGAGCATGATCGCCCACACTAGCTGGCAAGACGAACAATATTGATGAATTTAAAAAAACAACAACAAATGTATAGTTAAAACAATTGTCTCGCCGCTTTCCGAAAATGTGAAGGCGAGATGAAAATGTTTGCGAAATATTGTGTAGGTTTTAATATTTGTATTGTGATCACAGGGCTACCTACATAAGACGAACAAATTATGTATGCGACAAAATGACATGCTGGGATGTCACAATAAACATATACAGACAGTCATACTTGAAGCATGACAATATGTACTGAATATTATTGGTCTGGTATCACTTGCAAAACTGTAAATCAAACACAACCACTCCGTCACGAATTCCATACCCTGCTGGCATTTTGGAAGTATCGTGTGTCAGGTTTTTTAGCCTCCGCGACTAAAATGGAGAAATAATTGGAAGACAATCTGAAATGATGTACTACGGGGGGAAAGGTGTAATCATAAAACTAGATCATCAAATGTAATCATACCACAAGATCAATTATACATGATAACATGGATGCTGAAAAGTTTCTCGAAAGTTCTGAAAATTGCATTTGGAAATTGAGATCAATAGATACTATTACTGTGTAACTTTTTTTCGGGGAGGTTGTTGGGGGGGGGGGGGGGAGTGGCGGGGTGGGAGTGGGGTGGGGGAGTGGGGGTGTCTTCGTAGCGAAGTGGTTACGTTGCCGCCTAGTGCTACGATGGTTGTGGGTTCGATTCCGAACTCCGTTATTATATTAACGTGTGCAGTTTTCTCGAAGATTCCAGGTGGTTCGTGCTTTGGGTTGCCCCGTCCTGCGGAAAGAGACCGAGCCATATGGGATGCAACTTGGAGCAATTCGGTGCGGTTCATTTTGTTTTTATTTTATTGAACTTTCCTCAACGTTTACAACAGGGCTGGGGAACCTTTTATTCTGCTAATGGTCATTTGGATATTTATAACATCATTCGCGACGAATATGAAAGTACGTATCACCTTAAACACTGGCCTGCTGTATTTGGTCAAACATTTCATTATCTTACCCCTAATGTGATGGCTAAAGATGTTTCTTTTTGAAGAGGCATGCGATTATAGCTGGTATGCATGGTGTTGCCATTAGCAACTGCTTTTCAAAGTTTTGGTCGTCAGTCTGGAACGTAGTTGATTCTTTGGATGGGAAGTTTTGAAAAGAACTGCTAGCAGCAGTGAGTTATTGTGAACACAGATGTATATATATTTCAATGCATGTCTCCTCAAAGTGGGACATTTATCATTGCTTATGTAACGTTTATAGAAATCAAGTTGCCTTATCAGGGCCAGGCGGAATGATTTCGCTGGCCTTATACAGACCGCGTGCCAGAAGTTCTCCACCCCTGGTCTATAATGATTGCTCCAGAGGGACACTTGGGTTGCGCGAGGGGGACACATTATTGTCTATAAATGATCGCTCCCTGCACGAGGAAACACAAATCGATGACCACATGCGGTTACGACTGATAGAATCAGGCATTCAATTTGACACTAGCAGGAAGGGACATGGTTAAGGACGGAATGATGTTTGCGTAAAAACTAGTCAGTGGAATGAAAAGTACCTAGGTTCTTAGATATATGCTGAGGGGGGAGGGGCACTTGTGGGCATAGCCCAAGAGCTGTGACGTCGTTGGTTGATGTAACATTCTCACAAATTCTGTAGAATGTATTACAGAAAAGGCAACTGGTGGCTGAGTGGTTAGGAAAAATGTCACATACAGGTGACCCATGTTCAAATCTGTCGTGCCCAACAAAGGTTAAATAAATATTAAAAGCCGGCACATTGAGGAGCGACTGCCTGGGCAAACGGGCTCAAGCCTCGGAAACTGAAACAATTTGGCCTCCTTAAACGTCGCGGTTTATGGAGAGAGCACTAAAGGACAGCATTGTTTCTGGAAGACAGTGACAATACGACAGTGAGCAGGGGCATTAATTTTTCTGTTTCAAACAGTGTGCCATGCAAAACTTGTTGTAGCCCTTTTGTACCAAGGAAGACACCGTGTGTATTGAGATATTATCCAAAAGTACCATGGCTCACGTCTTCAGAGGTCACATATTGTGAGAATTGTATGGATATTTTGCTCTGGCCATGCGGGTGTACGGGGGAATGAACAGGCTGATAGGCTAGCAGGGAATGCACCTCTTGGTGGTAGTTTGCCCATGGACAAGGGGGAGGTGGTCGTGCGCTTGTGGGACCATGTGGAGAAGGCGGAGGAACAGATTGAGAACCCATATGTGGAAAGAATGAGATTGCGGGGGATCGGCAGGGGTTCTGGAAGAATCTCAAAACTGAGAGGGAAGACCAGGAAAACGTTTAATCAGATAGCGGCGGGAACGATTAGTAGTATGACTCTTCGCTGGCTGTTGAACGAGGGGACGGAGCACGTATGAAAATGTCCTGAGTGCAGTGATGTCGGTTCTTAACTCAACTCAACTCAACTCGACTCAACCGTACCGATAATTGGTGATGTGTTGTTACATCTGCTTTTTTGTTTGAGTAAACTAATGGTATGAGTATATTAATGATATGAGTATACTAATGGTATGAGTATATTAATGATATGAGTATACTAATGGTATGAGTATATTAGTGGTATGAGTATATTAATGGTATGACTATATTAATGGTATGAGTATATTAATGGTATGAGTATATTAATGGTATGAGTATATTAATGGTATGTGTATACTAATGGTATGAGTATATTAATGGTATGTGTATAGTAATGGTATGAGTATATTAATGGAATGAGTATATTAATAGTATGAGTTAATTAACTAAGCTTATGCAATAAGTCACTGTCATTGAATGTAAGAAAGAGAGTGCTCAATATAGAACCTGTTTTGCTTTATGGCAGTAAATCTTGGAATGGAAATGAAAAACATTAGGAAGAACTTGAAAGCAACAAAGATGGGGTTTCTGAGACGAATGTTGCGAATTCCTTGGACTGCCAGAGTAACTAACAACGATTGCCTGAAAGAGGCTAATTAAACTGGAACATTACATAAAACAATAAGAAAGAGACAAATAGCTTTCTTTGGTCATGTGATGAGAAGAGAGGCATTGGAGAATATCGTTACAACTGGAAAGATCGAGGAGAAGAGAGGTAGAGGCAGAAGAAGTTCAATTTATGCTGGATGGATTGAGATGGTGGCATAGAGGAATATCATCAGCAGAGTTGATCCAGAAAACCAAGGACCAAGATCTGTGGAAAGTCATGAACGCCTACGAGAGCTGGCGTGGCACTTGATGATGATGATGGATATACTAATGGTATCAGTATACTAATGGTATGCGTATACTAATGGTATGAGTATACTAATGGTATGAATATACTAATGGTATGCGTATACTAATGGTATGAATATACTAACTGCATGAGTATACTAATGATATGGATATACTAATGGTATGAGTATACTAATAGTATGTATATACTTATGGTATGGGTATACTAATGGTATGTGTATACTAATGGTATGAGTATACTAATGGTATGAGTATACTAATGATATGGATATACTAATGGTATGAGTATACTAATAGTATGTATATACTTATGGTATGGGTATACTAATGGTATGTGTATACTAATGGTATGAGTATACTAATGGTATGGGTATACTAATGGTATGTGTATACTAATGGTATGAGTATACTAATGGTATGAATAAACTAATGGATTGAGTATACTAATGGTATGAGTATATTAAAAGTATGAGTATATTAATGGTATGAGTATACTTATGGTATGTGTATACTAATGGTATGAGTATATTAATGGTATGAGTATACTTATGGTATGTGTATACTAATGTATGAGTATACTTATGGTATGTGTATACTAATGGTATGAGTATACTTATGGTATGTGTATACTAATGTATGAGTATACTTATGGTATGTGTATACTAATGGTATGAGTATACTTATGGTATGTGTATACTAATGGTATGAGTATACTTATGGTATGTGTATACTAATAGTATGAGTATACTAATGGTATGGGTATACTAATAGTATGAGTATATTAATGGTATGAGTATACTAATAGTATGTGTATACTAATGGTATGAGTATACTAATAGTATGAGTATACTAATGGTATGTGTATACTTCTTCTTCTTCTTCTTCTGCGTTCATCCGGAGTTGTTTTTTTTTTTCGGACGTGATTGCGTTGTGCCTGTTTACAGCAGAGCTGTGTTCTTGCGCCGTTAGGCCGACACATCCGACTTCTGCGGTCATTTTTTGACCGGGTTAACCTTCCCGGGGGTATGGTTATACTAATATTATGAGTATATTAATGGTAAGAGTATACTAATGGTATGAGTATATTAATGGTATGTGTATACTAATGGTATGAGTATGCTAATAGTATGAGTATACTAATGGTATGGGTATACTAATAGTATGAGTATATTAATGGTATGTGTATACTAATGGTATGAGTATACTAATAGTATGAGTATACTAATGGTATGGGTATACTAATAGTATGAGTATACTAAATAGATATGGCTAATTGTTTGAACACGCGGGGCAGTTTATGTTGTTTCTTTGAAACTAACAGTCCCATGCTTTGTTATTTTGTTCTCTTGTTGCATCTGCTGCAAAATAATGTCTAGAGATGAGAGTTTAAGACAACATGGGCATGACAGTGCACGAGGTGGGAGAATTGGCGAGACTCTTTCTCTGGGGTTTTGGTGAGCACGGCGATCTTCTTCTTTTTCTTCTTGTTTCCTTTATTCCTTTATTGTGGGAATATTCCCCCAACCAATCAACGCCAAGCAGCCCTATCGGTTGCTATCTCCTGCAGCTTCCTACATGGTATCCCAACCAATCAACGCCAAGCCGTCATATCGGTTGCTATCTTCTGCATCGTCCTACATGGTATCCCAACCAATCAACGCCAAGCCACCCTATCAGTTGCTATCTCCTGCAGCTTCCTACAT
This sequence comes from Cepaea hortensis, assembly GCA_963921405.1. NCBI lineage: Eukaryota > Metazoa > Mollusca > Gastropoda > Stylommatophora > Helicidae > Cepaea > Cepaea hortensis. The sequence continues at coordinate 82,892,775 of OY992892.1, forward strand.
CGTATCCCAACCAATCAACGTCAAGCCGTCATATCAGTTGCTATCTCCTGCAGCTTCCTACATCGTATCCCAACCAATCAACGTCAAGCCGTCATATCAGTTGCTATCTCCTGCAGCTTCCTACATGGTATCCCAACCAATCAACGCTAAGCCGTCATATAGGTCGCTATCTCCTGCAGCTTCCTGCATGGTATCCCAACCAATCAACGCTAAGCCGTTATATTGGTTGCTATCTCTTGCAGTTTCCTGCATGGTATCCCAATATTATTCATCTCTGTCTGTAAATCTCTTCTCCGCGTGTTGTCAGGTCTCCCGATATTTCTTTTGCCCCGTAGACTCCAGACAAGCAGGTGTCTAGTTATACTGCCCTCGAGGTTTCTCAGTGTGTGTCCTGTCCAGCACTAGCATAATTTTTGTTTAAATCTTTTGGTTCACTAGGATTTGTTCAGTTTTTTCCATGAGCTCTACGTTGGTGATTCTTTCAGCTTATTGTATTCCATCCCACTATTCTGCACAGGCATCTGTTAGTGAAAGTTTGTATTTTATTAGTAATTCTTGGTGTTTTTCTCCGTGTTTCTGACTTACACAGTAGCACCAATTTAACGTTGGAGTTAAACATTCTAAATGTGGTGCCAAGTTTTAACTTCCTTTGACTTCGATACATTTCCTGATGGTATGAAAACTCCTCTTGTAAAAATCAGCCCAGTACACTAGCGGTAGTAGCTCGTGTGTGGACTACGCTTGAGCTCAAAGCCAGTTAAAGAAAATATACGCCTGCATCTCTACAGTTGACACAGTTTTCTAGTCCATGCCGGCTGGCGTTGGCGATAATGTCTGTCCACAGCCTTCTGTCCCTTGTTCTGCCAATCATTTCTCATATCGACGTCCCTCCATGCCATGCTGTCAAACTGTCCAGCATCTTCTCTCTTGGTCTCTCTTTGTCTGTTCTCTCCTCCATCTTCATTGCTCTGTCTATCCTCCACGATGTTCTAATCATCTTCTATACAACCATACCCCCGCAGCCTCGACAAAAACCGTCACCTAATGTTATTTTTCTTGTTCGTTTGCTTTGAACTTAAGCTTAGTCCATACACGTTCTACTCTCTCTCTCTCTCTCTCTCTCTCTCTCTCTCTCTCTCTCTCTCTCTCTCTCTCTCTCTCTCTCTCTCTCTCTCTCTCTCTCTACAATCTTGCCTCTGTGTACCTACCTATGCCATGTGTATTGCTTGTGGTCGAATCTTATACAGCCCCAATAACACAAGCACTGGGTGATTTGATCCTCAAATACGTTGTATAATAATCAACCTTACTAACTCTATTTCATAGGGTACAGTATGAGTGAAGCCTCGTATTTGTAGACCTACCTACCTACTCCGCATATCTCATGTGGTATGTCGCAGGTATTTTTCCAACCTCTCATATTTTTTAGTGAAAGTTTTTTTACTCTCTCTCTCTCTCTCTCTCTCTTCTCTCTCTCTCTCTCTCTCTCTCTCTCTCTCTCTCTCTCTTAACAATCTTGCTTCTCTGTGCCTACCCACATCATGTGTATTACCAGTGGTTGGATCTTTGGATCTTATACAACCCCAATAACACTAGCATTGGGCGATATGATCTTATAATACGTGGTATAACAATCAACCTTACCTTATTTCATAGGGAACAGTATGAGTGAATCCTCGTATTTGTAGACCGACCTACTCCTCATACCCCATTTAGCACGTAACAGGAACAATACCCACCTCTCTCTCTTTCTCATTCCCTCCACCTCTCTCTCTCTCTCTCTCTCTCTCTCTCTCTCTCTCTCTCTCTCTCTCTCTCTCTCTCTCTCTCTCTCTCTCTCTCTTCTTACATATACCTTGCACATGCCCACATACACTAGCATTATGTCTGTTGAGCGGCGTATATGTAGGTATGTGCGTTCACGCATATCAGTCCACCCAGACTTTAGGACTCGCCTCATATAGGAGTACATAATGGGGTTTTGGTTAGTACCACCATCATGCTTCCCCCCCCCCCCCCCCCATGCTTCGTTAGTACATCCACTGAGATTGCTCAGATACCCCTACCCTGCCCTCCTGCCTCCACCCCCCCTTCTTTCAATGTGTTCACTGAACCGTAACAACTAGCACCGGTATGAAAAAAAATACATCGGAGATTTTCTGAGTTGTTTACAGATCGGAACTGTGAGGTGAGTATGAACATTCTTTTCAATTAACATTTTTTCAATTAACATTTTTTTCAATTAAAATTTTTTTCAATTCTCATTTTCTCTTCATTGCTTTCATTTTTTCATGCTTTTGTTCTTCTCGTCCTGTCATCACCTTCTGATGTTGTCACAGGAGATCTCCTTGACTTTATGTTGTGTTTGTGAATGTGTTTGTTTGCTGATGAAGGCTAATCGCCGCAACGTCCTGTATGTGTCTTAATTCTGTTATGTAAAGCTGCACTACTTTGTGTCATTTTATACTGTTTACTACTTCTATCTAGTACACTGGACTGGTTTTTGCATGTGGATTAGCTTTCCCTAGTACCAGCGTCCCTCGCCACCAGGCGAATCCACTCCAACTTCAGAGGTAATGTACTTGTAATTTACGTTCCGAAGTCAACGAGAAGTCAATATTTTTGTCCAGAGTAGGGGTTGGGCTCGCAACCTCGCCATCAGCACACCGGATGTTTATGAACGGCCGATCTTATTAATTCGGGCAAGCTGACCTCCTACCTAATGTAACAATTACGAAGTAATATACGAAGTTTTATTTTATTTTAATACTTATTTTCATTAGAAAAGATAAATACGTTGTTGCAGCACATAATATGCATTTTGTTAAAACGATATCTATTTTTGTTACGATATCTATTTTTGTTACAATATCTGTATGAATTAATGTGTTTATGTTTTCAGGACCACAACCTACAAATCACTTTGACTCGGGATCAGAAATAAGAAATGTTGGCCACACAATGCAATAAAATCAGCAACAAATCACCTCCCCCTTTTACTGAGCTGCCAAGTGGCAAAAGTTGCTTTCATCCCTGGAGAAAATCAGAGCCATCCTCGCCAAGCCCGTGCGCACTGACCGCTGGAATGACAGACCAGAAAAATCCCTCCTTAACCCCGTCGCCGTCAAGCTCCGCCTACTTGGGATACGGTTTTGCTGTAACATCATCGCCACCGGGAAGTGGGGCGATTTTCCCTACAGACCTTTTCACTACATCGTCCGCTATAGGAGGCGGAGCGTATGGTGGTGACGGATCGCAGTCGCCAGTCCAGCATAAGGTAATTATCTTATGTTAGCTACCGGACATAGCTCTCATTGCACTTGCTTTAACATTAAATATGAAAAGAAAAATATTCGCAATGATGGAAATTTGAACACAGAACCACTGTGCTGACAGACAAGCATTTTATCCAGTGCGGTTTCTTTCTTTCTTTCTTTCTTTCTTTCTTTCTTTCTTTCTTTCTTTCTTTCTTTCTTTCTTTCTTTCTTTCTTTCTTTCTTCTTCTTCTTCTTCTTCTTCTTCTTCTTCTTCTTCTTCTTTCTTTCTTTCTTTCTTTCTTTCTTTCTTCTTCTTCTTTCTTTCTTTCTTTCTTTCTTTCTTTCTTCTTCTTCTTTCTTTCTTTCTTTCTTTCTTTCTTTCTTTCTTTCTTTCTTTCCTTCTTCTTTCTTCTTCTTCTTCTTCTTCTTCTTCTTCTTCTTCTTCTTCTTCTTTTTCTTCTTCTTCTTCTTCTTCTTCTTCTTTCTTTCTTTCTTTCTTTCCTTCTTTCTTCTTCTTCTTCTTCTTCTTCTTCTTCTTCTTCTTCTTCTTCTTCTTCTTCTTCTTCTTCTTCTTCTTCTTCTTCTTCTTCTTCTTCTTCTTCTTCTTTCTTTCTTTCTTTCCTTCCTTCTTTCTTCTTCTTCTTCTTTCTTTCTTTCTTTCTTTCTTTCTTTCTTTATTTCTTCTTCTTCTTCTTCTTCTTCTTCTTCTTCTTCTTCTTCTTCTTCTTCTTCTTCTTCTTCTTCTTCTTCTTCTTTCTTTCTTTCTTTCTTTCTTTCTTTCTTTCTTTCTTTCTTCTTCTTCTTCTTCTTCCTCTTCTTCTTCTTCTTCTTCTTCTTCTTCTTCTTCTTCTTCTTCTTCTTCTTCTTCTTCTTCTTCTTCTTCTTCTTCTTCTTCTTCCTACCCTTTATCCACCATTCGGGCATAGACCCTGAACAAAACCATGTCAAGCCGTTCCATCTTGTGCTGTCTCCTGCAGCTCTTTGCATGTCCTCCCATTATTAATCATCTCTGTCTGTAATTCATTTCTCCGTGTGTTTGTAGTTTCCCGCCATTTGATTGTCTCATGGATTTCAGACAGTTAGTTAGTCGAGGTTCCAACTTCACGGCAAATGGCCGTCCCCATTATGCGCCGTTCCTGTCCGAGTGAATATCACACAAGATGCTCCCCACTGCCCTATGCGACAAGTGGAAAAGACAGGAGTCTCGACAAGCCAACAGCCCGCACAGGTACACTGTGCATAATAGAATGTCTGGTTGTACGGTCCTCAGGTGTTCTCAGAATGTGCCCTATTCAGCGCCAGCGTATTTTCTTCACTGATTGGTTCAGCATAATTTGTTTAGTTCTCTCTATTGGTGTCATACCGTTTTATTCCCAATATTCTGCGCATATATTTTGTTTAGTTCTCTCTATTGGTGTCATACCGTTTTATTCCCAATATTCTGCGCATATATTTTGTTTAGTTCTCTCTATTGGTGTCATACCGTTTTATTCCCAATATTCTGCGCATATATTTTGTTTAGTTCTCTCTATTGGTGTTATACCGTTTTATTCCCAATATTCTGCGCATATATTTTGTTTAGTTCTCTCTATTGGTGTCAAACCGTTTTATTCCCAATATTCTGTGCATATATTGTGTTTAGTTCTCTCTATTGGTGTCATACCGTTTTATTCCCAATATTCTGCGCATATATTTTGTTTAGTTCTCTCTATTGGTGTCATACCGTTTTATTCCCAATATTCTGCGCCAGCACCAATTATTGAATGTGTTTAGTTTACCAGTAATTCTTGTAGCTGTTCTCCTTGTTCCTGACTTATACAGTAGTACCGATTTAACACTGGGGTTAAAAATGTTAAGTTCAGTGCTAAGTTTAACTTCCTTTCCTTCCGCAAATTTCCTAGAGCTGTGAAAGCTGTTGCCTTTTGTATTCTTAGTTTAATATCTGTATGTTTTTCCCCATTTTTTCTTCACTGCTTCCTAAATTAGATGTATGATTTGGCCTCTTAATACCATACACTTTATTCCCCATACTATTTGTCTTCTGTCTATTTGCCTACAAATTGATGGGAAAGACCTTACACTTGTAATAAACATATATTGGAAACAACAAGCTCCCATAAAAATTGATAATGAAGTAGGTTATTAAGAGAGGTGTGAGACAGGGATGTGTAATGTCTCCAGATCTTTTTTTTTCCATGTACAGTGAAAGCATTTTCAGAAATGTTGACGATATGAAAGGAATCATCATTGGGGACATAACATCAATAACATTAGATATGCGAATGATACAGTATTAATTGCAGACAATGAGCAGGATCTACAACATTTAGTAGATGCGATTGTTGCCCACGATGAACAACTTGGGTTAGAATTAAATAGCAAGACAACACAGATTATGATCATCACTAGGAAGAATGAAATACCACAATTTAATATTCAAGCAAATGGGAATATTCTTAAACAAGTGAATCGGTACAATTATCTCGGAACAGTCACAACATCTGCTAGGAGATGTCTTGAAGAGATTAGAACAAGAATATCCATGGCGAAGGTAGCCTTTTGCAAGATGGAAATCATACTGACCAATAAAACGATGTCCTTTGCATCCAGAAAAATAGTGTTGAGGTGCTACATAGAACCTGTGCTTTTGTGTGGACAATGAGCACACAAGCTGAATAACATCTGATGGCTGTGAAAATGTGGTTTCTGCGAAATATGCAAAGAATACAATGGACGGACAGGAAAAAATAACAATGACCAAGTCCTACAAGAAACAAATGAAAACCATACACTCATTACAGAAAATAGAGGTAGACAGTAAACATTTTTTTGGCCACGTTATGAAAAGGAATAAATTGGAGAATTTAGTGAGAACTTGCAACATTGAGGGGAACAGAACAAGGGGAAAGCAGAGAAGTAAATACCTGGATGGCTTGGCCACGTGGCATGGTCGAGACAAGATCATTGAGCTGATCCACGGCTCTGATGATCGCGTGAGATGGCGAAACATGACCGCACACGCTTATCGGTATGCACATGATGATGATGATGATTCCAACTTTGATATTAGAGTTACTTATTCCAATTTGACTTCCACACGTTTCTCAGCGCTATGAAAGCTCATCTTGCCTTGTCTGTTGTTCTTTTAATATCTTTGTCCGGTCAGCGTGGCAGAATGGATAACAGCGCTTGCTCTTAAACTTTCCGTGTGCTGTTGGCTAGGTAGCGGGTTCAACCCCTACCCGGTCAGTTGGAATCAAATGTTGACTTCTCGTCGTTTACTTGGGGATGTAAATTACAAGTACCTCAGAAGTCGGAGTGGGTTCGCCTGATGGCGAAGGACACTAGTAATATGGAAAGCTAGCCCGCATGCACAAATCAATCCATCATGGACTAAGCTCAAGTTCAAAGCTCGTGAGCGGAAGCAAAATCTGTGTCCGCCCCCTTCCCCCTCCCCATCAAGTGCCCTGCCAGCTGGCGTAGGCGTTCATGTCTCTCCACAGATCTCGGTCTTTGGTGTTCTGGATCAACTCTGCTGATGATATTCCTCCATGCCACCATCTCAATCCATCCAGAATCATTCCTCTTGGTCTGCCTCTGCCTCTCTTCCCATTGATCGTTCCAGTTGTCATAACGCCTTTCTTCTTATCACATGACTAAAGAAAGCTGTTTGTCTCTTTCTTATTGCCAGTCTAAATAGGTGTATGGTTTCACATCTATAAATGAGATGTCACCAAGAGAGATGGCGTTACTATGTGCATATTGAGGATATATAATATCATTGCCTTTCCACCGTCAATTGTATACCTCGCTGTTGCGACTCTCATCAAGTGTTGGTAGTTTATCTTGCATCTAATTACGTGTGTATGACAGGAGTGCAGTGTCGTCGGCGAAGTCCAAATCATTAAGTTGTTTTGTCAGAGTCCGTTAAATTCCATTTCTGACGGTGGTGATTGTTGTCTTCATATTCCAGTTTACAATCAGTAGGAAAATGTAAATATTAACTTTAATGTCAGTGTAAATTATTTACTTGGGACTTTATTTTACCGCATACTAAACTTTATGTTACAGGCTACTAAACGTTATGTTACAGATTACGAAAATTTACGTTACAGGCTACTAAACGTTATGTTACTGGCTACTAAATGTTATGTTACTGTCTACTAAAATTTATGTTACAGGCTACTTAAATTTATGTTACTGGCTACTAAACGTTATGTTACAGGCGACTAAACGATATGTTACCAACTACTAAACGTTATGTTATAGGCTACCACAATTTATGTTACTAGCTACTAAACGTTATGATACTGGCTACTAAAATTTATGTTACAGGCTACTAAAATTTATGTTACAGGCTACTAAAATGTATGTTACAGGCTACTAAAATTTATGTTACTGGCTATTAGACGTTATGTTACTGGCTACTAAACGTTATGTTACAGTCTACTAAATGTTATGTTTCAGGCTACTAAAATTTATGTAACAACTACTACTACAATTTATGTTACTGGCTACTAAACTCTAAAACTAATTTTTGTAGTTCTATCTGTCCCACTCCAGTAAATTATGGAATGGGAGAGATAGAACTACAAAATTTTGATTTTTAAGAGCATGCATCTTTCCCAATGCAACATACGCCTGTGAGACCTGGACACTTACTAAACAAGCTGAACAGCGCATAAATGTCTTTAAATATAAATAAGACGAGTTCTAAGAATATCTTGGGTAAAGAAAAGAACAAATGCATCTATACTTCACGAGCTGAATATTGAAGAAGGTTGGCTATTAAAGATGATAAAACAAAGACAATTGAAATATTTTGGTCACTTGAAACGTTACGAAAGTTTGGAGAGAACAATAATGGTGGGGTATATGCCTGGGAAGAGAGGAAGAGGAAGGCCAAAGAGAAGATGGGTGCAGGATGTGGCGGATGATCTCCAGATGGGTGTATCGGACGCGGGACATCTTGCTTATGATCGAGAGGTTTTCCGGAAAGTTGCTATGGGAGCGAGGTCCTGCAAAGGATATGCTACTGAATGAAATGAATGAATGGCTACTAAACGTTATGTTACAGGCTACTACATTTATGTTACAGGCTACTAAAATGTATGTTACAGGCTACTAAACGTTATGTTACAGGCTATTATTAAACGTTATGTTACAGGCTACTAAACGTCATGTTACAGGCTACTAAAATTTATGTTACAGGCTACTAAAATTTATGTTACAGGCTACTAAAATTTATGCTACAGGCTAGTAAAAGTTATTTTACAGGCTTCTAAACGTTATGTTACATGATACTAAACATGATGTTACAGGCTACTGAACATGTTACTGTCTACTAAACATTATTTTATAGGCTACTACACTGTATTATACTGGCTACTAAACATTTTGTTACTGGCTACTAAATTTTATGTTACAGGCTACAAAACTTTATGTTACTGGCTACTAAACGTTATCTTACAGGCTACTGAACTCTATGTTACAGGCTACTATCCTTTATGTTACTGGCTACTAAACATTTTGTTACTAGCTACTACACGTTATGTTACTGGCTTCTAAACTTTATGTTACTGGCTACTGAATTTTATATTACTGGCTACTAAACTTTATGTTACTGGCTACTAATCTGAATATGAAATTTTAACTCTTTTAAAGTTGATGAACTATGTCATTAAGCTTCTACTAAAAAATTATAATGAAAATAACAAGAAAGAAAATACAAATCGAAATTCGTGAAAAACAGTATGTATTTGTCGAAGGAAAAGGCACAAACAATGCAGTATACACACTACGAACACACATAGAAAGATCAATAGAGTCACGGAAAGACATATATATTTGTGCTTCATACACCACACCAAGACATTTGATCAAGTAAAACATGGTGAACTGAATAAAATGTTGGAAGATATCAACATTGATGGGAAAGATCTCAGAATAATAAAGAATATTTCCTGAAATCAAGTAGCAGCAATTAAATTCGGAAATAAAGAGGGCAATTATGAACAAATACAGCCAGGAGTACGGCAGGGATGCCTTTTGTCACCGGATCTCTTCTCTTCCCCCCCCCCCCCCCCCCCTTCCTTTATGTAGACCATTAATAACGAGTGAGATTAAAGAAATGCTAATCGGAGGTTATAATATAAACAGTCTTATGACACAGCATTGATCGCGGAAAATGCTTCAGATCTACAACAATTGTTGGACATTGTAGTAAAATAGAGTGCAAAGACATGACTCTATATCTTGAATATCAAGAAAACAGTAACAATGGTGATGTCGGGAAAAAAAAGATGATACCAAAGTATGAAATGATAATTGAAGGGACAATTCTTAACAAAGTGGATAATTTTAAATACCTAGGAGCAATTATAACAGCAGATGATAGACGCATAACAGAGATTACGATAGGGCAGGCAAAAGCTGCACTTTAGAAAAAAGAAAACTACGAGGGTACGTTAATAAGTATGTCACAAATGGTTATAGAAAAAAAACTAAATATGATAACAACTTGAAACCAGTTTATTTGTATACATACATTGTCCCTTTATTTCTCAACATAATTTCCACCAACATTGGTGCACTTATCCCATAGTTTTATCACTTCTCCCAAACCGGCTGCACAGAACTGCGTGCCCTGTCTCCATTTACCCGCCATCCCACATAACTGTGTGACTTACTTATTGACTCGCCCGAGTAACTTTTTCTACCCAACTGTGCACCGCTTTGCTGCAAATCGCTAGGAGTTAAGTCCACTGAAAACCCTCCTTGGCGGGAGACATTTCGCGAATGACGCCGAAGTTGAATGTTAAGTGAAAACGTGGTTTAGAAAACAGATCAGGCAATTATATGCAGTCGGTTTGGGAGAACTGATAAAACTATGGGATAAGTGCATCAATATTGGTGGAAATTATGTTGAGAAATAAAGGGACAATGCATATATAAAAATAAACTTGTTTCAAGTTGTTACCATATTTAGTTATTTTTCTACAGCCATTTATGACTTACTTATTAACTTACCCTCGTATCTTATGCAATAAGTCTCTGCCATTGAATGTAAGAAAGAGAGTGCTGAAGTGCTATATAGAACCTGTTTTGTTGCATGGCAGTCAATCTTGGAATGTAAATGAACAAATTAGGAAGTGCTTGGAAGCAACAGAGATGTGGTTCCTAAGTGGAATGTTGCGAATTCGTTGAACTTCCAGAATAACTAACAACGATTGCCTGAAAGAAGCTAATGAAACTAGAACAATATATTCAACAATAAGAATGAGACAAACAGTGACGAGAAGAGAAGCACCGGAGAACATCGTAATAACTGGAAAGCTGAAGGGGAAGAGAGGCAGAGACCGACCAAGAGAAATGATGCTGGAAGGACTGAGACGTTAGCATGGAGGAATATCATCAGCAGACTTGATACAGAACACCAAAGGCTGAGATCTATGGAGAGATAAAAACGCTAACGCCTGCTGACATGTCACTTGCGGATGAATATACCTCTCCTCGGATGTTAAGTTTCAGTACCTGTCATACACACCCAAATGGTGTAAGATCTTGGAACGGGGAAGGAGGGCTCAACAACACAGTCCCCGCGGAGATGCTAGTGTGTACCGGACTGGGAAGAAGGTCTCTACACACACCTCGCTTCTGATAGATACATGTCCTGTCGAGGGGCCATTTGTCCTGAGGGCCAGTGCGTCGAACATCAGATTTGAAACTCACAAAACTCCCAGTCGGTTCACAATCAACCAGCCAACCAATCACCCACCCAACCAACTAGCCACCCAAGTAGCCACTCAACCAACCAGCCACCCAGCCAACTACCCCGCCAACCAGCCACCCAACCAACTAACCAGCCAACCATCTATCCAACCAACCAACCTACCAACCAACTTACCAACCAGCCACCCAACCAACTAACCAGCCAACCACCCAACCAGCTAACCATCTACCCAACCAACCATCCAACCAATCAACCTACCAACCAACCAGCTAACCATCTACCCAACCAACCATCCAACCAATCAACCTACCAACCAACCACCCAACCAGCTAACCATCTACCCCACCAACCATCCAACCAACCAACTAATCAACCAACCAACCTGACTAATCTGAAACATGTAATTTACACTATATGCATGTCATTTAAACTCTATGCTAATGTTGACTAATTTGAAAAGTATAATTTACATTCTATGCTAAATTTAACTAATATGAAACATGCAATTTAGTCTCTGTGCTAAGGTTGACTAATATAAGACATGCCATTAGCCTCCGTGCTAAAGCTGAGAAACGTTTGAAGCGTGTAGTTTACACTCTGTATTAAAGTTGACTCATTTGAAACGCGTAGTTTTTACCATGTGTTAAAGTTGACTAATTTGAAACGTATAGTTTACACCTTGTGCTAAATTTGATTATTTTGAAACGTGTAGTTTACACCTGTGCTAAAGTTGACTAATTTGAAACGTGTAGTTTACACCCTGTGCTAAAGTTGACTAATTTGAAACGTGTAGTTTACACTCTGTGATAAAGTTGACTAATTTGAAACGTGTAGTTTATACCCTGTATTAAAGTTGGCAGATTTTAAACGTGTAATTTACACTCTGTGATAAAGTTGACTAATTTGAAACATGCAATTTAAACTGTATGCTACAGATGACTACTTTGAAACGTGTAATTTCTACTCTGTATCAAAGTTGACGAAGTTGAAAAAATGTATTCTTGACTTTGCTTTGAGGCTGACCTATTTAACATAATTTATCCCCAGATGCACGGCGACCCAGTTCTGACCAACACGCCCCTGAGCAGTGTTTACTCCAGGATGCATTCTCTGTCCTACGACCCCTGGTCATTCAACGTGAGCACGTCAAACGCCTCAGGTCACGCTCCAGTCAAAAGTGAAATATCCGCCCCATCACCTGTCAACGGCACATCACCCTGGTGGGACATGCACGCTGGATCAGGCTCCTGGCTTACCGACCCAGCTTCAGGTTCGGTTGGGGCCTCCGCCCTCAGATCCCAGATCTCCCAGAATTACCCAGCTTCGGATTTCTCTTTAACGCACGCCTTGGGTTCTAACGTGTCTACCAACGCTCTTCTGTCTTCTGGCCAACATTTCCTTCAAGACAGCTACGGTACATACAAGTCGATGCTGTCCTCCCAGTCCGATCTCGGCTCCGCTTGCTCCATGCCACCATTTCTGGCAACAGCTCGATCAGGAGTTTCCGGTTTGCCCAATGCTCGCACCCAAAGGCGTTATACTGGTCGTCCTAACTGTGATTGCCCGAACTGTCAAGAAGCTGACAGGTTAGGACCGGCAGCAGATCACTTCCAGAAGAGGAGTATTCACAGCTGCCACATCCCTGGCTGTGGTAAAGTTTACAACAAAACATCTCACCTGAAAGCGCATCTGCGTTGGCACACGGGAGAAAGACCTTTCGTTTGCAATTGGCTGTTTTGCGGAAAGAGATTCACACGTTCCGATGAACTGCAGAGGCATCTTCGGTCTCACAGTGGAGAGAAAAGATTCGCATGTCCTTTATGCAACAAGCGGTTCCTGCGCAGCGACCATCTTGCGAAACACGTGAAAACTCACAGCGAAGAAGGCGGAGGTGGCAGCGAAAGCGAGGTTGAGAACGCCACAAAAGAAGATACCTTGCGTCGTGACGCTATGTCTCCACAAGATCCCCAAGGACGGGATGTCTCTGTAACTACAGCACATTCCGCAGAAGTTAAGCCATAGTACCTAAAGGATGTGATGTATCTGTGTCTACAGTACATTCCTAAGGAGTTTAAGCCATTGTGGCTTTTTATGTAAATCAATGTACATCACCAGATGAACTGCTTTCTTCAGTTCAATAGCACGATTCCAATGTCTTATTTTCCATTTTGTGCATAAACAGCTTTGCCAACGGAATTGTTTAATTTCCATTATCAACACCTGTATCCCACATTCTTTACTGCAATGACGACAGCGTCTCGCTGAATGAACACATGCAATTCGACTCACGACGAACCATACATTCATAAACAGTCTTCATTAGCCAGGTCTATCATCCACCAGAATCAACAGCTATGGAAAATGGACGGAATTCGTACCTAGCCATTGAAATAGCTCCACATGTTTCAGTAATATATTGCTAACAGGCGCCATACAAGCTGGTATCAAGAGTTCTAAGTGAACGTCTGCTGTAGAATGACGTCATCATCGCCAATAAGGAACCGTTTTACTAAAACCAGTCTGTCCTAATGTTAAAGCCAATTCCATTTTACAGAAATCTGTTTGAACCATTTTTTTTTTCTCTAAAAACTTTTATCAACGACTTATCTCTTTTCGAAGTCGATCGGAAAGGGTTCTAATTCTAAATAAATCACTGAAGTTCTAAACAAGAACGCCATTAGTGCCAGAAAGACAGCGTTCTAATATAATGCGTGTCGGATGAAGCAGTTGTTCTCGTGCTTCTGTAGAAATGTGTAGTTGTCTTTGTGCAAACCAAGGTCACTGCAAGGATGGCTTGTCACCAGGGGAGTAAACCTGACCTGTCTTACGACCATCTTTTCTCGTCACTTCCTGTAGTGTCTCTTAAAGGACACTGCTAACTACGAAGGAAAATCATTAAGTAAAGGGAATTTTATTATAAAGTGCAAGACAGATTTTTTTTTTTGATTTTTTTTTTGGCATATCCTTTTTACAGGACTTAGCTGTCAACACCAGCATCTTTCAGCTGTATGTTGATCTCTTGGCAAGATTACGCTCAGTAGTTTGCCATTGCTTTCTGAGCGGCCGGCTCACATACCCCGTAGGTTACCGATGCGATTCGAACCACTGCTGATTTGAACCGTCATCACGTTACCTGACGAGAGTATACGAGATTACGGAGAAAAGTCATAACCTCTAAGCCACGAAGCCGGCGCAAGAAAGATTGCACAACGGAAATTCTTATTTCATGACACAAACAAGCTCATAAGCAATAGCTGCATTTTCCCAGTTGTTTGAGTCAGGGGAGAGTTTCAATTGGTAGAAAGGTTTCAACACCCGTTGTCTCCGGTTAAGAAAAGACGCAGGAATCCGCTTGGAATATCCTGATGGCCATATTTTGGGATATTGGTGTATTTCTAGTAAAGGTGGTGAAACTATGACTAGTGATCGGTACACTGACATGCTAGTGAACAAACTGAAGCTTGCGATGCGATCGAAACGCCTGGGATTTCTCTCAAAAATAGTATTGTTTCTACACGACAACATCCGCCCTCATACTGCTGTGCATAGAGTGCTATGAAATTTAAAATCTTGAAACATTCACCATACAGTCCAGACTTTACGCCGTGAGACTTTCACTTGTTTGGACCCTTGAAAGAACATTTAGGGGGTCAGAGGTTTGCAGATGACAACGAGGTAGTGGAGGCTGTGCAAAATTGGTTTAAGGCTACACTCAAAAACTATCCCCTAGAAGGCATCATCCGGCTCAGTGGGGGAGAGTTTACGGACGCAGTTCGTAATCCCGTACACCCGCATTAGAAACACAGCTGCGGTCGATTTGGCAGCAGGCCGCCTTGCGTTGGTTTTTTACGAAATGGTATGGGTGCCGGTCGTTCACAAAGCAATGGCAATTCAGTCATAAGTCGTGTATGTTATGTCAGACATTTCAGTCATAAGTCTTGTATGTTATGTCAGACAATTAAATCATAAATCTGTTATGTCATGTCATATCAGAGTGCACAATCCGGTGACAGGTATGTCATGTCACACAGTTCACTCATAAGTCTAGCATGTCATGTCAATTCATGTCATGCCATGTCACATTATTTAGCCTGACGACTGGCTCCTTGTAATGTCAGATTTTCAGACTGCAAATATGTTTTTTTCGTTATGTCATGTTATTCGATCGGAAGATTAGTACGTTATTCTGTTGCAAGATTGGCATGTCATATCAGGTTTTTGAATCTAATAACTGGTATGTCATGTCAGGTTATTGTGTCTAACAACTGGTAATTCATATCATGTTATTTAATCTAAAGACTGGTATATCATGTTACATTTTTCAGTCTAACAACTGGTATGTCATGTTAAGTTATTCATTCTAAAGAATGTTATGCCATAAGAAGTTAATCAGCCTAAAGACATGTTTGGTTAGTCAGTTAGTTAGTCGCAGTTCCAACTTCACAGCAACGGGTCGTCCCCATTATACTCCGTTCCTGTGCCAGTGAATATCACACAAAATGCTCCCAACTGCCCAATGTGAAAAGTGGAAAAGACAAGAGTTTGTCATGGTATATCAAGTTATTCATTCTAAGTCGTTGGCTTGAAACGCCTAATTGGTAAATATACGGAGGTATTATCAATTTCGCTTCAGCCATTTGTTGAAAACAGAAAGATTTCATTTTAAACTTGTGACTACCGTGGGTACAACTAACGCTCCACATTCGAACAATATCAGTGACTCTGTATGTGAAGTATTTCACCTCAAGTAGAATTCATTTATCCATGTCATATATAAACCTGCCGTATGCACCTGAGGAGGCGCGGTGATATACGTAATTATACGCCAGGCAATATATCGCGTGCCACATTGAAGCCAAAGCTCTGAAAACAATTATCTGCCACAATACTGGTCTCCCATCGCACCATCATGATGCTGCTGGTGGTCTTTTTCAGAATGTGGCTGTAATCACGGCCCTCCGACAAAACTCTGGCTCGCTGTCAAATTCCCCTGCCTCGTGTCTTTTTGTGCCTAATGTAATTTTAACTGATTAAGTGCCATGGGTTGTTAAATCGTCTTATTTGAACTTCCTGAACTGCCATGGTCTTATAAGTCAAACTATAGTTAAACTATCACTACAGTATTTTTCCCTATGAAACTTCCTTTAATTTGATACAGCGTGTCTGCTACCATAGTAGCAATTCTTAAGTCTTAACTGTGACACACCTCTACTTCCCATTTTCCGCCATCCATTTTTGTTTGGTCCATACCTACTTATTGGTTGGCACTGAATCTTGAATGTCTAGTGGCCATCCTTGTGAGGGTTGATTATCGCTCCTACTTCTTCTTCCTCAAGGGATCGCTTATGTCATCGCTGTTCTTTCTTATTCACTGCAGCTTTTAATCTGACCTAGGTATTTCAGTTTCCGAGACACGGCCTTGTTTACGACCCAACTTTCTTCAATGTTAAGACCATGCAGAATATCATATTTTTCATTTTAATCCACGATCGTCTCCTTATAGTCCATGCCGTGTGGCGTTGCTAGTACAGTGTGTCTACATCCCTCTGTCACTTGTGTCAACGGTTGATCCACGAAATTCTAAGACATTTTCTGTAACATTCACATTCACAAGCCCCGATTGTTTTGTCTAGTGATTGTGGGCTATTACATGGCCATTTTAGGCTAGGTCGACCAGAGATCCCAGTTCATTTTCTAAAATAGAGGGGGGGGGGGGGGGGGGTTGAGTGCTCTTGGGTTATGGTGTCCGCCTGGAGTGCTGGAGGTCCTGGGAATTTTTCACGTGGCCTTCTAGTAATAAAATTTCTCCTGTTCTCTGGATAGTGAGATCGGACGCCCGTGTGTATTGTTGCGCACGTAAAAAATTCCTTGGCAGTAGGAAATCGAAAAAGAGAAGCCTAGCGGCGCTGCCCGGGCAAAATTTCGAGTTAAAAATCTACCAAAGATATTTTAAGGACCCTCGCCGGTGCTACGGAGTTCGTGCACTGAGCTGAGATTTTCCGGACTCAGGTTTGAGTTAGGAGTAGAACCGAGCTCTCGTGGGTTACACCCGTGTGCCGTGATGTTGATCCATCGACTAAACTAAACCCTCCTCAGCTTCCATGGGGATTGGAATACATGAACACTGGGACAGCGGGCAAGCGTTCTATCCGCTGCGCTGACATGCTACCAACAGTGACATAACAGGCACAAAAAATCACATTGCGTCAGCGCCGAGTGGCGACCTTGGCAATGCTTTAATTAGACAGTGGGGATTTCCCGGCCAGCTAATGGCTGACATTAAAGGCACGATCTAGAGTGGCCCCGGACCAGCCCATTTCTGTTAGAGCGGGAGCTACCATATTGATTGTTGAATACGTCCGCGGATAAAAACCTGGCCTTCGTGACATATGTGAGGGTTAGAAATGAGGTCTATGCATCGCTTCGATCTACGGAATTAAGGAAAAGTATGCAGTTGGGCTGTTAGCTGGGAAAACCAACACAGAACTTTGGCAGAAGAAGAAGTAGCAACCGTAGCAATAGCAGAAGAAGAAACAACAAAATAACAATAATAATAATAATAATAATAATAATAATAATAAGAAGAAGAAGAAGAAGAAGAAGAAGTAGAAGAAGAAGAAGAAGAAGAAGAAGAAGAAGAAGAAGAAGAAGAAGAAGAAGAAGAAGCAGAAGAAGAAGCAGAAGAAGAAAAATTTACTCTCTGAAATTCGAACTGGCACAAGAAATGCCAGAATGAAGTCGCATTTATCTGTTCAAAGGCAGAGATATCGCAGCTTCACTGCAAACACCCACAACGTAATCACTGCCCTACACAAGACGATTAAAGAAGACGTGGAAGAGCACTGATCCTCTCACTTTGTAAGACTGTCTGTTGTTCAAAATATCTGCCACGGGATGACTTGTGGTCACTGATTTATGCTTCCTTGTGGAACATCTGTAGGTAGTATGCAACTCCCGTGATCACTCTCAGATGTCCTCCATGAGACCAGGCAGTCGCCCTTTTGGCATCATTAAGTAAACCGAACTGCCCTGTTTCGTCAAGCCTGTGGCTCAGTACATCCGACTTCGACAAGCATTTTTTTCGTTTTCCCTCCCTAGAATTTGAGCCCTTTGACTGTCCCCAGACTGGCGTTTGGTGTTTGTCCGTTACGAATGATGATTGCCACTAATTTCATCCACTGGGGTTTACAGTTTGGAGCCATGACTTCTAAGACCCTAGACTAGCCACAAGGCAGCAGGTTTGTGTCTCAACTCTCACTTCGTCTGGTTCCTATCCCATAACCTGTCCGACGTACGCGACTCCACCAGTAGCTATGCTACCGTCGGCATAGCTCTTGGATTAGTTGGAACACTCAAACCCTCTACCATGGTATGGTGGCACACGGCAGAGGGAAGCTGACTTTTCATTTCCACATTTACAAAGTTGTACAGTACAGGGCCGTTCACACGCCGTGAGACATAAAGTGTGAATCACAAAAGTAGAATCGGTAAGCTTTATTAGAATATAATCAAAGGTAACAAAATGGACGATGAATCCAAAGCCTTCTCCAGAACCCAAACAACAAACACAAACCGATACAACTACATGAACAACTCTACAGGAAAATATATTCCTGCCTCTCTGATATCTCTGCCGATCCACCTCGATAGGGATTGGAACTCACGAATCCTGGGCTGGCAGGCCAGAAATCTATGTATATGATGGACATTATCTTCATGACCGTGAAATATTACAACTGTTTAAACACTTCATTTTCCAGAAAATGACATGTTACAATTGTGTTTAAGCATCAGATTTATCCGTCAATGAAATGTTGCAAGTCTGCTTAAACAGCACATTTTCCCAACAACTAAATATTACAATTCTGTTTAAATAGCTCATTTTTTAGACAATGCAATATTACATCTCAGTTTAAACACCACATCCAGCACACAATGAAACATTACAACTCTGTTTAAACACATTTACCATTGTCTTTCTGTCCACACAAATTATAAGTGCCCCTTGTTTTAACAGTTAGGATTGGGTGGGTTAATGTTACAACTGAGTGGGGTATAATAAAGGACATTATGACACTTAGGATTGAGTCGGTAAATGTTACAACTTGGTGGGATATAAGGAGCCATTCAAAAAATTCAGATAGAATAGGTTTATGTTACAATTGGGTGGGATATAAAGCATAATTTTAAAAGTTAAAACGGAGTAGGTTAATTTTGCAACTGGGTGGAATATAAAGAGATATTCTAAGAGTTAAAACGGAGACGGTTAATGTTACAAGTGGTGGGATATCAAGAATAATTCTAACAGATGGAGTGGGTTAATGTTAGACCCGGGTGGGACAGAAGGAAATAAGACATGCAGAATATCTGAAGCGCCATCCAGAAACCAGCAGTAAGATACACGGTACAGAAAGAGTACAGGCAATCAAGTTTTGCCAAAAATCAAAGCACAGCCTGGCTGTCTGTCAATCCGATGGTCACGTGTTGTGACAGGCACTGTTTTAAAATTGGACCAGGTCAACCTATGCTAACATGGTACCAGCAGATGTTCAGGGAAATGAAAGACGTCGACATGATACCAACTACAAAACTAATCGGGTTCGTTGGTTTAACCCGTAGGAGGCTGCGCTAATAATGTTTTGGAGGCGGTTGCGCTCCATGTTCGCTAAGTAAGGGAAAGGCTGGCTTCCTATTCCCCGAGAATTTAGGGCTACAAATTAGGCAAACAGAAGCAGATAAAGACGACGTAAAATTAGGAGGATTAGGTGGAGGAGACTGAGAAGAAGTAAGAAAAGGAGGAGAAAGAGTAGAAGTAAAAAATAGAAGGAGGATGAGGAGAAGAAGAAGAAGTAAAAATAATGAGGGTGAGGAGAAGTATTATACAGAAAAGAAATAAAAAGAGGAAAAAAAGAAATCAGTGAAGTAAAAAAGAGTAGGAGCTATACAAGGAGGAGGAGGAGGAAGAAGAAGAAGAAGAGGAAGGGATGAGTAGAAGTAGGAGGCGGGGGAGGAGAAGAAGAAGTAGGAAGAGCAGGAGAAATGCGAGGAGAAGAAAAGGACGAAATAAGAGAAGTAGGAGGGGAAGGAAGTAGAAATAAAGAAGCAGTCAAAGACAATGAGACTCAAGTATTGCATCGAGTATTTGTCCTTGCGCTCACTAGCTTTGAACTCAAGCGTAGTCCATACAAGCGATTCTACTTCTAGTGCACTGGGCTGATGTTTGCGTGAGGATTTTTTTTATTTTTTATTTTAGCATATCCTTTACAGGACTTAGCTGTCAACACCAGCATCTTTCAGCTGTATGTTGATCTCTTGGCAAGATTACGCTCAGTAGTTTGCCATTGCTTTCTGAGCGGCCGGCTCATATACCCCGTAAGTTACCGATGCGATTCGAACCACTGCTGATTTGAACCGTCATCACGTTACCGACGAGAGTATACGAGATTACGGAGAAAAGTCATAACCTCTAAGCCACGAAGCCGGCACGCGTGAGGATTAGCTTTCCCTATTACCAGTGTCCCTTGCCATCAGGCGAACCCACTCCGACTTCAGAGGTACTTGTAATTTACGTCCCCAAGTCAAAGGCAAGAAGTCAACATGTTAGTCCAGCTGAGCGGTGTAGAGGTTGAACCCGCTACCTTGGCATCAGCACACCGGAAGTTTAACAACGAGCGTTTTCGAGTGACTGCCTAGGCTTATATTGTTGTGATTACTTTTTGATCGCATTCTGTGTTACTTTATTCCAAATATGTTGTTTCATGCCACTCTTTCTTCACTAAGCATTACATGATTTCCTGTATGCATTTGTTAACAACTTTATTATGTGCATTTACATGACTTTTACAGAAGAATTTGTATGTTGTTTATACTATAGTAGATATGTTGGTGTTGTTTATGTTAATTTCTCTAGAACTTTCCTTTAAGATTCACTCTCTATTTTTCTTTAGTAAATTCTTACCAATTAAACGACAATTGCTGTCTCTTTGGTCTCAGTTATTTCTTGTATTTGTACCCGTGTTACTTGTTTAAAACAGCAAACCCACAACTGGAGAGTTTAATTGATTCAGCGCAAAATGTGATCTCCCATTTGGACTGAAGGACGATATATCGCCATAATATGGTCATCGTGTCATTTGTTTTCTTTCGTGGTATTTTTCACAATGTAATGCTCAGTGAACGGAAAGTTACATTATAATACTTGTTCTTTTGATTGTGTGATTGACAGATGTACACGCCCTTATGGTCCAGGCGCGTACGAGGCCCTCACCTGTGGGACTTGGCTGAACGCCTCTAAGCCGGGTCCCTTGGGTTCCAGGGTCTGGCCATCACTCGCCATCTGCTCGTGGAGGCGAGGTCTCGGAGGTTTGACGCTGAGCCGCCAGCGTCTGCAGCCTACCTTGTGCCAGACGTATTGGTTACCCATTCATCTGGACTACACAAGACTAGGCCGAGAGAGGGGACATGTCGTTTGGGCACCACATGTTTATCTGAAGCTCTGCCCAGGCATTGTGATGGAATATTGGCCACATTCCAACTCACATACTTTGGTCTGTCAAGACTGCAAGGTGCCACTCATTCACTCTTTTGATTGTGTACCATGGTTGGTCCAAACTTACTTTTTTCTCGGCACTGAATCATTTAAAGGAGCTGCTGTTTGCAGACGAATAGAGTTGACTGTTTGAGAACAAGGCGGATCTCCAGCACTATATACATTGCCTTGGCAGATGCCGTCAGAATTTTGATATGAAGATTGACATCGAAAAGACAATTTGTTACAATTCGATGAACACCAGTAAAACACAACGGAAATATAAATGGAAAGTCGCTAAAGTAAGCTAGAGAATACTAATTCTCAAACACTAAATACCATAAATGATACAACTTACATGTTACAGAACATATATCTATGGAATACTGTAGATCTAGAAACATAAAGGATCTCCTGCAGTGGTTTTTCTGTCCAGCCTTTTCTTCATAGCTCTTGCAATCCTGGTTGCTTCGCAAGTGACTGCACCCTTATGTAATGATGCACGCCACGAATTACGGTCTTTAGCAGCAGTCTCCCAGGTGTCAAGATGAATTCCAAAAGCTTTCAGTGAGACTTTCAGAGTGTCTTTAAAGCGCTTCTTCTGGCCGCCTTGGGAGCGTTTACCACAAGGCAGCTCGCCGTAAAAAATTCGTTTAGGGAGCCTGTGATCTGGCATACGAGTTAAGTGACCAGCGCAGCGAATCTGATTCTTCATTAGTATAGTGTGGATACTGGGTATGGACGCTCTTTCTTGAACTTCAGTGTCTGGGATCTTGTCTTGCCATTTAATCTTCAATAGCTTCCTAAGGCAGACTGTGTGGAAGTCTACCTCTGGCGGCCCACTATATCAAAACTATAATACAGGATGTATTTTTAATGTCTGTGCAGTATTTGAAAATATTGCGGTCCAAGTTTTGTATTTACCTATTATGTTGCATGAACTTTACAGAGGGTGAGTACAAAACTTGGACCGGCAGTATTTTTGAACACTTCACAGTCATTAAAAATACACCCTATGGTTGAGTCCTCCGCTGAATAGATTTCAGCTCCTCCCCCTCCCCACTAAATCAACTTGAGAGTATAATACATACAGCACTAAGGATATATGTTCAAATATTGACCCAGGTTTCCAGCTGGAGTCTGAAACGGGATCCAGGGAATGTCATGAAGAGTAAAATCAGTCTGCGTGACACTAACTAAACCATCGGTGGAGAGCCGATGTTTCTAGACAAATATGGGACCAACACCATATACCCAATAAACTTAGAGGCGGGGAAACGGGCCCTTTACTTGTCAGTCAATATAAGAGGTCAGCGTGGTTGAACGGTTAAGTGCAACTGACTTTTAAACGTCCTGTGCTGATGACGGGGTAGTGAGTTCATTCCCCACACCGCTCAGTTAGATTGAAACGTTGACTTCTCGTTCAGAACGTAATGGCAAACTACCAGAAGACGGCTGTTGCTCTGGTGAAACAGAAATGAAAGAATCATAGACAGAGCAACATGCTAACACAGTGTATCGAGGAGAACGGCGTTCACTAAACCCGACTCTCCATATTGTGTCAACAGCTTCGGGCGGAGGAGCGCGATTGGGAGTGTCTTGTCCTAGTGCTAGATATTGCAACCTAAAGACTAAATATCATGGCAGAGCACACCAGGCTTCAAGCCTTGATCAGCAAGTGGCCTAGGATCGAAGCTCCGGACAAGCGGACAGTTAGATCATTGCTTTGCTGACCGGCAGCTTCTGCAGCTTGTCTTGTTCTAGATGTATTGGTGTTATCTTTCATCTGGAGTAAACTAGACAGGCCGAGAGAGGCATCATTCTGCATGAGCAACACATGGTCTCTAAACTCAGCCCAGGCTTTGTGTTATGGAGAGATATAACTCCATTTTACCAACTATCGTCTGTCAAGACGGCCAGGTGCCAGTCCGTCATAAAGGGGAAAGCGTCACATTTTACAATAATAACCGTCCAGGGAGGTCGTGAAGAGCCAACCAATCATTTCTGTTTACCAGACATAAGACACGCCTCCTTGCCATAGTCACTTTTTTTTTCCTTTTGCTCATATTGTTCATTATCATGTCTGTTTTAAAATATTAATAGTTATTTATTTTTTAATGGCCCTAAAACATGGCATGAAACAAAATGAAGAAAATGAAGAAAAAAAGCTTCAAAACTTTTTAAGTAAGATGCTATAGCACATGAATACAGTATAATGAATGAGGCTGAAAATGAATAACATTTGTAAATTCTTCTATCAGTTAAGGAAATAGAAAACTAGAATTCTTATTAAAAATAACCAAAAGTCCGTCCATCATGTGCCGTGCCGATAAGCGTGGGCTGTCAAGTTTTGCCATCTCACTCGATCAGCTGAGTCGTGGATCAGCTTCGTGTTTCTGTCTCGACCATGCCACATGACCAAGCCATCCAGGTATTTACTTCTAGGTCTTCCCCTTGGTCTCTTCCCTTCGATTTTGCCAGTTGTTACCAAGTTCTCTAATTCATTTCTTCTCATAACATGCCCAAACCATCATGATATAGGACACTGTCTGAACCGGCAGTCTTGCCAGATTTCATATGGTTAAGAGCATTCTGAACCTCCATCATCAACATTGATGGCCCTTCATTATTATTTTGAATAGCATACTGTTCGTCTCTGTTATCATAATGAATGTGTTTCACATAATCTGACCATACATGTAAAATATGATCTTTTTCTATTATGATGTGTCCATCTTTTGTCTTTAGGCAGCCTGCTGATGTATGTGTTCTTTGATTAGTAAGCTCCTGAATTCTTTTGTGCATTAGTTTGGTATTTTTACTGTTGTGTTGTTTTTCAATATCTATGCAATTTTTCTCGAGCCATGCTTCTTTTGCCTCTTTACATAATGTTCTGACTTTTCTGTGAATTTCTTTATATTTGGCAGGATTATTTTTGTTCTGTCTCCTTATTTCCATTAGCTGTAAAATTTCTTCAGTCATCCAAGTCTGACGACCCACTTTCTTTAATTTTGGAATAGTTTTTTTCTACAACTAAACTGATTGAATTCTTCAACATTTTCCCATTGACCAAAAGTATAAGCTCATAATGTACAATACGAAACATGGGGCTGCAATGTTAAACATATTTGTGGGAAACATTCAGGGAACAGAAACAGATGACGTATAAAAATACTATATCACATAGACAAGAAAGAAACAAATACATCACACAGACATTAAGAAAAATAAAAACTACATTACACAGACCTGCATGAAAACAACTAAATCACCAAGACAAGCAATAATTGATTACATCACACAGACAAACAAGAAGCAGCTATATCACACAGACATACAAGAAACATCTGTATGAAACGGACATACAAGAAACGTCTGTATCAAACGAAAAAAACAAAAACATATGTATCAAACTGACATACAAGAAACATCTGTATCAAAAAGACATACAAGAAACAACTGTATCAAACGGACACACAAGAAATATCAGTATCAAACGGACATATAAGAAACAGCTACATCACACAGACATGCAAGAAACAAGAGACAGCTACATCACACAGACATTAAAAAAACAACTACACCACACAGACATTAAAAAAACAACTACACCACACAGACATACCAGAAACAACTTCATTACACAGATAAGCCCTAAACAAATACATCACACGCCAAGCAAGAAACAGCTACATCACACAGACATGTTAGAAACAGCTACAGTTCATGCTTCCATGTGTGATGTAATTGTTTCATGTATGTCTGTATGATGTAGTTGTTTCTATCATGTCTGTCTGATGAAGTTTCTTACATGATGTGTGATATATTTGTTTCTGGCATGTATGTCTGATGTATTTGTTTCCAACATGTCTGTGTGATGTATTTGATTCTTTCATGTTTGTCTGATGTAGTTGTTACTATCATGTCTGTATGATGAAGTTTCTTACATGTCTGTGTGATGTATTTCTTTCTTACATGTCTGTGTGATGCATTTGTTTCTGGCATGTCTGTCTGATGTAGTTGTTTCTATCATATCTGTGTGATGAAGTTTCTTACATGTCTGTGTGATGTATTTGTTTCTATCATGTCTGTTTGATGTATTTGTTTCTGGCATGTCTGTCTGATGTAGTTGTTTCTATCATGCCTGTGTGATGAAGTTTATTACATGTCTGTGTGATGTATTTCTTTCTTACATGTCTGTCTGATGTAGTTGTTTCTATTATATCTGTGTGATGTATTTCTTTCTTACATGTCTGTCTGATGTAGTTGTTTCTATTATATCTGTGTGATGTATTTCTTTCTTACATGTCTGTCTGATGTAGTTGTTTCTATTATATCTATGTGATGTATTTCTTTCTTACATGTCTGTCTGATGTAGTTGTTTCTTTTATGTATGTGTGATGTATTTCTTTCTTACATGTCTGTGTTATGTAGTTGTTTCTAACATGTCTGTCTAATAAAGGTTCTTACATGTCTGTGTTATGTATTTGTTTCTACCATTTCTGTCTGATGTAGTTGTTTCCTGCATGTCTGTCTGATATAAATGTTTCTAGCGTGCCTGTGCGTGTTCATACTGCAGAATAACACACCAATTATTGTGTACGTCCTTGTTGATTGCATGTTATAAAGACACACGTGGGAAACTCGCTTTACGACTCGACCCCATCAAGCTACTGCAGTAAACTTGCAAGTCTTCCGACAAACTCGACCAATCAAAGTGCAATATTTTCACCGACTTCACCTTGTCACTTTCAATCTGTGAAATATTCCATCACCAAATCTGAACCGCGAAGAAAGACAGACAGGCTGAATTTACTGGACAAACCGGCAAGCGAGTCTCCATTGTTAAACCCAATTGAATTGTGTGGTTAGATTTAAGAATTGGTTCAAACGCCGATGAAACCTGGACTGATAGAGATAAAGAAACAGGTTTAAAGTAATAGGAGATCATAATTTAGAAGCGCCGGTGCCTCCCTTCAAGTTCGCGGGGTATCACAAGAAGTAGTACCGAGACAAAATTAATGGGAACTGTTGAAGTAGAATAATCGGATAATGTCTATAATAATTGGCTTTGACTTGGTGTGAGCGTGTATTCTTCCTGTTCTGCGTTAGCCAGAGGGTAGATTTAAAAAAGTCCAGAGTTCAAAGTCAAGTTCAGAGCTTGAATTAGGAAACAAAAGACGAGGTGTCGTCTGAGCTGAACGAAGAGAAGTCACTGTCCAATGATCTAGTGTTATTTTAAAAGGACTGTAACTCAACACCAACAAAACAGGGCGGAGTCAAGGAAGTCAGGTGCCGTAATTAGAGTAGCATATCATAAGTGTGTTATTATGGTCCTTGGATTGGTGATTCCGGAAGTTCAATCCGTGTGGCGGTAGAAGACGGTGTGCGTGTCAGTGTGTGCGTGTGTATGGTAGAAAATGGGATTAGCAACGGGGCATCAGGGGTCGCGACTGGGGATTTCTATTACTTTAGACTTGTATTTGTTTTTTAACTCTTCGATAGCATGCATATCTTGCTCGAGTGCAAGATAACGTTCCAACATATCTAGATTCTTCTAGAGCCCCAGTAGTGGGGACACCGACAAAGGTGAAAGTAGATCATGTGAAGAACATCTACAAACCCTGCTAGTTGAAGTTACAGTAACAATTGAAACAAACGTATTTCAGGATGCTTGCGTTTGAATTTGCACATAGTTACAGCCAGCAGAGACATATCAGAGCACCAGTCCCACGTGTTCACAATCTTGTGTTTCTGTAACAATCAGCAACTACACCTTACGGCATTCACTGAAACAGACTGTGCATCTATGGGGTTGCCCGTAGTGGCGGGGCAGGGGAGGGGGTGTTTGTTTATTCGCATTTACCTCAAGCTTAGTCCACACTGGACTTACGTGTGGGTCAGCTTTCCTTATTACCAGTGTCCTCTACCATCAGACGTGTCTGCTGCGACTTCTAATGCACTTATAATTTACGTCCTCAAGTCAAGGACGAGAAGAAGAAGCCGATACCACCTCGATATCAGGGCACCAGAAGTGTCCAGCCTATTTATTCCAGTTAGTTAGCTGCATATCCTTTACAGGACGTTGCAGTCAACACGAGCATTTTTTGCTGTTGTGATCTCGTGGCAAGTTTTCATTCAGTAGTTTGCCATTACTTCTTCCAGTAGTAATATGATTATAAGATTGTCCTCTAACCTTCGAGTTTCGTCTAGGCCCTTTGCTCATTGCCATCTGAACCAGTTTTTCCAAGTATTGATATTCCTCCGTTCAGATGCACTGTCCACCCGATCCTGACAGCCGTTACCACGTGACCTTTGTCATAAAGTAGCTCTCCTTCCGATACAGAGAGTCGTTACCACGTCACCTTTATCATAGAGTAGATTTCCGCCCGGAGGGACAGCATCTGCGCATTTATCTATCTGTTCAGTGTCCCGCGCACCTGCATGTCTAGTGCAGAAAATACACAATGTGCTAACAGTTTCCGTGCAGCCCAGCGATGCCAGTCACTCCACCATGGACATGTCAGTTTGCACTGTCCGAAGCATGCTCTGTGAGTCCGTTACTAACACAACATATCTGGCGGTTTGACCCTTCAGCCACCGAGGACTGTCATTACTGCATCAATTTCCATTCTCGTTATAGAGAATTATGCTTTCTAAGGAAGCCTTCTTCTTGTTCTTATAGTCCATGCCGTATGCCGTTAGTGATCATATCTGTCCATAGCTTTTTGTCTCTTGTACTGTATCTTCTATCTTATCTCCCTCTGCCTCTTTTCCCCTACAACCTTCCCGATATGACGATATACTCCAACTTTCCCCTGCTCATGACATGTCCAAGAATGTGGACTGTATTCTTCTGCTGCCAGTAACCAGTTCTAGTTGTGACTTAACTTCTTTCACGGTGTCTTCATTGGTCTTTGTGCCCGTCAACGGTGTTTTCAACAATCGTCGTCAAAATCACAAGGGAGCCTACCTAGTAAATGTATCCTAAATATGATAAAATGATTATTTCCCTGTTTCCCATACACGCGTTTATGAACTTTTGAAGTTTCCTCTTCAACCGAGCTGTTTCTTGTTTGTTTGTTTTTAAATTAGGTGGTATTCCTTCTCGATTACACAAATTCCCGAGGGAATTGTTCTAACAATTGCTATAACTCTTTTCATTGTTTATTCGTTTTGTTAAATGATAAAGTTAGGAATAGTGAAAACGTCACCAAGCGCCCAGTCTTTCCATAATCAGAACTGACTAAATTCAACAAATGAAGGCACATGACTATGAGACTGACACGCTACGCACTGCAATACCGGGGCCCCTAAAACATCGTTTATTAATTACAACCACATCTTCATTCCTTTACGCATTCAGTACTCATTCGTTCATTAATTCATAGTTTCCTTCCTTCAACCACAATATATAATTCCGTGGCAGCGATGTACAACGAGCATAACTACTATACCTCTGCCAAGTGCTGAGTGTGACCATCAGCTCTTACTAAACGATAAACTCAAACAAATTCATCACAGAATCAAAAACAGTCCCCTGTGATATTATTTTATTGAACTCAACTCAACTCAGCTCAACTCTACAGAGCCTACCGAAAGCGTCACGCAGAACACGAACTCCTTGCTCTAACTATTTACCTTTAAGAGTTTCCCTGGGAAAAATGGTTCTTCTCAACCGAATGAGGGAGACGGAACACGAACCCACAGCCTTCGCAGCGCAACCAAGACTCTCCTACCAACAATTACTCAATTAATCTGGTGCCGTCTCCACAACGAAGGTTGGCTGCAATAGATCTCCAACACTGTCTGTCTGTTGCCTTGATTGTACATTCTGTTGACAGCTGTTCGTCCATCTCTTCATGTTATCTGCCCACTTGTATCGTTGTCTACCTCTTGCTCGCTTGCCTTCAACTGTACCCTCCATGTTTATACAGTGCTATACGCTTGTCCTAGCATACCACAATTTCTAATAAATGTGTGCCTGCACGTTATAACACGAAATTGGTATGACAGAATAACTTATGAGGATATTCTAGAAATAACTGGAGAGAATCAACAGAATCGTGAGTTGAGGAATAGACGCTAGCACTGGATAGATCGCGTATTGAGAAAACTTGATTTTAGTTGAACTAGACACCAGCTTTTTCCGGATCCCACGCGACAACATAAATAGACAATAGACAGGGACATATAACATACGGAGAAAATAATTAGAGACATTGTTCAATAATATGGGGAGGGCATGGTTAGAGCTGCATGAGACAGCAAAGAAAGAACGGCCTTGGGTGAGTTGGTTGTGGTCCAATGATTCAGTGAGAACTAAACGGCAGGGAGAGAAACCTCGGGGTGTATGTGGTCCATCATGGAGAAACTACAGCCCAGTGTACAGGAAGTTCAGTAACAGCCGAGTGGGACTGGATGCAGAAACTACAGCCCAGTGTACAGGAAGTTCAGTAGTGGCTGAGTGGGACTGGATGCAGAAACTACAGCCCAGTGTACAGGAAGTTCAGTAGCAGCCGAGTGGGACTGGATGCAGAAACTACAGCCCAGTGTACAGGAAGTTCAGTAGCAGCCGAGTGGGACTGGATGCAGAAACTACAGCCCAGTGTACAGGAAGTTCAGTAGCAGCCGAGTGGGACTGGATGCAGAAACTACAGCCCAGTGTACAGGAAGTTCAGTAGCAGCCTAGTGGGACTGGATGCAGAAACTACAGCCAGTGCACAGAAAGTTCAGTCGCAGCCGAGTTGGACTGGATGCAGTTAGACTCAGTGGTAAAAACTCTACCGGGGAGTAAGAACGACAGAAGGCTTATGATCATCAGAAGTAGTCCCCGCTCGCCGAATGTTTCGACCCCTTTACCTACGTTAAACTCAGGGGACGGGCCTGTCTGGGTCATGACTCCCAGAAGTTTTTTCTCCTGTCATGCGTATTCATCGATACCATTCCCTTGTCAACATCTTTACTCGTGTTTGGCCAGAAGCCGTCCCACCCCATGGGGGGAGGGGACCATTGGGCACCCGGTGCATTTACCAGCATTGACACTGAACCGTGACTGACCGTGGGAAAACCAGGATAGTATTATAATTGCCTAAGATTCAAAGTTACAATGCCTGGAGCATATAGAAAGAATGGAAGATAATAGGGAAACAAAACTCGCTTACACTCAGGAAATAAATGACCGTAGACCCCGAGGTAGACCAAGAAGGCGGTGGAGAGATAATACATGTACAGACCTACAAGCACTTGGAATCAACGACTGGCAAGAGAAGGTCAACCAGAGAGACGAATGGAGACGGATTGTATCTGCAGCAAAGAACCTCAATGGCTCGGAACTCTGAAGAAGAAGAAGAAGATTCAAAGTTGGGTAGCGGAATAGGGGTATCTCCTATGAAAGGAGACGTAAGGTGCCTCCTTCCCTCCGCTAGCCAAGGGACACCCTTGGTGGAGTACCTATATGGCCCTCCGATAAGGGTCACGTGAAACCAAAGGTGCAGGTGGTGGATAAAGTTGAAGCGCAGCCGACAGATAGTTGTAGGCTTTGATCTCCAATTTCACGACGATAAGCAGAGAATCTCTGTTTGGAGACAATGGCTGCGGTCATCGACCAGTATGGTCACTGCTAAGAAGGAAAGCAATGGTATACTACGGATGCCAAGAAAGTCGTGTTTTGTAGTTTGAGAGAAAATCAGAGAAACGGCGTAAATGGATGTTCCATATGAGCAGTCTCACCCGGTAGGGGACAAGAATAAGAAGCTGATCCACGACTCTGGTGATCCGGTAAAATTTCGAAACATGACCGCCCATGCTCACCAGCAGGGCACGTGATGATGATGAGGAGGAGAAGCATTCAAAGAGCCCAATCTTTCTAAATCAGACAGATGGTAATGTCCAGTCTTTCTAAATCAGACAGATGGTGATGTCCAGTCTTTCTAAATCAGACAGATGGTGATGTCCAGTCTTTCTAAATCAGACAGATGGTGATGTCCAATCTTTCTAAAATCAGACAGATGGTAATGTCCAGTCTTTCTAAATCAGACAGATGGTAATGTCCAGTCTTTCTAAATCAGACAGATGGTAATGTCCAGTCTTTCTAAATCAGACAGATGGTAATGTCCAGTCTTTCTAAATCAGACAGATGGTGATGTCCAGTCTTTCTAAATCAGACAGATGGTGATGTCCAGTCTTTCTAAATCAGACAGATGGTGATGTCCAGTCTTTCTAAATCAGACAGATGGTAATGTCCAGTCTTTCTAAATCAGACAGATGGTAATGTTCAGTCTTTCTAAATCAGACAGATGGTAATGTCCAGTCTTTCTAAATCACTCAGATAGTAATGTCCAGTCTTTTTAACCCAGAAGTTGATAATGTCCAGTCTTTCTACGCCTTTAAAGTTCGTTGTATATCGTTTTACAGGACTTAAAAAGTCGCTTAAAAGTCGACAGGGTCGAATTCATTGCACCGGGTTATATCCCGTATGACTCGGTCTCTTTCCACAGCGCGGAAAGCGTCGTACCAAGCACGAACTCCGTAGCTTTAGCGACGATCCACAGGAGTCTCCGAAAAATTTAACTCGTGAAACTGAAGGACGCGGCCCGGAATCGAACCAACAACCTTCGGAGCCCTAGTCAAACGGCTTGACCACTTCGCCACGGAGTCTCCCAATTTTACAGGACGTTGCAGTCAACCCCAGCATTTCCTAGCTGTTTGTGATTTCTTGGAAAATTTACGTTCAGTAGTTTGCCATTGCTTTTCGAACGATAATGATAATCTAAATTGACAATTACACGCTGGGTGGGGGGGGGGGGGGGTATAGCGAACCGTTGCTGTTTTCCCGAGGACAAGTTAGCGATCGGGTTGATAGACATTCAGATAAAATAGTGGAAAGATGACTATCAGCCGTGAACACGTGTGCTGAAACTGGCTCGCAGAATGTGGATGGACAGCAGGTTGTGGGTGGACAGCAGGGTGTCGGTGGACAGTAGGATGTGGGTGGACAGCAGGATATGGATGGACAGTAGGATGTGGGTGGACAGCAGGAAGTGGGTGGATAGCAGGATTTAGGTGAACAACAGGATGTGGGTGGACAGAAGGAGAACGACACTTGGAATTCACAAACCACACGGGCCTGCCCGCGTGAACGTAAAGAAGATAGTGGACGAAACATTTGTGGAACGTGAGCCTCATCTGACGATCAGAATCCTCCCAGCTGCACTTGCTCTCGGTGAAGTGTATACAGCCAACTTTATAAATATCAGAATGAGTTCAGGAAAAACACACACACACAGAACGCAGATTTCAAATTCTGACAAGATCTGTTTATCAGAAATACCGTAACACCCAATATCTGGTTGAATATCGATTTATTCATACTAGCCAGATCACAACTCAAAAATTAATACACCGTTATATTACAGTTATATGTCTTTATAAAATTTACCCTTTCCGTAGTTATATTACATCTTTAGAAATACACATGGCCAAATCTGTAAAACAGCTGTATCAATTGTGTTAAAATAATAAAAACGTTATAAACGGTTGCAAACGGTAAGAAAATAATCCCGGAACCTGGCGCCAGTGTGAGCACACGACATACATTCCGCATGATAATTGCGCCGAGACCAGCCGGCTCCTGTGTGTGTTACATGAATAAAGGCAAAACTCGCTCTCTTTCTGGTGTGTTTTATTTCAGACAGGCATTGTTAGCCTAGCATTCTACCATCATGGCTCACCTGGAGGCTTTGTTAGGCAAAGAAGTGATAGGGAAAGATGGTAGTTCGGTGGAGGTTAGTTCGTTGGTAAACCATGATCTAATAGGTATGTAGAAAGCAATCTGCTACTTCAGATCTTGTGATGATGTCATTTGTTGTCGTGTCCCATCTTATATCTGAACTGTCATTGGTTTGTTCGTGGCATCATTGACAGTCGCCTTTTAATCTAAGCAATAGAATAATCTGTCTGTCTGCCTGCCTGTCTGCCTGCCTGCCTGCCTGCCTGCCTGTCTGTCTGTCTGCTGTCTGTCTGTCTGTCTGTCTAAGAAGACAAGAAGGGCAGAATGTCAGACGGACCTGCGTGCCAAATTCTTAACCCTTTGAAAATAAAGTTTGTTCGTTCGTTCTATCCATCTATCTATTAGTCTGTCCGTCTGTCCCCCCGCCCATAAGTCTGTCCGCCTGTCTGTCTGTCCCTCCGCCCATAAGGCTGTCCATCTGTCTCTCCCTCCGCCCATAAGTCTGCCCGTCTGTCTGTCTCTCCCTCCGCCTATAAGTCTGTCTGCCTGTCCCTCCGCCCATACGTCTGTCTGTCCGTCCCTAGGCCCATAAGTCTGTCTGTACCTCCGCCCATAAGTCTGTCTGTCCTTCCGCC
The DNA here is from genome assembly GCA_963921405.1 of Cepaea hortensis. Taxonomy (NCBI): domain Eukaryota; kingdom Metazoa; phylum Mollusca; class Gastropoda; order Stylommatophora; family Helicidae; genus Cepaea; species Cepaea hortensis. The sequence goes on from OY992892.1 coordinate 82,926,658, forward strand.
CATAAGTCTGTCTGTCACTCCGCCCATAAGTCTGTCCGTCTGTCTGTCTCTCCCTCCACCCATAAGTCTGTCCGTCTGTCTGTCTCTCCCTCCGCCCATAGGTCTGTCCGTCTGTCTGTCTCCTCCCTCTGCCTATAAGTCTGTCCCTCCGCCCTTTAGTCTGTCTGTCCCTCCGCCCATAAGTATGTCTGTCCCTCTGCCCATAAGTCTGTCTGTCCCTCCGCCCATAAGTCTTTCTGCCCCTCAGCCCATAAGTATGTCTGTCCCTCCGCCCATAAGTCTGTCCATCTGTCTGTCTCTCCCTCCGCCCATAAGTCCGTCTGCCTGCCTGTCATCGTTACCTACCTATCGCTGTGTCAATCTGTGTATCTAATCTTATTGACTGGCGGCGCGCTCGCGTGTGCATATTTGTGTAGACTGTCTAAATGTCCCTAAGACTGCTTGCTAATCCATCAGCCGGTTGATTATTCCGCCAGCACCTCTGTCATCTTTTCTTCGTAAACCGCTGTTTTTGTCTTATCATCTGGTGAAATAATTCCCTCGACTAGACACCCCCTCCTCTCCCCACCTCATCCATGTTTACATGCGTGCGCCAGTCTGTCTACTAGCTTCACCTACACGTCCATCTTAGCCCAGGAGATCACAAGAAGATCGATTGGAGGAAAACACACGAGATGGTGTGATACTGTCGCTGCCACATTTCTACAACCGAGGCCACGCCGGTGCCTGCCCTGTCTGAAAGCCCGAGGGTGTGTTTCTGCGTATGAGCCGTGTTTACGGTTCCTCAGTGGGTCATGGGCCGTGTTTACAGTTCCTCAGTGGGTCATTGGTCGTGTTTACGGCTGTTCAGTGGATCATGGGCCGTGTTTACAGTTCCTCAGTGGGTCATTGGTCGTGTTTACGGTTGTTCAGTGGGTCATAAGACTCTGTTTACATTTTCTTCCTCTGCCATCGCGTTTTGCTGTGCTGTTTGCATAGTACCCCATTGTACTGCTCGATGTCCGCTATCTAGCCCCGATGTCCGCTATCTAGCCACGATGCCCGCTCTCTAGCCCCGTGTCACTTTGGCCAGCATCTCCCGACTTCGACAGCTGAGGTTTCGTTTCTGGAGTCCTCTTCCCTTAGGCCGATTCTGTGGCGAAGGAGTTACGAATACAATACGATTTGGAAGCAGACCAAGAAGCGCCGGTTTTCATAAATGGTATAAGTGCCAGTCGTTCAGAAATCAATGGCAAACAACTGAACGTAAACCTGGCAAGAAATCACAACAGCCAAAAAATGCTGGAGTTGACTGCGACTGCCCTGTAAAGGATATGCAACTATTTTGTTGTTTTACCTCCCTTAGACAGTTTGCTTTCCCGAGCTTGTGGGTTCTGCCCACCAACATCATCTGTCGTGCTTTGTTGCCATAGCCTGTGTTGCTACAAGAGCTTTCACAAAGCTGTGCTGGTTTACGGCTGTTCCATGGGTTATGAGCGGTGTTTATAGTTCATCAGTGCGTCATTTTTCATATTTGTGGTTGGTCAGTGCATCAGGCTTCACGTTTACGTCAGGCTTCAAGTTTATGGTTAACTGCATCATGCTTCATGTTTATGGTTGGTCAGTGCATCACGTTTAATGTTTTTGGTTGGTCAGTGCGTCATATTTATGGTTGGTCAGTAGTCTTGAGCTGTGTTGTAGGTTGTTCGTTGGGTCATGAGCGGGAACGTGCAACTGAGGTCGTCAGAGATCCCCCATAATGTGTTTTAAGATATGTCTGTCTAATCTGATCTGTCTCTCTGTCTAATCTCACCTGTCTCTCTGTCTAATCTGACCGGATCCTCTGTCTAATCTGACCCATCTCTGTCTAATCTGACCCATCTCTCTGTCTAATCTGACCCATCTCTCTGTCTAATCTGACCTCTCTGTCTAATCTGATCTGTCTCTCTGTCTAATCTGATCTGTCTGTCTAATCTGATTGCCTCTATGTCTGTCTAATCTGATCTGTCTCTCTGTCTGTCTAATCTGATCTGTCTCCCTGTCTGTCTAATCTGATCTGCCTTTCTGTCTAATCTGATCTGTCTGTCTAATCTGATTGCCTCTATGTCTGTCTATTCTGATCTGTCTGTTTAATCTGATCTGTCTCTCTGTCTGTCTAATCTGATCTGTCTCCCTGTCTAATCTGATCTGTCTCTCTGTCTGTCTAATCTGATCTGTCTCTCTGTCTAATCTGATCTGCCTCTCTGTCTGTCTAATCTGATCTGTCTCTCTGTCTGATCTGTCTCTCTGTCTGATCTGCTTCTCTGTCTGTATAATCTGATCCATCTTTCTATCTGATCTGTCTCTCTGTCTGATCTGTCTCTCTGTCTGACTAATCTGATCTGTCTGTCTGTCTAATCTGATTTGTCTCTCTGTCTTTCTAATCTGATCTGTCTCTCTTTCTGTCTGATCTGATCTCTGGGTCTGTTTAATCTAATCTGTCTGTCTGATCTGATCCGTCTCTCTGTCTGTCTAATTTAATCTGTCTCTCGCTCTTTTTGATCTGACTTGTCTCTCTTTCTGTCTGATCTGTCTCTCTGTCCATCTGATCTGTCTCTCTGTCTGGTCTTATTTGTCTCTCTGTCTAATCTGATCTGATCTCTCAATCTGTCTCTCTGTCTGTCTAATCTGATCTATCTCTCTGTCCATCTAATCTGATCTGTCTTTCTGTCCATCTAATCTGATCTGTCTCTCTGTCTGTCTAATCTGATCTGTCTCTCTAATCTGATCTAATCTCTCTGACTGTCTAATCTGATCTGTCTCTCTGTCTGTCTAATCTGATCTAATCACTCTGTCTGTCTAATCTGATCTATCTCTCTGTCCATCCAATCTGATCTGTCTTTCTGTCCATCTAATCTGATCTGTCTTTCTGTCTGTCTAATCTGATCTAATCTCTCTGTCTGTCTAATCTGATCTGTCTTTCTGTCCATCTAATCTGATCTGTCTTTCTGTCCATCTAATCTGATCTGTCTCTATGTGTCTAATCTGATCTGCCTTCTGTCTGATTTGATCTGTCTCTCTGTCCATCTGATCTTATCTGCCTCTCTGTCTGATATCTCAGTCTGCCTAATCGGATCTGTCTCTCTGTCTATCTAACCTGATATAATCTCTATGTCCTAATCTGATGTGCCTGTCTGTCTGATTTGATCTGTCTCTCTGTCTAACCTAATCTGTCTCTCTGTCTGTATAATCTGACATGTCTCACTGTCTGTATAATCTGATCTGTCTCTCTGTCTGTCTAACCTAATCTGTCTCTCTGTCTAACCTGATCTGTCTCTCTGACTGTCTAATCTAATCTGTTTCTCTGTGAGTCTAATCTGATCTGTCTTTAGTCTGATCTGATATCTCAGTTCATCAAATCTGATCTGCCTGTCTGTCTGATCTGTCTCTCTGTCTGTCTAATCTAATCTGTCTCTCTGCCCTGTCTGAATTTATCTATCTTTCTTATTTTTTGTCTGATCTGTCTCTCTGTCCATCTGATCTGATCTGTCTCTCTGTCTGTCTAACCTGATCTGTCTCTCTGTCTGTATAATCTGATCTACCTGCCTGTCTTATCTGTCTCTCTGCCTGTCTAATCTAACCTGTCTCTCTGTCTGTATAATCTGATCTACCTGTCTGTCTTATCTGTCTCTCTGTCTGTCTAATCTAACCTGTCTCTCTGTATAATCTGATCTGCCTGTCTGTCTAATCTGTCTCTCTCTCTCTCTCTGTCTGTCTAATATGATCTGCCTGTCTGTCTTATCTGTCTCTTTGTCTGTCTAATCTAACCTGTCTCACTGTCTGTATAATCTGATCTGCCTGTCTGTCTTATCTGTCTCTCTGTCTGTCTAATCTAACCTGTCTCTCTGATCTAACCTGTCTATCTCTCTGTATAATATGATCTGCCTGTCTGTCTTATCTGTCTTTCTGTCTGTCTAATCTAACCTGTCTCTCTGTCTGTCTGATTTGATCTGTCTCTCTGTCCATCTGATCTGATCTGTCTCTCTGTCTGATCTGATTTGATCTCCCAGTCTGTCTAATTTGATCTGATCTCTCAGTCTGTCTAATCAGATCTGTCTCTCTGTCTGCCTAATCTGATTTAATATCACTCTCTGTCTAATCTGATCTGTCTGTGTGTCTGATCTGTCTCTCTAATCTAATCTGTCTCTCTGTCTGTCTGATTTGACCTATCTTTCTTATTTTTTTGTCTGATCTGTCTCTCTTTCCATCTGATCTGATCTGCCTGTGTGTCTGATCTGTCTCTCTAATCTGATCTGTCTCTCTAATCTGATCTGTCTCTCTAATCTGATCTGTCTCTCTAATCTGATCTGTCTCTCTAATCTGATCTGTCTCTCTAATATGATCTGTCTCTCTAATCTGATCTGTCTCTCTAATCTGATCTGTCTCTCTGTCTATCTAATTTAATATGTCTCTCTGTCTGTCTAATCTGATCTGTCTCTCTGTCTGTCTAATATGTCTCTCTGTCTGATCTGATCTGTCTGTCTGTTACTTCAGTATTAGTACTATCTGCACTGGCCATTCGCTACAGGAATGCAAGACTGGCCACCTTTTCCCCCGTACACTCATTCCCACAACATGTAACGGTGCTCACACTTCACACACCCTCAGCAGTTCACTCCTTGCTTTTATTGTTTTATGTTTTCAAATAGTTAGCAAAGCATCATACACATCTTTGAGCCCAGTCTATCCGAGGTTTGTATTTGCCAGTTAGAGCTGCGACAGAATAAGGTTAATGAACTGATTTCCTGCTTAAGGATAATATATCGCCGAATGTGACCTGCCATTTGGACAGATGGGTGATATATCACCATTCTAGTTCACATGTTGTCCTAGTGGTCATGTGTTCACATTCTCCTCATGGCATGAATTTTAAAAATTGACTTGGGTTCTCAAGTTCGACCCCACATATAAATGGGCACCAGGAAATGCAATGGAAAGTAAAGTCATCCTTCGTGATTTTGACAAGCTCATCCTTCAAGTGCCAACTGGTCTATAGAAATTTGCGCTAGCAACATATATTTAATACACCTCAAGACATAAGAGTCTCCTTTACTTCTACACTACTTCACTCCTCAGGTGTGTTCTTCTCGGCCAACTGGTGTACACCTTGCCGCAATTTTACACCTGTACTCAGTGACTGCTACAGCAAGGTGAACGCAGCAGGTAAAAAGTGGGAGATTATCTTCATCAGCCTTGACAAGGATGAGGAGAGCTGTAAAGAATACTACGAGTCTATGCCCTGGCTTTTATTTCCGTTTGAGAATGATTTGAAGGTAAGACAGAGTTGATGACACATCTGATCTTTGCTAACACAGAAATTTAGTGCTGGGGAATGGACCGTCATGTGTGTGGGTGCATGGGTGGGTGGGTGGGTTGTACGTGTGAGTGTGTGTGTGTGGGTTTTGGGTGTGTTTGTGGGTGGGTTTTGGGTGTGTTGATGAGTGTGTGTTTTTTTTTTAAATGCTGGTGTGGTTTATCTTTATGTGCCTCAAGCCTGTCTTCTTCTTTCGCCCATTATTCTCCGCATAGTCAACCAACTCACTTTAAGCTGTCCTATCTTTTGTTATCTCCTGCAGCTTCCTCTGTCTCCTCCCCATATAGTATATCACTGTCTTAAATCCCCTCCTCTGTGTGCTCTTATGTCTCACACTATTTTGTTCACCTTGTGGCTTCCAGACTAAAGAGTGTCTAGTTATTTTCAAAATAATGTATTCCCTTAGTGAATTCAAGTGTAGAAGCTGTAAACAAAATGTTGCACGATTTATTGCCTGTAATATTTCTAGATGCAGCAAAATATGCCAGGCAATAAATTGTGCAACATATTGTTTGTGGCTTCTGCATTTAAATACTATTTTCAGGTTTTCTCTGTGTGTCCTATCCTGTGCCAGCATCCTTTTCTCCCTTCATTGACTGGAATGAAGCTACTTCCCTCCATGAGCTCCACACATTAGTGATTCTGTCATACCATCTAATCCCACTGTTCCATGAGCTCCACACATTGGTGATTCTGTCATACCATCTAATCCCACTGTTCCATGAGCTCCACACATTGGTGATTCTGTCATACCATCTAATCCCACTGTTCCATGAGCTCCACATTGGTGATTCTGTCATACCATCTAATCCCACTGTTCCATGAGCTCCACATTGGTGATTCTGTCATACCATCTAATCCCACTGTTCCATGAGCTCCACACATTAGTGATTCTGTCATACCATCTAATCCCACTGTTCCATGAGCTCCACACATTGGTGATTCTGTCATACCATCTAATCCCACTGTTCCATGAGCTCCACACATTGGTGATTCTGTCATACCATCTAATCCCACTGTTCCATGAGCTCCACACTGGTGATTCTGTCATACCATCTAATCCCACTGTTCCATGAGCTCCACACTGGTGATTCTGTCATACCATCTAATCCCACTGTTCCATGCAGGCATTATTTAATGAATGTTTGTAGTTTATTTGTAGTTCTTTTAGTCACTGTTTAAACTGTGCTTGAGTAAAAATGTATTTGTTTATCTGTAAATATTGGTATACTTGTTATTGTAGTCTTTTTGTTTTTTAGTTAGGAAATCATTTTTTTTTTAACCTTGTGTGTGTTCTTGTGTATGTGCCATAGTTTTCTTTTTATGAAAGCCCTTTTAGGTTAAAATAGTATTTTCTAAGGAATATGTTAGTTAGTTAGTCGACAGATCATTCTCATTGCACATCGAACCATTCAGTCCATAAGTGCTCGGATCCCCTCCTCAGCAAATCCCGCAGCGTGTAACAGCTAACGGCACCAGTTCTGTGCTGGTTTATCAATCTTCTTTGGCTTCCTGCGTAGTGTTCTTGTTTGGCCACACCTCTTTTTATTTACGGTTTATGAAGTAGAACTGGCAAAGACTGAGCAACTTTTCAATGGACCAGGATGAAAGCAACCTTCTACCAAGGACCTGCTAAATGATAATGATGATGTTGAATGATTTCAGGGACTCTTCTTATCATTATTACTTTTGCTAAGTCATTCTGAGGCATCTACATTGAATGTGGAATCATTATTGTTTAATTTGATTGGCAGACAACTAAGTAGAAATAAGGAAAACAAGAGGAACAACTTAGGGGAAAATCAGAACCTCTCTTTTTATTTTGAGTAAAAAGGACAGTAGAAATATATTTTCCTGCATATTGAACTTCAAATATATATTACAATATGTCACATGTTACTTTACATATTTATTTGTATTGGAATAATGAAGAAATAAAAAACTTGAGGAAAATAATCTCTATTATGCTTTTGAAAAAAAATGGAGGTATATTTGGAGATTAAATATATACTTTCTTCAGTGATCACCTGGAAATTATTGATATGTTTATCCCTTGACTTTATTTACTTGTAGTATTTGATCTAACAGCCTGTATTTTTCTGTCTATACATTGGCAGGACAAGAATTCAAATAAATCTGTGAGTCAGAATTTTTCCTATATGTATTATATCTATTTGTCTTGTTGTCATACATGTACTTTTACAATATAATTCACTACCCTATATGGACAACAAACCCTTCCAAATTAATATGTGGATTGAAGCAGATTTGGTCAAAGGATTATTAATATGAGACAGGAATGAGATCTAATTATAACTTGTCTTCTGAGATTGAACGGGGCAGGGGTAATAGAAAAACAGATACAGATATACTTTTCTAGGTCTCAGCTCATCTAAGTCTGTTTCAAGCTCCTTCACTGTGCAGAAGGAATCTTTGATGATTCAACGGACAAGACAGCATTTACCTACAAAGTGTTGTGGAACGTATTGGGTACGGCAAGGCACGTAGAGCGCCCTGGTCATCCACTGCATCTGTATTCATCTCCAGTCATGACTTGTCTTGCCACTGGATTCAGATGGACTCAGGCGAGAGAGTGTGGTCGGAATTAAAGGTGATGAGGATGAGGACTGGCTACTCAACCTCAAACTTCATGGCCTATGTGACAAGTTAGATTCAGAACAGGGAGAAAGAGATCCCTATTCGATAAGACCGACTACAACTGAAAACCTGAAATGACTCAAAAGACTCTCTAAGGGTGGAGACAGATCGTAAGTGCAATTCCTAATAGATATATGAAAGGTTTTCCTGTAGAGGGTCAGAAGAGCACAGGAAATTCACCTCATTCAAGAGAGGAGGAAGCTCACTCAGGATACTTTGAAGCGTGTGGTCTCCCTGCCACAATCTGCTCTTCTCTAGAGTGGATGTTAAGTTTATGTAACAATATAACATTTAACGGGGTAGCGGGGTAGGGGTATCCCCTATCAAAGCAGAAGTAAGGTGCCTCCTTCCCTCCGCTAGCCTACGGGACACCCTTGGGCAAGGTAGAGTACCTGTTTAGCCCCCTGATCAGGGTTACGTGAAGCTATGTGTGCAGGTGGTGGATGAAGATGGAGAGCAGCCAACAGATAGTTGTAGGTTATGGTCTCCACCTTCATGAAACGAGAAAAAGAGTGTTGAGGTGCTACATAGAACCTGTACTTTTATATGGATGTGAAACTTGGACAATGAGCAGTCAAGCTGAAAAACATCTGATGGCTGTGGAAATGTGGTTTCTGAGGAAAATGCAAAGAATACCGTGGTCAGATAGAAAAACCAATGAACAAATCCTTCAAGAAACAAATAAAGATCGTAAACTGATTAGAGTCATTAGACGTAGACAGTCAAAAAATTTTGGGCATTTTAGGAGAAGAAATGGATTAGAGAACTTGGTGACAACTGGTAAGATCGAAGGGAAGAGACCAAGGGGAAGACCAAGAAGTAAATACCTGGATGGCTTGGCCTCGTGGCATGGTCGAGATAGAAACACGAAGCTGATCCATGACTCTGGTGATCGAGTGAGATGGCAAAACATGACCGCCCACGTTTACCGACATGGCACATGATGGATGGATGGATGATAAACGAACGCCGTGAAGTTGGATACATACAACAGGAGGACAAACACGTGGAAACCATGACTCAGACAGGCCCATCCCCTGAGAGCGTCAAGAAAGTTAAGGGGCCGGAAAATATGGTGAGGGTTTTTTTTTTTTGGGGGGGGGGGGGGGAGGATGAGGACGGAGTGCCTTTTCTTGGTGGCAGAATTGTTACCACTTTCTTTCCTTCCTTTATAATTTGACCCATAATAAACCACCTATCCACACATATATGGTCACACACACATGCATACCCCTAAACCTTAATATAAATACACATTCCTACACACACATCTAAACATACACATACATATGCCAAAGCCTACCAGACAAACTAACAACACACTCAAGCACATACACATCTTGCCACACACACACACATCCATGCTCACACATATCCTTACATACATCCACACTCACACATATCCTTGCATACATCCATACTCTTACACACATCCAGACCTTTACACGCATACCCTTACACACATAACCTTACATGCATCCATACCCTTACACACATCCATATCCTTACACACATCCATACCCTTACATACATCCATACCCTTCATACATCCATACCCCTACACACATCCATAACTTTACACACATACACTCACACACATCCATACCCCTACACACATCCATACACACACCTGCCCTTATACACATCCATACACACACATACTCTTACACACACCCCACTACACCCACACATACCCACACTTCTTCATCTGCCTAAACCCCCAAAATGGATAATCTCCACAGGAACAGTTCTCAGAGAAATATGGAGTCACAGGAATTCCCTCGCTACTTTTACTAGATCCAAACACTGGCGACCTAGTTACAGACAAAGGAATTGAGCTCGTGGAGCAAGATCCCAGTGGTGAGAAATTTCCCTGGAAATAGATATATCGCATCGCTTAGAACAATGGAATCCAACATGTTTGCTTAATGTACATTGTATTACATATTTGTGATAATTTATAATTGTAGATCACTGTACATTTTCCTATCACAGTTGGTACATATGTGCTTTTGAATACAGAATAACAACTGTAGTCGACTGGTCCTGCAGAGAGAATTTACCAAACTAAATTGTTCATTTATATATCTCTTGTAGGATGTCATATGTCATACAGACATATCTCTTGTAGGATGTCATATGTCATACAGAAATTCTCTTCTACACATTAGATGGATCCTCCACCCAGTCCATGCAGTGCTCTGAGGTAATAAATGAAGTAGATATAAACTGGGAGTTTGTGGGAGGGGGTTCTCAAATCAGCTTTAGCTAAACAAGGGCTGACGATGCACTGGCATGCATTTGATGGTTGCTTTCTCAAAAAAGGGCTGACGATGCACTGGGAAGTGGGGTAATCATGCTTTCATGGTTGTTTTCTCAAATAAGGGCTGGGAGATTGCTGGGGGGTGGAGGGGTGGAAGGGTGCCCTCCTTGCACTACACAGAGGTTGGCTGTGGGGACCCTGGATCAGCGAGTGGATCCTCATAAACCCCCAGTCTACATCTACTAATGAGCTGATTAACTAGTCTCAGGGGCATCAGCTGGGGGAGAGCTGCGGATGGACAGGAAATATTAATGTGTGTCACATATGACAGGTTGTTACAGGCTGATACAAAGGTTGATGAGTCAATCTGACTCAGTTAGTTGTTATTTAGAATGACTTGGTTCAGTAGCAATCATGGTCACAATCTGGGATGACATAGGTGCATTCATAATCAGTGTGCTATGGGTGCATTCAACATCACAACACTCCAATCTTCTGCTGAAAGAAACAGCGCATTATGTTTGTGTCCGGAGTACAATCACATTCATTCTAGTTAATCAATCATTCAATTGCTCATCTACACATAATCAGACTGCTACTGGTACCATAAGTATTGGCACTCTTTGCTGGCTGTTGAAGATGAGGTCGGAGCATGTATGGGAATGTCCAGAATTCTTGACTCAACTCAACTCAGTTGCTCATCTAAGACTCTACATACTATAAATGTTTTACATCTTAGATGTTTCTCTGCAGGACTCCATCTACACTATGTTTTATTCTGTTTTCCACAACCAAATTATGCTACAGTTGATATCTTTCTATTTCATACAATGTACACTTCGAAGCTAGAGTCGAGGAGGTGGTCTGAGCCCTTATGGACTGAATGTGCAATGAGGATGATCTGTCGACTAACTAACAGAAAACCACAGAAAAATAAAGACTGGCCCATTTGGGAACATGAACTTTGTGCTAGTGTATCATTGTTCACACCAGCCCTGTTCTCCCGATTGGTTTTTATGAATATGGGTCCATCCTCCATATGCTTAATATGCCTTAATATGTGCAAAAGGGTAATTTACTTTATTTTTACTTATCTGCAACACTTCCTGAGATGTAAGCACATTAGAAATACGTTTTCCATGGCTAGTATTGGGATATATGTATTTTTGGTGTACATATCAGGAAATTCATGCCAAAAGAAAGTTATAAATTACAAAATTAATACAGTTTTACTTCTGCGGGCAGACATTTTAATTTAAAGCTATCCCATCATTTCATTAACAGAAAAGCTGTTAATGGTTGATATTTCAAGCCTTCTATTATTTGTATGAGACATGGTTTCTCCCTGAACCTGCAAACACGAGCTTACATTTTTTAGCAACAAGGTCTCAAATATCTGTAGTCAGCTAAACGGTTAAAAAGACAAACATTTTTATTTTTTGTTTTGCGTTTGCACGCTTTACATCTCCATACATGTGCTACTACTTCTAATGCACTGGACTGATTTTTGCATGTGGATTAGCTTTCCCTATTATCAAGCCCTACAAGATACAATGAAAATCGTAAACTAATTAGAGAAATTAGACGTAGGCAGTAAACATGTTTTGGTAACGTTATGAGAAGAAATAAATTGGAGAACTCGGTGACAACTGGTAAGATCGAGGGGAAGAGAACAAATGGAAGGCAGAGAAGTAAATACCTGGATGGCTTGGCCACATGGCATAGTCAAGACAGGAACATTGAACTGATCCACGACTCTGATGATTGAGTGAGATGGCGAAACATGACCGCCAATGCTTATCGGCATGGCACATGATGATGATGATGATCACCATCAGGCGAACCCACTCCAACTTCTGAGGTAGATGTTTGACAAATAATTTTAAGAATTGTGCAGTGAATTTCCTTACAAAAGCAGTAACAATACCACAGAGCTGTAAATTATCGTAACAATAATGCACTACAAGTTTTCCATTCCAACACCCGCAAGTGTTTCAATGTACAAATAATTTCCAGCTTTATTAGTTATGTAGATAACAGCAGTAAGAAAGCTTCAGCTTGGCTGGTATTGACACTGCGCCTGCTTGTATAGATGTTGACTAAATCTGTAAATTTGTTGGTTTATTTTTCTTGTTTTGTTTTATTTTTATTTATGTTTTGCTGATTACATTTTGCAACTGTCTTAGCACATATATTATTTTGATTTTTTCATTCTAGCTATAGAATGTAGTTAACCTACATTTTAAATTGTTCACTCTGTCACAAGATCATTGAGGCACAAATAATGGGAATGAACATCACAACTTTTTCATAATGAAAAATAAGTGATTGATTTTGTCATGCATATATTGTTGAATTGTTTGTATAGATGTATCTTGTGGTTGTTTGCCTGGACACTGAATGTGTTGCTAATCGATGGTAATTTTTACACAAATTTCTGTTTTAAAACTACTTTAATTTGCAGTCAATATCATGATGGCCAGAATTTCTTTCCCAGAAAACAAGTCTCTCACGTCCATTTTGTTTGTTCAATGACCACTATAGGTTTATCAGTTGATTTATGTATGTGGGGAGGGAAAAGGGATGGGGGGGGGGGGGGTGTACGTCATGCCCTAACTGGAGAATGAACTCTAGATGATTTCCTGGATTAGCTAATGCACTAATCACTATGCCATTGTGGCTCCCTCAATATAGATATTATACCGGGTGGTTGAAAAGTCTCACTACACTTTGTATGTAAAACAAATTTGAAAAATGAAGTACATGATATCAAAAAATGTGCTCCACAGTCTATCATGAAACAATACACACCAATTGGCTGTCTTCTGCTGGAGTAATTCTTTAATTTAAAATCCAAACAATGAATACTTCATTGGTACTTTCTAGCTTCCCCAAAACAGCATTAGACCATAGCAGTGACTATTGTAACTAAATTAATGAATTTTTAGCACATTTTTTTTATGGCATCGTGTACTTAATTTTTAAAATTTGTTCTACATGCAAAGTGTAGTGAGACTTTACAAACACCCGGTAGTAACATTTGCTCAAGTTACAGTACTGCTGTAATTGCTCCACAAAACTCATGTGTCAAAACATAATGTTAAAGGCCAGATGGCCCACTTCATCGCAATGGGTTTTACCACATTCGGCTCAGCTTCTATTTTCATAACGGCCAGACAGCTGCCGAGAGCATCTCACAGAGCATGAACTTTGTAGCCCTAGTCATGACCCCATGGGTATCTCTGAAAAACATTGCACTGGACGTCTGAAAGACACAGCCTGAAAAGCTTACCCACAACCTTTTGAGCATGAGACAGATGGTTTGAATCTTTGGAGAGTGTCAACGTGTAATTATTAAGTGTATGTGTGCTAAGGTTTAATGTCACTTTTTATGTTTAATAAACTTGAATTCAGAAGTGGCTTTGATGTCAGTTTCTACATGAATTTAGTGGTGGAATTTGATGTCAGTTCCTACATGAATGTAGTGGTGGAATTTGATGTCAGTTTCTACATGAATATAGTGGTGGAATTTGATGTCAGTTTCTACATGAATTGAGTGGTGGAATTTGATGTCAGTTTCTACATGAATATAGTGGTGGAATTTGAGGTCAGTTTCTACATGAATTTAGTGGTGGAATTTGATGTCAGTTTCTACATGAATGTAGTGGTGGAATTTGATGTCAGTTTCTACATGAATGTAGTGGTGGAATTTGATGTCAGTCTTGCAATCTTTGGTCACATTTGACATTGGTAATATATAAATTCAGAATGTGGTATTTTAACTGTTTAAGTGCCAAACAATGATAAATCATCTTAAGCAACTTCCCAATTCTGCCATGGGTTTAATTACAGTAGTTTTCTTATGCAACCCATTTAATTTTACATATAATACAACATGCAGGCTACCACTTTAACAACTTTTGAGTCATAACTGTGAGACACCCATACTTCCCATTTTTCTCCATCCATTTTTGTGACGTCCAAATGTACGTTCTTTTGGGGACAGAATCTGTTAATCCACAATAAATCAAAGGTGACATGTGGTATTTGTAAGTAATACGCAAATTCAGTGTTCAACTTCAATGCTAGCCCAACATGACATCTTTACGCTGCTTATAAATGGTAAAATGTGGATGAAATCTTTGTTCAAAAAGACATTGAATGTCACAAAATGTGATTCCCTTATTTATATATATATAAGTCCAGGTCATGGTACAGTGCATCCGTAGCTTTTCTTTCTGGTAAGTATCTATATGAATTAAGCAAATAGTAAAGCTTTTCATTCTGTTAGGCAGCTATATGAAATAAGCAAACAGTAAAGCTTTTCATTCTGGTAAGCAGCTTATGAAGTAAGTACAAAGTAAAGGTTTTCATTCTGGTAAGCAGCTTATGAAGTAAGTACAAAGTAAAGCTTTTCATTCTGGTAAGCAGCTTATGAAGTGTTGTTTATCCATCAAGAATGATGATGACCATTCATTTCATCCAGTGGGGTTGAAGGTATGGAGCCGTGGGTTCTAAGATGCCTGATAAGGCCTATTTTGGCTCGAAATGTTCTTTGACAATGTGGGCAAAGAATGCTTGACGTTTCTGGAGGAGGATTTCCTGCAGTGGTTTTTCTGTCCTGCCTTTTCTTCACAACTCTTGCAGTCCTGGTTGTCTCACATATGACTGAACCCTTGTGTAATGATGCACGCCATGAATTTCGGTCTCTGGCTGCAGCCTCCCAGGTGTCATGATGAATTCCAAAAGCATTCAGTGAGATTTTCAGTGTCTTTAAAGCGTTTCCTCTGGCCACCTTGGGAGCGTTTACCACAACGCAGTTTGCTGTAAAAAAATTCGTTTAGGGAGCCTGTGATCTGGCATGCGAGTCAAGTGACCAGCCCAGCGAATCTGATTCTTCATCAGTAGAGTGTGGATACTGGGCATGGACGCTCTTTCTAGGACTTAAGTGTCTGGAATCTTGCCTAGCCATTTAATCTTCAGTAGCTTCCTTAGGCAGACTGTGTGGAAGTGGTTTAATTTCCTAGCGTGTCGCTGATAAACAGTCCAGGTTTCACAAGCGTATAGCAGTGTGGATAATACAACTGCTCTGTAGACTTTTACCTTTGTTTGCAGGCTTATTCCAGTTCTGTCCCATACATTCTTGTACAGTCTGCCAAAGGCCGCACTGGCCTTGGAGATTCTTGCATTCACTTCGTCATGAATTGTGGCAGCTTGTGACACAGTGCTGCCAAGATAGGTGAATTTGTCCACAACACTTAGTCTATGATCATTCACTTTGATATTCGGTACAGTGTGATTATTCCCTGGAGCTGGCTGGTACATAACTACAGTCTTCTCCAAGTTGATATTGAGCCCAAAGTTGGCACAGGCATGTGAGAAAGCTGAAACATTATGTTGCATGTCCGCCTCTGAGTTGGCGTATAGAGCGCAATCATCAGCAAACAGGAGCTCTCTGACGGTGTCGCTGTTAATTTTGGTTTTTGCTTTCAGCCTTCTGAGATTGAATAACTTTCCATCCATATGGTAGTTGATGTCTATTCCAATGTCGTCGTTCTCGAAGGCATTCATCAACATGGTTGAAAACATGAGGCTGAACAGTGTTTGTGCCAGGACACATCCTTGCTTCACTCCATTGGTGACAGGAAAGGGTGACAGTTCACCATTTTCATGTACTCTTGCCTGCATGCCGCTTATGAAGTAAGTACAAAGTAAAGCTTTTCATTCTGTTAAGCAGCTTATGAAGTAAGTACAAAGTAAAGCTTTTCATTCTGTTAAGCAGCGTATGAAGTAAGTACAAAGTAAAGCTTTTAATTCTGTTAAGCAGCTTATGAAGTAAGTACAAAGTAAAGCTTTTCATTCTGTTAAGCAGCTTATGAAGTAAGTACAAAGTAAAGCTTTTCATTCTGTTAAGCAGCTTATGAAGTAAGTACAAAGTAAAGCTTTTCATTCTGTTAAGCAGCTTATGAAGTAAGTACAAAGTAAAGCTTTTCATTCTGGTAAGCAGCTTGTGAAGTAAGTACAAAGTAAAGCTTTTCATTCTGTTAAGCAGTTATATGAAGTAAACAAAAAGTAAAGCTTTTCATTCTGTTAAGCAGTGTATGAAGTAAGTACAAAGTAAAGCTTTTCATTCTGGTAAGCAGCATATGAAGTAAGTACAAAGTAAAGCTTTTCATTCTGTTAGGCAGCTATATGAAATAAGCAAACAGTAAAGATTTTCATTCTGTTAAGCAGCGTATGAAGTAAGTACAAAGTAAAGCTTTTCATTCTGTTAAGCAGCATATGAAGTAAGTACAAAGTAAAGCTTTTCATTCTGTTAAGCAGCATATGAAGTAAGTACAAAGTAAAGCTTTTCATTCTGTTAAGCAGCGTATGAAGTAAGTACAAAGTAAAGCTTTTCATTCTGTTAAGCAGCTTATGAAGTAAGTACGAAGTAAAGCTTTTCATTCTCTTAAGCAGCTTATGAAGTAAGTAGAAAGTAAAGCTTTTCATTCTGTTAAGCAGCCTATGAAGTAAGTGCAATGTAAAGCTTTTCATTCTCTTAAGCAGCTTATGAAGTAAGTACAAAGTAAAGCTTTTCATTCTGTTAAGCAGCTTATGAAGTAAGTACAAAGTAAAAGACCCCTTTACAAACCTAAGGCACATTAGATATGAAGCTAGACAGATATTTGTATAGACCAAGTATCACTCAATGGATGTTGAGGTCAGTGTGGTCACATTTTCTTCCGAAGATATTTCTTGGTGCCCACTTTGGGCTGGAAACCCAGGTAATTTTAAACAATGTAAAGCATCCCTGATGGAGATCAAACCCAGGACCACAAATACAGCAGGCGAGTGTCTAGCCGCTACACCAACATGGCTCCGCACATTTAACTATTCTTGTTTTATTTTGCTACACCTCACTGTACCATTACTTTCATTTATTGAACTTACAATGTATGTTTAATGAACTCTGTATCTTGATTTCTGTATTCTCTGTATGCTGCTTTGATCATTCTCTTTACTTATTTTGTTAAACCACACTGTGTATTGTTTAATATTTAAGGTGTCAAAACAGTTTGTATACTGAATGCATTACTGTCTTGTTTTGGTTACCATTATTTTCTTCTATTTTTTTCTGTTTTTTTTGTTTTGTTTTTACTTCTACTTTTTTGTGTGGCTGCACAGACCGATTTGATAGTCATTGTTAAACTACAGAACAAACAGGATGCAGAGCTAAAAGAGTCAGGAACAGCAAAAACTATGATGTGTCAGAAATCCAAAAAGGTTATATAATACATTGGATTCCATATGATCTATGATATATCTGTCAGTGAAGAGACTGACACATGAGATGAAGAAAATGACAGACTACCACAACTTTAAGTAAAAAGTTTGTAATTAGGTCCCAAGAGGTTTTTTAGAAAGATGTACAGAAGTACATGGAAAGCAGATCATCCTGGCTATCAGAAAGATGATGCAACTTACAAGTACTATCTCCATGGAAGTGATCAAGTAGTAACCAGATTCCATAAAGAATATAACAGCCACGGATGCCATATGATCAACAAGCTGAAGATAGGAGCTACCAGTGAATGTGGCTAGGACGTTAATAAAATAACAGATGCACATAGATCATAGATATTCTATAATGTCAAGGAATCTTAAAGGTCAAAGATCTTCACACTACTCACTCATCACATCAATCAATGGCAGACAAAAATCAGAATATAATCCAGGCAATTGCCTTTTTTCTGCTTGTGGATATTCAAAACAAGACAACTGAGCTTGGGCTGCTTAGTGTCCTACATAAAAGTAACAAAGAAAGTACTGCCAATTCTAATTGAGGACAAATTCTATGAAGGCATTAACAGCCTCAGATCGAGTCCTCTTTTCTGTAAACATTTTATGTAAGTTGATGTATAAAGAAGACACCAGAAGGACAAACCAGTCCCATACACCGATACTAGAGAGAAGGTCTCCGGCATGACGCTGAACACATCATTCATCGTGTGAAACTTGCTAAACAAAATACGTGCCTAGCACCATGTGCTCAGTCTTCATGCCAATGAGGTCCTTTATACTTGAGACCTACAGTGGCTATCCCACCTGCATGCTGGCACAGTGGCTGTGTGTTTACAACCCCCACCTGAAAGCAAGGACCTAAAAAAAGAAAAGAAAACAATGATCTGGGCTCCTGAAAACTTTGTGTCTATCATTATTTCTGTATTTTATTGTAACCAATATATGTATTTCCGTGCATTTATTCTGTGTATTACCTGAACTGCCTTCTGCTGTTTATTCTTGAAATTGTATATGGTTTAGCATCCCATTTCTATGGTTGGTGGTTAGAAAATGTTAGAACGTCATGGAGAATTTGTGGATTGGTGGTTAGAGAATCTGGCTGTATTTTAAACGGTTGTGGAGAATCTGTGGATTGGTGGTTAGAGAATCTGGCTGTATTTTAAACGGTTGTGGAGAATTTGTGGATTGGTGGTTAGAGAATCTGGCTGTATTTTAAACGGTTGTGGAGAATTTGTGGATTGGTGGTTAGAGAATCTGGCTTTATTTTAAATGGTTGTGGAGAATCTGTGGATTGGTGGTTAGAGAATCTGGCTTTATTTTAAATGGTTGTGGGGATTCTGTGAAATAGTGGTTAGAGAATCTGGTTTTATGTTAGAAGGATGTGGAGAATCTGTGGATTGATGGTTAGAGAATCTGGCTTTATTTTAAATTGTTGTGGAGATTCTGTGGATGGGTGATTATAGAATCTGGATTTATGTTAGAGGGTTGTAGAGAATCCATGGATTAGTGGTCAGAGAATCCGGCTTTATTTTAAATGGTTGTGGAGAATTTGTGTTATGTTGGTTAGAGGATCTATTCATTGATGGCTTGAGAAAATGTATGCTTGTGGATAAAGGATCTGAATGTGTGTGCTTAGGGAATTAGAAAGTCTTTTTATGAAAGGGTAGAAAGTCTTATTATGAAATCTGTGGTTAGGATTATTGTCTGTTGATGGTTAGAGGAAATGTCTGTTGTTGGTTAGAGGAATGTCTGTTGTTGGTTAGAGGATCTGTTTGTTGTTCCATAGAGGATGTCATCTTTGATGATTTGAGAATCTTTCTGTTCGTGATTATACAATCTGTATGTGTGTGCTTAATGAATTTATCTGAGGGTAAAAAAAATGTTTGTTATTAAGAAACCTGTGGCTTGAGAGTCTGTCTGTTTACTGTTTCAATATTTTCTTGGTTGTAATAACAGACTGATTAGATAAAAAGACATCTTCATGCTTACATGTTTAACTTCACTAGCATTATGTCAACTTGCGATGTTTATTATTTTAGAATTTGTGATCTGTTTGTGGTTTCTTTGGTTGTTAATATATAAAAATGTATCTTGTGCTTGCAGTATGGACTTGACAAGCAAAATAAATGTGACGCCTTGAACAGTGTTGCTGTGTTTGAGTTCTTGTTGTTTTATGTCAGTGCGTTTGACTCAGCAATCGTTGAACTCTCTATAATGGACCAAAGTTATGGCCAAGCTTTGACAGCCGTCTTCTGGATTTATTTGCCTGAAATTTGTTTACATCTGCAGTGTTGTCCCTTGTATGAACTTCATGACAGCCTTCTCAATATTCATAAACATCAGTTTGGGAACTCATTGAGGCCACTAAGACAGTTAATTAATAATCAGTCAATCAATCAGGTGCCGTCTCCACAAGGAAGGTTGGCTGCAATGTAGCTCCAACACTGTCTGTCTCTCGCCTTGACTGTACATTCTGATGTTCGTCCATCTCTTAATGTTATCTTCCCACTTGTATCATTGTCTACCTCTTGCTCCCTTGCCCTCAACCTCATTAATAAACACACACGTATTGTTTGGCGCTAATAGAGACTACCGGGATCCTCGCCGGTGCTGCGGAGTTCGTGCACTGAGCTGAGTTTCTCCAGACTCAGGTTTGAGTTAGGAGGAGAAAGAAGCACTTATGGGTTACACCCGTGTGCCGTGATGTTGATCCATCGACTAAATTAAAACTAAACTAAACTAAACTAATTAGAGACTAGAGGACGCACTAGACAAATAAAAATTGAAATCTATAGTTACTCGGTCAGTAACTATATCATAGTAGTATCATAGATTGACCATATGCCCATTTGTTAAGTTATGTTGATACGATAAAAGAAGAGGTTCTGCTAGGCGTGTCATGCTAGTTAAAGTGGGTGTGTTGGAATGTCCTTTATGCCCCAGACCTGTGTCAAATGTTGATCACGTTTATCTGAATGATCTCTCTTGCCCAATGGATATAATCTATAGTAATTATGTGCTAGGGGAGCACATCACAGGTTGAGTCTTCATAAAGCTCAATCACAGACTCCACACTTACCCACCCCTCTCTCTTTCCCTCTCTCTTACTCTCTTTGTCTTTCTCTCTCTCTCCCTTTCTCTTATCTCTCTCCTTCTTCCCCCTCTCTCTCTTTCTCTCTATCACTCTTTTCCCCCTCTCTTTCTCTATCTTTTTTCACTCTTTCTTTCTCTCACTTACTCTCTTATCTCTAACCCCATTTCTTTCTGTCTTACTCTTTTTCTCTTATCTCTCTCTCTCTCTCTCTCTCTCTCTTTTTCTGTCACTTTTTCTTTTGCTCTCTCTCTTATTTTCTTTGAATATGCCCTATTGTTTGCATGTTTAAATAATTGGCTGTGATATATCCGTTGTTATTTGTGGGAGTAAGTATTTTGCTTTGTTTTTTTTTTTTTACACGAGAACTTATCTTCCACAAAACAGACAGGCAGATCGACTAACAGACAACCGTATGGATGGACTAGCGGAAAGACTATCTTATAGATGGAAGGACATAAAGAGGGACTGATCGATAGACCGGCAGACAGACAACAAGACAGATAGATGAACAGATGAACGGACAGGCAGACTGAAGGACTGGCGG
Organism: Cepaea hortensis; assembly: GCA_963921405.1. NCBI lineage: Eukaryota > Metazoa > Mollusca > Gastropoda > Stylommatophora > Helicidae > Cepaea > Cepaea hortensis. The sequence continues at coordinate 82,947,833 of OY992892.1, forward strand.
GCGGACAGACAGATATAGATAGATAGATAGATACATACATAGATACATAGATTAGATAGACAGACAGATAACATGCAAGATCAGCAACGGTCAATACACGATTAGACCGTATTGAGATACAACGAGAGTCAGGTTTCAGGAATGTCGCGACATGTTGCTGGTCGATTGACTCAGGAATGTCGTAAGCCTGGTCGTGTGTATTACGGTCACCGCAGACGTCACACAATCAATTATGAACTCAGCACACACTCAGTCACTCACATCCATTACACATTTAGATCAAACACATAGGGTTTTCCCGTTGTTAATTATTAGGGTAAGTAACGGCAGTAAAGGACTTTATTGCACACTATCAGGTGCGTTGGGGCTACACAGCTAGATCAATATTTGAATAGACTAACGGCACTAGGTGGCTGATGCGGTCAGTGTCACGACATCCGCCTTTACTTCCCAGACATGTCTTAGTCCCCTCTTTAACTGATTCAGCGCCAAACAAAATCAAATGTACGTTTAGACTAAACATGGTATTATAATGTTCTGTTGTGTATCGTTGTATTGTGTTCTGTTTCTTGTTGTGTATCTAGATCGACGTAGTGGTAACAATAAGAGCCCTCACTCTAAAACTGCCGGCCCACCGATGGCAAGGTAGGTGATTCAACCCCCACACTACAGTAAACGTTGACTTCTAGTTCAGAAAGCAATGGCAAACTACTGGACGTATAATTGTCTAGAAAGTCAACCTGGGGTTGATTGCAATGCCCTGCAAAGGACATTTAAAAAAAAAGTATCAAGATAGTAAATTATTACGGAAAGACAAGATCTAAAGAGTTACAGACTGTTACACAACAGCTCAACCAGAACTGGTCTCAGAGAACAGACAATAGCGAGACATAAATACGTGACATGCCCAGAAAAGCCAGTGAGCTCTAGTGACAACACTCTGGTTAGCCACGAAGAAAGCTCACGAATCGGGGCAGAACGGGTCCCCCATTCAGGCACGGGGCAGCTTAACGACAAGTCATACATTAATACATTAGACACAAATAGGTAGGCCCTATTCTGGTTTCACGAGGATTGAATGCTGAGCACACATTTAAAACGAACAAATTGCACATAGGAAGTGATATGGCCAGCATCGTGTCGGTCTGATCCTGGACTTTCTGAAAACATGAGGTGTGGCTGAGCCTAGCAAGAGAAAATTCACATGGTCAATACCATACCCACTCCTGGACTTTCGCCAAGCTCTGGCACTGCATGTGTGTGTGTGAGCCTAGCAAGAGATAAATCACACAGGAGTACCATACCCGCTCCTGGACTGTCTCCAAGCTCTGGCACTGCATGTGTGTGTGTGAGCCTAGCAAGAGATAAATCACATGGGAGTACCATACCCACTCCTGGACTCTCTCCAAGCTCTAGCACTGCATGAGTGTGTGTGAGCCTAGCAAGAGATAAATCACATGGGAGTACCATACCCACTCCTCGACTTTCTCCAAGCTCTAGCACTGCATGAGTGTGTGTGAGCCTAGCAAGAAATAAAACACACAGGAGTACCATACCCGCTCCTGGACTTTCTCCAAGCTCTAGCACTGCATGAGTGTGAGCCTAGCAAGAGATAAATCACATGGGAGTACCATACCCACTCCTGGACTTTCTCCAAGCTCTAGCACTGCATGAGTGTGTGTGAGCCTACCAAGAGATAAATCACATGGGAGTACCATACCCACTCCTGGACTTTCTCCAAGCTCTAGCACTGCATGAGTGTGAGCCTAGCAAGAGATAAATCACATGGGAGTACCATACCCACTCCTGGACTTTCTCCAAGCTCTAGCACTGCATGAGCGTAAGCCTAGCAAGAGATAAATCACATGGGAGTACCATACCTGCTCCTGGACTTTCTCCAAGCTCTAGCACTGCATGAGTGTGAGCCTAGGAAGAGATAAATCACAAGGGAGTACCATACCCACTCCTGGACTTTCTCCAAGCTCTAGCACTGCATGAGTGTGAGCCTAGCAAGAGATAAATCACATGGGAGTACAATACCCACTCCTGGACTTTCTCCAAGCTCTAGCACTGCATGAGTGTGTGTGAGCCTAGCAAGATATAAATCACACGGGAGTACCATACCCACTCCTGGACTTTCTCCAAGCTCTAGCACTGCATGGGTGTGTGTGAGCCTAGCAAGAGATAAATCACATGGGAGTACCATACCCGCTCCTGGACTTTCTCCAAGCTCTAGCACTGCATGTGGTGTGTGAGCCTAGCAAGAGATAAATCACATGGGAGTACCATACCCACTCCTGGACTTTCTCCAAGATCTAGCACTGCATGAGCGTAAGCCTAGCAAGAGATAAATCATATGGGAGTACCATACACACTCCTGGACTTTCTCCAAGCTCTAGCACTTCATGAATGTGTGAGAGCCTAGCAAGAGATAAATCACACGGGAGTACCATACCCGCTCCTGGAATTTCTCCAAGCTCTAGCACTGCATGAATGTGAGCCTAGCAAGAGATAAATCACATGGGAGTACCATACCCACTCCTGGACTTTCTCCAAGCTCTAGCACTGCATGAGTGTGAGCCTAGAAAGAGATAAATCACATGGGAGTACCATACCCACTCCTCGACTTTCTCCAAGCTCTAGCACTGCATGAGTGTGTGTGAGCCTAGCAAGAAATAAATCACACAGGAGTACCATACCCGCTCCTGGACTTTCTCCAAGCTCTAGCACTGCATGAGTGTGAGCCTAGCAAGAGATAAATCACATGGGAGTACCATACCCACTCCTGGACTTTCTCCAAGCTCTAGCACTGCATGAGTGTGTGTGAGCCTAGCAAGAGATAAATCACATGGGAGTACCATACCCACTCCTGGACTTTCTCCAAGCTCTAGCACTGCATGAGTGTGAGCCTAGCAAGAGATAAATCACATGGGAGTACCATACCCACTCCTGGACTTTCTCCAAGCTCTAGCACTGCATGAGCGTAAGCCTAGCAAGAGATAAATCACATGGGAGTACCATACCTGCTCCTGGACTTTCTCCAAGGTCTAGCACTGCATGAGTGTGAGCCTAGCAAGAGATAAATCACATGGGAGTACCATACCCACTCCTGGACTTTCTCCAAGCTCTAGCACTGCATGAGCGTAAGCCTAGCAAGAGATGCATCACATGGGAGAACCATACCCGCTCCTGGACTTTCTCCAAGCTCTAGCACTGCATGAGTGTGAGCCTAGCAAGAGATAAATCACATGGGAGTACCATACCCGCTCCTGGACTTTCTCCAAGCTCTAGCACTGCATGAGTGTGAGCCTAGCAAGAGATAAATCACATGGGAGTACCATACCCACTCCTGGACTTTCTCCAAGCTCTAGCACTGCATGAATGTGTGTGAGCCTAGCAAGATATAAATCACACGGGAGTACCATACCCACTCCTGGACTTTCTCCAAGCTCTAGCACTGCATGAGTGTGTGTGAGCCTAGCAAGAGATAAATCACATGGGAGTACCATACCCGATCCTGGACTTTCTCCAAGGTTTAGCATTGCTTGTGTGTGTGAGCCTAGCAAGAGATAAATCACATGGGAGTACCATACCCACTCCTGGACTTTCTCCAAGCTCTAGCATTGCATGAGTGTGAGCCTAGCAAGAGATAAATCACATGGGAGTACCATACCCACTCCTGGACTTTCTCCAAGCTCTAGCATTGCATGAGTGTGAGCCTAGCAAGAGATAAATCACATGGGAGTACCATACCCGATCCTGGACTTTCTCCAAGGTTTAGCACTGCTTGTGTGTGTGTGTGAGCCTAGTAAGAGATAAATCACATGGGAGTACCATACTCGCTCCTGGACTTTCTTTAAGCTCTAGCACTGCATGAGTGTGAGCCTAGCAAGAGATAAATCACATGGGAGTACCATACCCACTCCTGGACTTTCTCCAAGCTCTAGCATTGTATGAGTGTGAACCTAGCAAGAGATAAATCACATGGGAGTACCATACCCGATCCTGGACTTTCTCCAAGCTCTAGCATTGCATGAGTGTGAGCCTAGCAAGAGATAAATCACATGGGAGTACCATACCCACTCCTGGACTTTCTCCAAGCTCTAGTATTGCATGAGTGTGAGCCTAGCAAGAGATAAATCACACGGGAGTACCATACCCACTCCTGGACTTTCTCCAAGCTCTAGCATTGCATGAGTGTGAGCCTAGCAAGAGATAAATCACATGGGAGTACCATACCCACTCCTGGACTTTCTCCAAGCTCTAGCACTGCATGAGTGTGTGAGAGCCTAGCAAGAGATAAATCACATAGGAGTACCATACCCACTCCTGGACTTTCTCCAAGCTCTAGCACTGCATGAGTGTGAGCCTAGCAAGAGATAAATCACATGGGAGTACCATACCCACTCCTGGACTTTCTCCAAGCTCTAGCACTGCATGAGTGTGTGAGAGCCTAGCAAGAGATAAATCACATAGCAGTACCATACCCGCTCCTGGACTTTCTCCAAGCTCTAGCACTGCATGAGTGTGAGCCTAACAAGAGATAAATCACATGGGAGTACTATACCCACTCCTGGACTTTCTCCAACCTCTTGCACTACATGAGTGTGTGAGAGCCTAGCAAGAGATAAATCACATAGGAGTACCATACCCGCTCCTGGACTTTCTCCAAGCTCTAGCACTGCATGAGTGTGAGCATAGCAAGAGATAAATCACATGGGAGTACCATACCCGCTCCTGGACTTTCTCCAAGCTCTAGCACTGCATGTGGTGTGTGAGCCTAGCAAGAGATAAATCACATGGGAGTACCATACCCGCTCCTGGACTTTCTCCAAGCTCTAGCACTGCATGAGCGTAAGCCTAGCAAGAGATAAATCACATGGGAGTACCATACCCACTCCTGGACTTTCTCCAAGCTCTAGCACTTCATGAGTGTGTGAGAGCCTAGCAAGAGATAAATCACACGGGAGTACCATACCCGCTCCTGGAATTTCTCCAAGCTCTAGCACTGCATGAATGTGAGCCTAGCAAGAGATAAATCACATGGGAGTACCATACCTACTCCTCGACTTTCTCCAAGCTCTAGCACTGCATGAGTGTGTGTGAGCCTAGCAAGAAATAAATCACACAGGAGTACCATACCCGCTCCTGGACTTTCTCCAAGCTCTAGCACTGCATGAGTGTGAGCCTAGCAAGAGATAAATCACATGGGAGTACCATACCCACTCCTGGACTTTCTCCAAGCTCTAGCACTGCATGAGTGTGTGTGAACCTAGCAAGAGATAAATCACATGGGAGTACCATACCCACTCCTGGACTTTCTCCAAGCTCTAGCACTGCATGAGTGTGAGCCTAGCAAGAGATAAATCACATGGGAGTACCATACCCACTCCTGGACTTTCTCCAAGCTCTAGCACTGCATGAGCGTAAGCCTAGCAAGAGATAAATCACATGGGAGTACCATACCTGCTCCTGGACTTTCTCCAAGCTCTAGCACTGCATGAGTGTGAGCCTAGCAAGAGATAAATCACATGGGAGTACCATACCCACTCCTGGACTTTCTCCAAGCTCTAGCACTGCATGAGCGTAAGCCTAGCAAGAGATACATCACATGGGAGAACCATACCCGCTCCTGGACTTTCTCCAAGCTCTAGTACTGCATGAGTGTGTGAGCCTAGCAAGAGATAAATCACATGGGAGTACCATACACGCTCCTGGACTTTCTCTAAGCTCTAGCACTGCATGAGTGTGAGCCTAGCAAGAGATAAATCACATGGGAGTACCATACCCACTCCTGGACTTTCTCCAAGCTCTAGCACTGCATGAGTGTGTGTGAGCCTAGCAAGATATAAATCACACGGGAGTACCATACCCACTCCTGGACTTTCTCCAAGCTCTAGCACTGCATGAGTGTGTGTGAGCCTAGCAAGAGATAAATCACATGGGAGTACCATACCCGCTCCTGGACTTTCTCCAAGCTCTAGCACTGCATGAGTGTGAGCCTAGCAAAAGATAAATCACATGGGAGTACCATACCCACTCCTGGACTTTCCCCAAGCTCTAGCATTGCATGAGTGTGAGCCTAGCAAGAGATAAATCACATGGGAGTACCATACCCACTCCTGGACTTTCTCCAAGCTCTAGCATTGCATGAGTGTGAGCCTAGTAAGAGATAAATCACATGGGAGTACCATACCCACTCCTGGACTTTCTCCAAGCTCTAGCATTGCATGAGTGTGAGCCTAGCAAGAGATAAATCACATGGCAGTACCATACCCACTCCTGGACTTTCTCCAAGCTCTAGCATTGCATGAGTGTGAGCCTAGTAAGAGATAAATCACATGGGAGTACCATACCCGATCCTGGACTTTCTCCAAGGTTTAGCACTGCTTGTGTGTGTGTGTGAGCTTAGCAAGAGATAAATCACATGGGAGTACCATACCAACTCCTGGACTTTCTCCAAGCTCTAGCATTGCATGAGTGTGAGCCTAGCAAGAGATAAATCACATGGGTGTACCATACCCGATCCTGGACTTTCTCCAAGGTTTAGCACTGCTTGTGTGTGTGTGTGAGCCTAGCAAGAGATAAATCACATGGGAGTACCATACCCACTCCTGGACTTTCTCCAAGCTCTAGCACTGCATGAGTGTGAGCCTAGCAAGAGATAAATCACATGGGAGTACCATACCCACTCCTGGACTTTCTCCAAGCTCTAGCATTGCATGAGTGTGAGCCTAGCAAGAGATAAATCACATGGGAGTACCATACCCACTCCTGGACTTTCTCCAAGCTCTAGCATTGCATGAGTGTGAGCCTAGCAAGAGATAAATCACATGGGAGTACCATACCCGATCCTGGACTTTCTCCAAGGTTTAGCACTGCTTGTGTGTGTGTGTGAGCCTAGTAAGAGATAAATCACATGGGAGTACCATACTCGCTCCTGGACTTTCTTTAAGCTCTAGCACTGCATGAGTGTGAGCCTAGCAAGAGATAAATCACATGGGAGTACCATACCCACTCCTGGACTTTCTCCAAGCTCTAGCATTGTATGAGTGTGAACCTAGCAAGAGATAAATCACATGGGAGTACCATACCCGATCCTGGACTTTCTCCAAGCTCTAGCATTGCATGAGTGTGAGCCTAGCAAGAGATAAATCACATGGGAGTACCATACCCACTCCTGGACTTTCTCCAAGCTCTAGTATTGCATGAGTGTGAGCCTAGCAAGAGATAAATCACACGGGAGTACCATACCCACTCCTGGACTTTCTCCAAGCTCTAGCATTGCATGAGTGTGAGCCTAGCAAGAGATAAATCACATGGGAGTACCATACCCACTCCTGGACTTTCTCCAAGCTCTAGCACTGCATGAGTGTGTGAGAGCCTAGCAAGAGATAAATCACATAGGAGTACCATACCCACTCCTGGACTTTCTCCAAGCTCTAGCACTGCATGAGTGTGAGCCTAGCAAGAGATAAATCACATGGGAGTACCATACCCACTCCTGGACTTTCTCCAAGCTCTAGCACTGCATGAGTGTGTGAGAGCCTAGCAAGAGATAAATCACATGGCAGTACCATACCCGCTCCTGGACTTTCTCCAAGCTCTAGCACTGCATGAGTGTGAGCCTAACAAGAGATAAATCACATGGGAGTACTATACCCACTCCTGGACTTTCTCCAACCTCTTGCACTACATGAGTGTGTGAGAGCCTAGGAAGAGATAAATCACATAGGAGTACCATACCCGCTCCTGGAATTTCTCCAAGCTCTAGCACTGCATGAGTGTGAGCCTAGCAAGAGATAAATCACATGGGAGTACCATACCCGCTCCTGGACTTTCTCCAAGCTCTAGCACTGCATGTGATGTGTGAGCCTAGCAAGAGATAAATCACATGGGAGTACCATACCCGCTCCTGGACTTTCTCCAAGCTCTAGCACTGCATGAGTGTGAGCCTAGCAAGAGATAAATCACATGGGAGTACCATACCCACTCCTGGACTTTCTCCAAGCTCTAGCACTGCATGAGTGTGTGTGAGCCTAGCAAGAGATAAATCACATGGGAGTACCATACCCACTCCTGGACTTTCTCCAAGCTCTAGCACTGCATGTGATGTGTGAGCCTAGCAAGAAATAAATCACACAGGAGTACCATACCCGCTCCTGGACTTTCTCCAAGCTCTAGCACTGCATGAGTGTGAGCCTAGCAAGAGATAAATCACATGGGAGTACCATACCCACTCCTGGACTTTCTCCAAGCTCTAGCACTGCATGAGTGTGTGTGAGCCTAGCAAGAGATAAATCACATGGGAGTACCATACCCACTCCTGGACTTTCTCCAAGCTCTAGCACTGCATGAGTGTGAGCCTAGCAAGAGATAAATCACATGGGAGTACCATACCCACTCCTGGACTTTCTCCAAGCTCTAGCACTGCATGAGCGTAAGCCTAGCAAGAGATAAATCACATGGGAGTACCATACCTGCTCCTGGACTTTCTCCAAGGTCTAGCACTGCATGAGTGTGAGCCTAGCAAGAGATAAATCACATGGGAGTACCATACCCACTCCTGGACTTTCTCCAAGCTCTAGCACTGCATGAGCGTAAGCCTAGCAAGAGATGCATCACATGGGAGAACCATACCCGCTCCTGGACTTTCTCCAAGCTCTAGCACTGCATGAGTGTGAGCCTAGCAAGAGATAAATCACATGGGAGTACCATACCCGCTCCTGGACTTTCTCCAAGCTCTAGCACTGCATGAGTGTGAGCCTAGCAAGAGATAAATCACATGGGAGTAGCATACCCACTCCTGGACTTTCTCCAAGCTCTAGCACTGCATGAATGTGTGTGAGCCTAGCAAGATATAAATCACACGGGAGTACCATACCCACTCCTGGACTTTCTCCAAGCTCTAGCACTGCATGAGTGTGTGTGAGCCTAGCAAGAGATAAATCACATGGGAGTACCATACCCGATCCTGGACTTTCTCCAAGGTTTAGCATTGCTTGTGTGTGTGAGCCTAGCAAGAGATAAATCACATGGGAGTACCATACCCACTCCTGGACTTTCTCCAAGCTCTAGCATTGCATGAGTGTGAGCCTAGCAAGAGATAAATCACATGGGAGTACCATACCCACTCCTGGACTTTCTCCAAGCTCTAGCATTGCATGAGTGTGAGCCTAGCAAGAGATAAATCACATGGGAGTACCATACCCGATCCTGGACTTTCTCCAAGGTTTAGCACTGCTTGTGTGTGTGTGTGAGCCTAGTAAGAGATAAATCACATGGGAGTACCATACTCGCTCCTGGACTTTCTTTAAGCTCTAGCACTGCATGAGTGTGAGCCTAGCAAGAGATAAATCACATGGGAGTACCATACCCACTCCTGGACTTTCTCCAAGCTCTAGCATTGTATGAGTGTGAACCTAGCAAGAGATAAATCACATGGGAGTACCATACCCGATCCTGGACTTTCTCCAAGCTCTAGCATTGCATGAGTGTGAGCCTAGCAAGAGATAAATCACATGGGAGTACCATACCCACTCCTGGACTTTCTCCAAGCTCTAGTATTGCATGAGTGTGAGCCTAGCAAGAGATAAATCACACGGGAGTACCATACCCACTCCTGGACTTTCTCCAAGCTCTAGCATTGCATGAGTGTGAGCCTAGCAAGAGATAAATCACATGGGAGTACCATACCCACTCCTGGACTTTCTCCAAGCTCTAGCACTGCATGAGTGTGTGAGAGCCTAGCAAGAGATAAATCACATAGGAGTACCATACCCACTCCTGGACTTTCTCCAAGCTCTAGCACTGCATGAGTGTGAGCCTAGCAAGAGATAAATCACATGGGAGTACCATACCCACTCCTGGACTTTCTCCAAGCTCTAGCACTGCATGAGTGTGTGAGAGCCTAGCAAGAGATAAATCACATGGCAGTACCATACCCGCTCCTGGACTTTCTCCAAGCTCTAGCACTGCATGAGTGTGAGCCTAACAAGAGATAAATCACATGGGAGTACTATACCCACTCCTGGACTTTCTCCAACCTCTTGCACTACATGAGTGTGTGAGAGCCTAGCAAGAGATAAATCACATAGGAGTACTATACCCGCTCCTGGACTTTCTCCAAGCTCTAGTACTGCATGAGTGTGAGCATAGCAAGAGATAAATCACATGGGAGTACCATACCCGCTCCTGGACTTTCTCCAAGCTCTAGCACTGCATGTGGTGTGTGAGCCTAGCAAGAGATAAATCACATGGGAGTACCATACCCACTCCTGGACTTTCTCCAAGCTCTAGCACTGCATGAGCGTAAGCCTAGCAAGAGATACATCACATGGGAGAACCATACCCGCTCCTGGACTTTCTCCAAGCTCTAGTACTGCATGAGTGTGTGAGCCTAGCAAGAGATAAATCACATGGGAGTACCATACACGCTCCTGGACTTTCTCCAAGCTCTAGCACTGCATGAGTGTGAGCCTAGCAAGAGATAAATCACATGGGAGTACCATACCCACTCCTGGACTTTCTCCAAGCTCTAGCACTGCATGAGTGTGTGTGAGCCTAGCAAGATATAAATCACACGGGAGTACCATACCCACTCCTGGACTTTCTCCAAGCTCTAGCACTGCATGAGTGTGTGTGAGCCTAGCAAGAGATAAATCACATGGGAGTACCATACCCGCTCCTGGACTTTCTCCAAGCTCTAGCACTGCATGAGTGTGAGCCTAGCAAAAGATAAATCACATGGGAGTACCATACCCACTCCTGGACTTTCCCCAAGCTCTAGCATTGCATGAGTGTGAGCCTAGCAAGAGATAAATCACATGGGAGTACCATACCCACTCCTGGACTTTCTCCAAGCTCTAGCATTGCATGAGTGTGAGCCTAGTAAGAGATAAATCACATGGGAGTACCATACCCACTCCTGGACTTTCTCCAAGCTCTAGCATTGCATGAGTGTGAGCCTAGCAAGAGATAAATCACATGGCAGTACCATACCCACTCCTGGACTTTCTCCAAGCTCTAGCATTGCATGAGTGTGAGCCTAGCAAGAGATAAATCACATGGGAGTACCATACTCACTCCTGGACTTTCTCCAAGCTCTAGCATTGCATGAGTGTGAGCCTAGCAAGAGATAAATCACATGGGAGTACCATACCCGATCCTGGACTTTCTCCAAGGTTTAGCACTGCTTGTGTGTGTGTGTGAGCTTAGCAAGAGATAAATCACATGGGAGTACCATACCCACTCCTGGACTTTCTCCAAGCTCTAGCATTGCATGAGTGTGAGCCTAGCAAGAGATAAATCACATGGGAGTACCATACCCGATCCTGGACTTTCTCCAAGGTTTAGCAATGCTTGTGTGTGTGTGTGAGCCTAGCAAGAGATAAATCACATGGGAGTACCATACCCACTCCTGGACTTTCTCCAAGCTCTAGCACTGCATGAGTGTGAGCATAGCAAGAGATAAATCACATGGGAGTACCATACCCACTCCTGGACTTTCTCCAAGCTCTAGCATTGCATGAGTGTGAGCCTAGCAAGAGATAAATCACATGGGAGTACCATACCCACTCCTGGACTTTCTCCAAGCTCTAGCATTGCATGAGTGTGAGCCTAGCAAGAGATAAATCACATGGGAGTACCATACCCGATCCTGGACTTTCTCCAAGGTTTAGCACTGCTTGTGTGTGTGTGTGAGCCTAGTAAGAGATAAATCACATGGGAGTACCATACTCGCTCCTGGACTTTCTTTAAGCTCTAGCACTGCATGAGTGTGAGCCTAGCAAGAGATAAATCACATGGGAGTACCATACCCACTCCTGGACTTTCTCCAAGCTCTAGCATTGTATGAGTGTGAACCTAGCAAGAGATAAATCACATGGGAGTACCATACCCGATCCTGGACTTTCTCCAAGCTCTAGCATTGCATGAGTGTGAGCCTAGCAAGAGATAAATCACATGGGAGTACCATACCCACTCCTGGACTTTCTCCAAGCTCTAGTATTGCATGAGTGTGAGCCTAGCAAGAGATAAATCACACGGGAGTACCATACCCACTCCTGGACTTTCTCCAAGCTCTAGCATTGCATGAGTGTGAGCCTAGCAAGAGATAAATCACATGGGAGTACCATACCCACTCCTGGACTTTCTCCAAGCTCTAGCACTGCATGAGTGTGTGAGAGCCTAGCAAGAGATAAATCACATAGGAGTACCATACCCACTCCTGGACTTTCTCCAAGCTCTAGCACTGCATGAGTGTGAGCCTAGCAAGAGATAAATCACATGGGAGTACCATACCCACTCCTGGACTTTCTCCAAGCTCTAGCACTGCATGAGTGTGTGAGAGCCTAGCAAGAGATAAATCACATGGCAGTACCATACCCGCTCCTGGACTTTCTCCAAGCTCTAGCACTGCATGAGTGTGAGCCTAACAAGAGATAAATCACATGGGAGTACTATACCCACTCCTGGACTTTCTCCAACCTCTTGCACTACATGAGTGTGTGAGAGCCTAGGAAGAGATAAATCACATAGGAGTACCATACCCGCTCCTGGAATTTCTCCAAGCTCTAGCACTGCATGAGTGTGAGCCTAGCAAGAGATAAATCACATGGGAGTACCATACCCGCTCCTGGACTTTCTCCAAGCTCTAGCACTGCATGTGATGTGTGAGCCTAGCAAGAGATAAATCACATGGGAGTACCATACCCGCTCCTGGACTTTCTCCAAGCTCTAGCACTGCATGAGCGTAAGCCTAGCAAGAGATAAATCACATGGGAGTACCATACCCACTCCTGGACTTTCTCCAAGCTCTAGCACTTCATGAGTGTGTGAGAGCCTAGCAAGAGATAAATCACACGGGAGTACCATACCCGCTCCTGGAATTTCTCCAAGCTCTAGCACTGCATGAATGTGAGCCTAGCAAGAGATAAATCACATGGGAGTACCATACCTACTCCTCGACTTTCTCCAAGCTCTAGCACTGCATGAGTGTGTGTGAGCCTAGCAAGAAATAAATCACACAGGAGTACCATACCCGCTCCTGGACTTTCTCCAAGCTCTAGCACTGCATGAGTGTGAGCCTAGCAAGAGATAAATCACATGGGAGTACCATACCCACTCCTGGACTTTCTCCAAGCTCTAGCACTGCATGAGTGTGTGTGAACCTAGCAAGAGATAAATCACATGGGAGTACCATACCCACTCCTGGACTTTCTCCAAGCTCTAGCACTGCATGAGTGTGAGCCTAGCAAGAGATAAATCACATGGGAGTACCATATCCACTCCTGGACTTTCTTCAAGCTCTAGCACTGCATGAGCGTAAGCCTAGCAAGAGATAAATCACATGGGAGTACCATACCTGCTCCTGGACTTTCTCCAAGCTCTAGCACTGCATGAGTGTGAGCCTAGCAAGAGATAAATCACATGGGAGTACCATACCCACTCCTGGACTTTCTCCAAGCTCTAGCACTGCATGAGCGTAAGCCTAGCAAGAGATACATCACATGGGAGAACCATACCCGCTCCTGGACTTTCTCCAAGCTCTAGTACTGCATGAGTGTGTGAGCCTAGCAAGAGATAAATCACATGGGAGTACCATACCCGCTCCTGGACTTTCTCCAAGCTCTAGCACTGCATGAGTGTGAGCCTAGCAAGAGATAAATCACATGGGAGTACTATACCCGCTCCTGGACTTTCTCCAAGCTCTAGCACTGCATGAGTGTGTGTGAGCCTAGCAAGAGATAAATCACATGGGAGTACCATACCCACTCCTGGACTTTCTCCAAGCTCTAGCACTGCATGAGTGTGTGTGAGCCTAGCAAGATATAAATCACACGGGAGTACCATACCCACTCCTGGACTTTCTCCAAGCTCTAGCACTGCATGAGTGTGTGTGAGCCTAGCAAGAGATAAATCACATGGGAGTACCATACCCGCTCCTGGACTTTCTCCAAGCTCTAGCACTGCATGAGTGTGAGCCTAGCAAAAGATAAATCACATGGGAGTACCATACCCACTCCTGGACTTTCTCCAAGCTCTAGCATTGCATGAGTGTGAGCCTAGCAAGAGATAAATCACATGGGAGTACCATACCCACTCCTGGACTTTCTCCAAGCTCTAGCATTGCATGAGTGTGAGCCTAGTAAGAGATAAATCACATGGGAGTACCATACCCACTCCTGGACTTTCTCCAAGCTCTAGCATTGCATGAGTGTGAGCCTAGCAAGAGATAAATCACATGGGAGTACCATACCCACTCCTGGACTTTCTCCAAGCTCTAGCATTGCATGAGTGTGAGCCTAGCAAGAGATAAATCACATGGGTGTACCATACCCACTCCTGGACTTTCTCCAAGCTCTAGCATTGCATGAGTGTGAGCCTAGCAAGAGATAAATCACATGGGTGTACCATACCCACTCCTGGACTTTCTCCAAGCTCTAGCATTGCATGAGTGTGAGCCTAGCAAGAGATAAATCACATGGGAGTACCATACCCACTCCTGGACTTTCTCCAAGCTCTAGCATTGCATGAGTGTGAGCCTAGCAAGAGATAAATCACATGGGAGTACCATACCCACTCCTGGACTTTCTCCAAGCTCTAGCATTGCATGAGTGTGAGCCTAGCAAGAGATAAATCACATGGGTGTACCATACCCACTCCTGGACTTTCTCCAAGCTCTAGCATTGCATGAGTGTGAGCCTAGCAAGAGATAAATCACATGGGAGTACCATACCCACTCCTGGACTTTCTCCAAGCTCTAGCATTGCATGAGTGTAAGCCTAGCAAGAGATAAATCACATGGGAGTACTATACCCACTCCTGGACTTTCTCCAAGCTCTAGCATTGCATGAGTGTGAGCCTAGCAAGAGATAAATCACATGGGAGTACCATACCCACTCCTGGACTTTCTCCAAGCTCTAGCATTGCATGAGTGTGAGCCTAGCAAGAGATAAATCAAATGGGAGTACTATACCCACTCCTGGACTTTCTCCAACCTCTTGCACTACATGAGTGTGTGAGAGCCTAGGAAGAGATAAATCACATAGGAGTACCATACCCGCTCCTGGAATTTCTCCAAGCTCTAGCACTGCATGAGTGTGAGCCTAGCAAGAGATAAATCACATGGGAGTACCATACCCGCTCCTGGACTTTCTCCAAGCTCTAGCACTGCATGAGTGTGAGCCTAGCAAGAGATAAATCACATGGGAGTACCATACCCACTCCTGGACTTTCTCCAAGCTCTAGCACTTCATGAGTGTGTGAGAGCCTAGCAAGAGATAAATCACACGGGAGTACCATACCCGCTCCTGGAATTTCTCCAAGCTCTAGCACTGCATGAATGTGAGCCTAGCAAGAGATAAATCACATGGGAGTACCATACCTACTCCTCGACTTTCTCCAAGCTCTAGCACTGCATGAGTGTGTCTGAGCCTAGCAAGAAATAAATCACACAGGAGTACCATACCCGCTCCTGGACTTTCTCCAAGCTCTAGCACTGCATGAGTGTGAGCCTAGCAAGAGATAAATCACATGGGAGTACCATACCCACTCCTGGACTTTCTCCAAGCTCTAGCACTGCATGAGTGTGTGTGAACCTAGCAAGAGATAAATCACATGGGAGTACCATACCCACTCCTGGACTTTCTCCAAGCTCTAGCACTGCATGAGTGTGAGCCTAGCAAGAGATAAATCACATGGGAGTACCATACCCACTCCTGGACTTTCTTCAAGCTCTAGCACTGCATGAGCGTAAGCCTAGCAAGAGATAAATCACATGGGAGTACCATACCTGCTCCTGGACTTTCTCCAAGCTCTAGCACTGCATGAGTGTGAGCCTAGCAAGAGATAAATCACATGGGAGTACCATACCCGCTCCTGGACTTTCTCCAAGCTCTAGCACTGCATGAGTGTGAGCCTAGCAAAAGATAAATCACATGGGAGTACCATACCCACTCCTGGACTTTCTCCAAGCTCTAGCATTGCATGAGTGTGAGCCTAGCAAGAGATAAATCACATGGGAGTACCATACCCACTCCTGGACTTTCTCCAAGCTCTAGCATTGCATGAGTGTGAGCCTAGTAAGAGATAAATCACATGGGAGTACCATACCCACTCCTGGACTTTCTCCAAGCTCTAGCACTGCATGAGTGTGAGCCTAGCAAGAGATAAATCACATGGCAGTACCATACCCACTCCTGGACTTTCTCCAAGCTCTAGCATTGCATGAGTGTGAGCCTAGCAAGAGATAAATCACATGGGAGTACCATACTCACTCCTGGACTTTCTCCAAGCTCTAGCATTGCATGAGTGTGAGCCTAGCAAGAGATAAATCACATGGGAGTACCATACCCGATCCTGGACTTTCTCCAAGGTTTAGCACTGCTTGTGTGTGTGTGAGCTTAGCAAGAGATAAATCACATGGGAGTACCATACCCACTCCTGGACTTTCTCCAAGCTCTAGCATTGCATGAGTGTGAGCCTAGCAAGAGATAAATCACATGGGAGTACCATACCCGATCCTGGACTTTCTCCAAGGTTTAGCACTGCTTGTGTGTGTGTGTGAGCCTAGCAAGAGATAAATCACATGGGAGTACCATACCCACTCCTGGACTTTCTCCAAGCTCTAGCACTGCATGAGTGTGAGCCTAGCAAGAGATAAATCACATGGGAGTACCATACCCACTCCTGGACTTTCTCCAAGTTCTAGCATTGCATGAGTGTGAGCCTAGCAAGAGATAAATCACATGGGAGTACCATACCCACTCCTGGACTTTCTCCAAGCTCTAGCATTGCATGAGTGTGAGCCTAGCAAGAGATAAATCACATGGGAGTACCATACCCACTCCTGGACTTTCTCCAAGCTCTAGCATTGCATGAGTGTGAGCCTAGCAAGAGATAAATCACATGGGTGTACCATACCCACTCCTGGACTTTCTCCAAGCTCTAGCATTGCATGAGTGTGAGCCTAGCAAGAGATAAATCACATGGGTGTACCATACCCACTCCTGGACTTTCTCCAAGCTCTAGCATTGCATGAGTGTGAGCCTAGCAAGAGATAAATCACATGGGAGTACCATACCCACTCCTGGACTTTCTCCAAGCTCTAGCATTGCATGAGTGTGAGCCTAGCAAGAGATAAATCACATGGGAGTACCATACCCACTCCTGGACTTTCTCCAAGCTCTAGCATTGCATGAGTGTGAGCCTAGCAAGAGATAAATCACATGGGTGTACCATACCCACTCCTGGACTTTCTCCAAGCTCTAGCATTGCATGAGTGTGAGCCTAGCAAGAGATAAATCACACGGGAGTACCATACCCACTCCTGGACTTTCTCCAAGCTCTAGCATTGCATGAGTGTGAGCCTAGCATGAGATAAATCACATGGGAGTACTATACCCACTCCTGGACTTTCTCCAAGCTCTAGCATTGCATGAGTGTGAGCCTAGCAAGAGATAAATCACATGGGAGTACCATACCCACTCCTGGACTTTCTCCAAGCTCTAGCATTGCATGAGTGTGAGCCTAGCAAGAGATAAATCACATGGGAGTACCATACCCACTCCTGGACTTTCTCCAAGCTCTAGCACTGCATGAGTGTGAGCCTAGCAAGAGATAAATCACATGGGAGTACCATACCCACTCCTGGACTTTCTCCAAGCTCTAGCATTGCATGAGTGTGAGCCTAGCAAGAGATAAATCACATGGGAGTACCATACCCACTCCTGGACTTTCTCCAAGCTCTAGCACTGCATGAGTGTGAGCCTAGCAAGAGATAAATCACATGGGAGTACCATACCCACTCCTGGACTTTCTCCAAGCTCTAGCATTGCATGAGTGTGAGCCTAGCAAGAGATAAATCACATGGGAGTACCATACCCACTCCTGGACTTTCTCCAAGCTCTAGCACTGCATGAGTGTGTGTGAACCTAGCAAGAGATAAATCACATGGGAGTACCATACCCACTCCTGGACTTTCTCCAAGCTCTAGCACTGCATGAGTGTGAGCCTAGCAAGAGATAAATCACATGGGAGTACCATACCCACTCCTGGACTTTCTTCAAGCTCTAGCACTGCATGAGCGTAAGCCTAGCAAGAGATAAATCACATGGGAGTACCATACCTGCTCCTGGACTTTCTCCAAGCTCTAGCACTGCATGAGTGTGAGCCTAGCAAGAGATAAATCACATGGGAGTACCATACCCACTCCTGGACTTTCTCCAAGCTCTAGCACTGCATGAGCGTAAGCCTAGCAAGAGATACATCACATGGGAGAACCATACCCGCTCCTGGACTTTCTCCAAGCTCTAGTACTGCATGAGTGTGTGAGCCTAGCAAGAGATAAATCACATGGGAGTACCATACCCGCTCCTGGACTTTCTCCAAGCTCTAGCACTGCATGAGTGTGAGCCTAGCAAGAGATAAATCACATGGGAGTACTATACCCGCTCCTGGACTTTCTCCAAGCTCTAGCACTGCATGAGTGTGTGTGAGCCTAGCAAGAGATAAATCACATGGGAGTACCATACCCACTCCTGGACTTTCTCCAAGCTCTAGCACTGCATGAGTGTGTGTGAGCCTAGCAAGATATAAATCACACGGGAGTACCATACCCACTCCTGGACTTTCTCCAAGCTCTAGCACTGCATGAGTGTGTGTGAGCCTAGCAAGAGATAAATCACATGGGAGTACCATACCCGCTCCTGGACTTTCTCCAAGCTCTAGCACTGCATGAGTGTGAGCCTAGCAAAAGATAAATCACATGGGAGTACCATACCCACTCCTGGACTTTCTCCAAGCTCTAGCATTGCATGAGTGTGAGCCTAGCAAGAGATAAATCACATGGGAGTACCATACCCACTCCTGGACTTTCTCCAAGCTCTAGCTTTGCATGAGTGTGAGCCTAGTAAGAGATAAATCACATGGGAGTACCATACCCACTCCTGGACTTTCTCCAAGCTCTAGCACTGCATGAGTGTGAGCCTAGCAAGAGATAAATCACATGGCAGTACCATACCCACTCCTGGACTTTCTCCAAGCTCTAGCATTGCATGAGTGTGAGCCTAGCAAGAGATAAATCACATGGGAGTACCATACTCACTCCTGGACTTTCTCCAAGCTCTAGCATTGCATGAGTGTGAGCCTAGCAAGAGATAAATCACATGGGAGTACCATACCCGATCCTGGACTTTCTCCAAGGTTTAGCACTGCTTGTGTGTGTGTGAGCTTAGCAAGAGATAAATCACATGGGAGTACCATACCCACTCCTGGACTTTCTCCAAGCTCTAGCATTGCATGAGTGTGAGCCTAGCAAGAGATAAATCACATGGGAGTACCATACCCGATCCTGGACTTTCTCCAAGGTTTAGCACTGCTTGTGTGTGTGTGTGAGCCTAGCAAGAGATAAATCACATGGGAGTACCATACCCACTCCTGGACTTTCTCCAAGCTCTAGCACTGCATGAGTGTGAGCCTAGCAAGAGATAAATCACATGGGAGTACCATACCCACTCCTGGACTTTCTCCAAGTTCTAGCATTGCATGAGTGTGAGCCTAGCAAGAGATAAATCACATGGGAGTACCATACCCACTCCTGGACTTTCTCCAAGCTCTAGCATTGCATGAGTGTGAGCCTAGCAAGAGATAAATCACATGGGAGTACCATACCCACTCCTGGACTTTCTCCAAGCTCTAGCATTGCATGAGTGTGAGCCTAGCAAGAGATAAATCACATGGGTGTACCATACCCACTCCTGGACTTTCTCCAAGCTCTAGCATTGCATGAGTGTGAGCCTAGCAAGAGATAAATCACATGGGTGTACCATACCCACTCCTGGACTTTCTCCAAGCTCTAGCATTGCATGAGTGTGAGCCTAGCAAGAGATAAATCACATGGGAGTACCATACCCACTCCTGGACTTTCTCCAAGCTCTAGCATTGCATGAGTGTGAGCCTAGCAAGAGATAAATCACATGGGAGTACCATACCCACTCCTGGACTTTCTCCAAGCTCTAGCATTGCATGAGTGTGAGCCTAGCAAGAGATAAATCACATGGGTGTACCATACCCACTCCTGGACTTTCTCCAAGCTCTAGCATTGCATGAGTGTGAGCCTAGCAAGAGATAAATCACACGGGAGTACCATACCCACTCCTGGACTTTCTCCAAGCTCTAGCATTGCATGAGTGTGAGCCTAGCATGAGATAAATCACATGGGAGTACTATACCCACTCCTGGACTTTCTCCAAGCTCTAGCATTGCATGAGTGTGAGCCTAGCAAGAGATAAATCACATGGGAGTACCATACCCACTCCTGGACTTTCTCCAAGCTCTAGCATTGCATGAGTGTGAGCCTAGCAAGAGATAAATCACATGGGAGTACCATACCCACTCCTGGACTTTCTCCAAGCTCTAGCACTGCATGAGTGTGAGCCTAGCAAGAGATAAATCACATGGGAGTACCATACCCACTCCTGGACTTTCTCCAAGCTCTAGCATTGCATGAGTGTGAGCCTAGCAAGAGATAAATCACATGGGAGTACCATACCCACTCCTGGACTTTCTCCAAGCTCTAGCACTGCATGAGTGTGAGCCTAGCAAGAGATAAATCACATGGGAGTACCATACCCACTCCTGGACTTTCTCCAAGCTCTAGCATTGCATGAGTGTGAGCCTAGCAAGAGATAAATCACATGGGAGTACCATACCCACTCCTGGACTTTCTCCAAGCTCTAGCACTGCATGAGTGTGAGCCTAGCAAGAGATAAATCACATGGGAGTACCATACCCACTCCTGGACTTTCTCCAAGCTCTAGCACTGCATGAGTGTGAGCCTAGCAAGAGATAAATCACATGGGAGTACCATACCCACTCCTGGACTTTCTCCAAGCTCTAGCACTGCATGAGTGTGTGAGCCTAGCAAGAGATAAATCACATGGGAGTACCATACCCACTCCTGGACTTTCTCCAAGCTCTAGCACTGCATGAGTGTGAGCCTAGCAAGAGATAAATCACATGGGAGTACCATACACACTCCTGGACTTTCTCCAAGCCCTGCTGGAGGTGTGGCTGAGCCTACCAACAGAAACAGTTAACTAGACACAATGTCCACTACTTCTGCCACAGAGAAGCCAACCAGATTCCCAGACTAAACACTAAATGAAATGTTACATATAAAGTGGGAATTCTGGTGTTTATGTGTTAATTGCCATGCCTTAAATTACATTCTCTTAGAGAACAGAAGTAATATATTCCAGTGCAGAATAAACAAACAATGCTAAACTGAACTCTGCTATACAAAATAAGACAGAAACAATACATCACAAACACAAAACATAAGAATAAAAACGTCAACAAACCAAAATGTGGGTAAGCAAAACATTTTATCACATCCCTCACAAGGAACATCCAATATCGGTTGATCAAGCCTGCACTCAAGGACTTCCACTGTATAATAATCCAAATTACAGTAAAATTGGAACATATATATATATATATGTGTATATATATGCTCTCCTCCTCTTTCTTCAGACACCATCAGACAGACATCAGTATGAACGTGTCTAAAGAAAGCAATGGTCAACTTGGCATATCCAACATATATTTAATAATGGCAAACTTGGGACATGTAATATATATACAATGGCAATGCTGAGTTGCAACAGATCTTGATTTATGAAATTTTAAGTAGAGGTCTCAGAGATGTAGCTCTACAGAAACATGCTGAGACCATCAACATATAACAAAAGTGATCGAGAAGTTTTGACAGAAGCTAACGCTTGAAGGTTTCTTCATCATAATGAAATAATCCACATTCTTGTACATATCATGATTTGGGAATCAACTGGAATTGACTGTTACAACAAGAAAGTTGCAGGGTAAAAAGAGACCTTGAGAAAAAGATGGAAGGGGAAAACCCTTTGAGAAAACAATGGAAGGTAAAAGAGACCTTGAGAAATGATGAAGCATAAAAAGTGACCTTGAAAATGATGAAACATAAAGAGACCTTGAAAAATTATGAAGCATAAAAGAGACCTTGAAAAAAGATGAAGAATAAAAGAGATGCTGAGAAAAGCTGGAGGGTAACAGACCTTGAAAATATATACAGGGTAGAAGAGACCGTGAGAAAAAGATGGAGGATAAAAAGATCCTGAGAAAACCTGGAGGGTAAACCAGATCTTGGCAAAAGCTTGAAAAAATATGAAGGATAAGAGACCCCGAGATAAGATGCTGGACATTTTTGCATCAGGGTATGCAAAGACATCTGTACTAGACGTGACTGATATTAAGTGAGACAGAAGGCTGTGGATAAACATGGCGACCAAACCATGGACTATCAAAAGACGGATAAGACACGATATAATCATCTAAGAACATTAATAATTATTTAAATAACTATTATTACAACAGGGTTCTGTAACCACTCCTGGCATCTGTCAGGAATATCCATCACTTGCCTTTGCTCCGATTGGTTACAATTTGATTGGTTGCGTCCAGGGTTGAGGACCTGTGTCTCCAACTTGAAAGACTGGCATTCTAACAGCTTGGCCACAAGTTATCTACTGTTACAACATGTAATGAGGGGAAATATACTCTACAACAGATAGTGAGGAGAAATATACTCTATAACACACAATGAGGAGAAATATGCTATATAGCACACACTGAGGAGAAATATACTCTACAACACACAATGAGGAGAAATATACTCTACAACACACAATGAGGAGAAATATACTCTACAACACACAATGAGGAGAAATATACTCTACAACAGATAGTGAGGAGAAATATACTCTATAACACACTATGAGGAGAAATATACTCTGTAAAACACTATGAGGAGAAATATACAACACACAATGAGGAGAAATATACTCAACAACACACAATGAGGAGAAATATGCTCTACAACACACGAGGAGAAATATACTCTATAACACACAATGAGGAGACATATGCTATATAGCACACACTGAGGAGAAATATACTCTACAACACACAATGAGGAGAAATATACTCTACAACACACAATGAGGAGAAATATACTCTACAACACACAATGAGGAGAAATATACTCTACAGCACACAATGAGGAGAAATATACTCTTTAGCACACAATGAGGAGAAATATACTCTACAACACACAATGAGGAGAAATATACTCTATAGTACACAATGAGAAATATGCTCTATAGCACACAATGAGGCGACATATACTCTATAGCACACAATTAAGAGGAGTATATTCTATAGCACACAATGAGGAGAAATATACTCTGCAATATACAATGAGGAGAAATATACTCTACCTCACACATTGAAGAGAAATATACTCTACAACATACAATGAGGAGAAAAGCACTCTACAACATACAATAATCATAAATGTAATCTACAAAAGATACTGTATGATATGCAACAAAGAGAAATATAGTACAGTACTTCACGCAGAGCAGAGAAGCAAAATGACTTGAATTAATAATGGTTTAGCAAATACTTAGGTTACATCAAGGGTAGACAGAAGACAAACTAGACAACAGTAAAATGTGAACACTCATCACCTCACAGAAAACCATCACTGTCTGTGTGAAACAACAGTGACACACGGACACAAATAAAAGATTTAAAACTGCTCTTACTGGACCAGGGTATTGCTGTCAACAGGGTATTGCTGTCAACAGGGTATTGCTGTCAACAGGGTATTGCTGGCAGAAGAAACTGTGAGATCAAGGTACAACGGTCAGATCAAGGTACAGTGGTCAGATCAAGGTACAATGGTCAGATCAAGGTACAACAGTCAGATCAAGGTACAACAGTCAGATGTCCAACATTTTAACTCTTGCACACATTCAAAAATGTGTTCTGGTATTTGTGTAGATATATCGCAACGTTTACCCGACAGATTGGTATTCTGGTGTTTGTGTAGATATACCCACAGACTGGGTCATTGCCTGGCTAAGTTCCAAGAACTGCCATTCCTCTCCATCCATCATGTGCCATGCCGATAAGCATAGGCAGTCATGTTTTGTCATCTCACTCGATCACCAGAGTCATGGATCAGCTCTATGTTCCTGTCTCGACCATGCCACGTGGCCAAGCCATCCAGGTATTTACTTCCCGGTCTTCCCCTTGGTCTCTTCCCTTCGATCTTGACAAGTTCTCCAAGTAATTTCTTCTCATAACATGCCCAAAAAATTTTGACTGTCCACGTCTTATGACTCTAATCAGTTTACAATCTTCAATTGTTTCTTGAAGGACTTGTTCATTGGTTTTTCTGTCTGTCCATGGTATTCTTTGCATTTTCCTCAGAAATCACATTTCCACAGCCATCAGCTGTGTTTCAGCTTGACTGCTTATTGTCCACACTTCACATCCATACAAAAGTACAGGTTCTATGTAAGCACTTCAAGACTCTTTTTCTCGTTTCAATTGATATCTTTTTATTGGTCAGTATGTTTTTCATCTTGCAAAAAACTACCTTCGCAAAAGCAATTCTTGTTCTAATCTCTTCAAGGCATCTCCCATCAGATGTTATGACCGTGCCGAGATAACTGTATTGATTCACTTGCTTAAGAATATGCCCATTTACTTGTATATCGCATTGTGGTATTTCCTTCTTCCCAGTGACGACCATAATCTGTGTCTTCTTAATATTCAGTTCTAACCTTAGTTGTTCACTGTGTGCAACAACCGCATCTACTAAATGTCACAGGTCCTGTTCATTGTCTGCAATCAAGAATGAACATCAAGAGTTAACATCAAACCCTCATCTAACTTAGCTAGAGTCAGCGCAGTGTTTAAACCACAAGAGTTAACATCAAACCCTCATCTAACTTAGCTAGAGTCAGCGCAGTGTTTAAACAAGAGATAATATCAAACCCTCATCTACCTCAGCTAGAGTCAGCGCAGTGTTTAAACCACAAGAGTTAATATCAAACCCTCATCTACCTCAGCTAGAGTCAGCGCAGTGTTTAAACCACAAGATGCGAAGTTACAGTACCAGTCTTGCACACCCCACTGGTTTCTGAGCTTGGAGAGGAGAAGGATAGAGTTCTGTAACACAGACCACATGGAGATGGTACTGCAGTAGTGGGCTGGGAGAACATAGAGTCTCTCTGACAGATGGTACTGCAGTAGTGGGCTGGGAGAACATAGAGTCTCTCTGACAGATGGTACTGCAGTAGTGGGCTGGGAGAACATAGAGTCTCTCTGACAGATGGTACTGCAGTAGTGGGCTGGGAGAACAGTCTCTACATAGAGTCTCTCTGACAAATGGTACTGCAGTAGTGGGCTGGGAGAACATAGAGTCTCTCTGACAGATGGTACTGCAGTAGTGGGCTGGGAGAACATAGAGTCTCTCTGACAGATGGTACTGCAGTAGTGGGCTGGGAGAACAGTCTCTACATAGAGTCTCTCTGACAGATGGTACTGCAGTAGTGGGCTGGGAGAACATAGAGTCTCTCTGACAGATGGTACTGCAGTAGTGGGCTGGGAGAACATAGAGTCTCTCTGACAGATGGTACTGCAGTAGTGGGCTGGGAGAACAGTCTCTACATAGAGTCTCTCTGACAGATGGTACTGCAGTAGTGGGCTGGGAGAACATAGAGTCTCTCTGACAGATGGTACTGCAGTAGTGGGCTGGGAGAACATAGAGTCTCTCTGACAGATGGTACTGCAGTAGTGGGCTGGGAGAACAGTCTCTACATAGAGTCTCTCTGACAGATGGTACTGCAGTAGTGGGCTGGGAGAACAGTCTCTACATAGAGTCTCTCTGACAGATGGTACTGCAGTAGTGGGCTGGGAGAACATAGTCTCTCTGACAGATGGTACTGCAGTAGTGGGCTGGGAGAACAGTCTCTACATAGTCTCTCTCTGACAGATGGTACTGCAGTAGTGGGCTGGGAGAACAGTCTCTACATAGAGTCTCTCTGACAGATGGTACTGCAGTAGTGGGCTGGGAGAACAGTCTCTACATAGTGTCTCTCTAACAGATGGTACTGCAGTAATGGGCTGGGAGAACATGGAGTCTCTCTGACAGATGGTACTGCAGTAGTGGGCTGGGAGAACAGTCTCTACATAGAGTCTCTCTGACAGATGGTACTGCAGTAGTGGGCTGGGAGAACATAGAGTATCTCTGACAGATGGTACTGCAGTAGTGGGCTGGGAGAACATAGAGTCTCTCTGACAGATGGTACTGCAGTAGTGGGCTGGGAGAACATAGTCTCTCTGACAGATGGTACTGCAGTAGTGGGCTGGGAGAACAGTCTCTACATAGTCTCTCTCTGACAGATGGTACTGCAGTAGTGGGCTGGGAGAACAGTCTCTACATAGAGTCTCTCTGACAGATGGTACTGCAGTAGTGGGCTGGAAGAACAGTGTCTACATAGTGTCTCTCTGACAGATGGTACTGCAGTAGTGGGCTGGGAGAACAGTCTCTAAATAGTCTCTCTGACAGATGGTACTGCAGTAATGGACTGGGAGAACAGTCTCTACATAGAGTCTCTCTGACAGATGGTACTGCAGTAGTGGGCTGGGAGAACAGTCTCTACATAGAGTCTCTCTGACAGATGGTACTGCAGTAATGGACTGGGAGAACAGTCTCTACATAGAGTCTCTCTGACAGATGGTACTGCAGTAGTGGGCTGGGAGAACAGTCTCTACATAGAGTCCCTCTGACAGATGGTACTGCAGTAGTGGGCTGGGAGAAAAGTCTCTACATAGAGTCTCCCTGACAGATGGTACTGCAGTAATGGACTGAGAGAACAGTCTCTACATAGTGTCTCTCTGACAGATGGTACTGCAGTAATGGACTGGGAGAACAGTCTCTACATAGTCTCTCTCTGACAGATGGTACTGCAGCAATGGACTGGGAGAACAGTCTCTACATAGTCTGATAGATGCAAGCTCTGTTCATGACTCAGATGACCTCAACGTTAATGGATAGGACTTAGAATCACACAAGCGATTCCATGCCGACTCCAGCCCACAACAAGAAAACAGATGAGTCAATTTTTATGTACACATATTTTCATGTATAATTTTTAATTTAATTGTATCGGTGTGTGTTTGATGTTTGTGCTAATGAAGCTTTTACTGCAGCGTCCATTTTGTTACATTTGATTGTGTTCTAATAAAAATTTTTGATTCAACTTCTCGTTTTCATTGCAATGGAGAGTTTCAACTCAATCTTCCAGAAGGTTCACAACCCAGCACCCAACAAACTATGAGCTCTAGACTTCACAACCAAAATAAGATGTGCACACTGTTTGTTGCATGTGGAGCTGAATGTACAGAACTCAATGTAGTAAGAAGGGAAGTACTCATATGTTACTACTCACGCATAAAGCCATGAATATTACAGACAGAGGAATGAAATCACAACCTGACATGCAATATTTATTAATCACTTTGCAATGATGTCTGAATAAGCAGACACACTTGGCCACAAGGCATGATGGAGACAACCATAAAGCTGATCCACGAATCTGGTGATGGTGTGAGAAACATGTCCACCCATGTTTATTGGCACGGCACATGATAATAATAACTGGTGTATGGTTAGAACACTGCGCTGACTCTAGCTAAGTTAGATGAGGGTTTGTTATTAACTTTTGACGTTCATTATTGTAGGGAAATGTGGCTAGATATTCTTTTGTGCACTCAAGCCTACAATATGTCCTAACACTTGCCATGTTCTCAGCAGGGGCTGGTTACGGGACTTTATGGCAATAGGGTTATATAGAACACATTTTAACATATAGCTGTGAATCTTAAATCATTAGTAAAGAAGTAATAAAAAAAAAGTCCTCTCTAACACCATTTAAATATGCGTGTTATTTTAGAAGAATGCTGAAAGTAGTGGACAGTTAACAATGAGCAGTCTGAAAGTTTTGATCAAGGCTAAGATGCAAAAACAATAGTTTGCAAAAATCAGAATGAGGCAGTCAAAATTATTTGGCTTTATGAGAAGAAAATAAATGGAAACATATTATAATATCTGGAAAGATGCATTAAAAGAGACGTATAAGAGTAACAATAAGAGAGTATTCTTGACAGTCTGTCATCACGGGAAGGACAATTATCACACAAAAATATTATGTTCTGTTGAAGATTACATGATGTGCAGAAGTATGATTGCCCATGCCAGCCGGCAAGGCACTTGATGATGATAACATTGCCCATGAACATACATGGCCTAAACATAAATTAAATACACCCATAATCTACACATGATGTACGCACAGACAGTCTACAGATGACATATGCACAACCTTCAAAGCTACATATGGCCATTCATACAATCTACATTATTACATTTGTACATTCATACAATTTACATTACTACATTTAAACAAACATACAATTACAAACTACATGTGCATACATATAATTTATAAAATCCACTTCTCTCTCTTTCCATACACATAATTTAAAACATGACAACAGAAAACAATCTAAAACATGACTTAGACATAAGCACTCACATAATTCTAAAATCCATTTCTCTCTTTCTCCACACACACAACCTAAAAAATGACACAAGAACATGACCTAAAACATGACACAAGAACAAAACATAAAACACAGCACAAGAACACGACCAAAAACATGGCACAAGAACACGACCTAAAACATGACACAAGAACATGACCTAAAACATGACTCAAGGACACAACCCAAAACATGACACAAGAACATGACCCAAAACATGACACAAGAACACAACCTAAAACATGACACAAGAACACAACCTAAAACATGACACAAGAACATAACCTAAAACATGACACAAGAACACAACCTAAAACATGACATAAGAACACAAACCTAAAACATGACACAAGAACACAACCTAAAACATGACACAAGAACACAACCTAAAGCATGACACAAGAACACAACCTAAAACATGACACAAGAACACAACCTAAAACATGACACAAGAACACAACCTAAAACATGACATAAGAACACAAACCTAAAACATGACACAAGAACACAACCTAAAACATGACACAAGAACACAACCTAAACCATGACACAAGAACACAACCTAAAACATGACACAAGAACACAACCTAAAGCATGACACAAGAACACAACCTAAAACATGACACAAGAAGACAACCTAAAGCATGACACAAGAACACAACCTAAAGCATGACACAAGAACACATCCTAAAACATGACGCAAGAACAAAAACTAAAACATGACACAACAGCGCAACCCAAAACATGACACAAGAACACAACCTAAAACATGACACAGATATAAGCACACATACATCTCAGACAGAACACGCACCCCCAGCCAATATATCCCCCGTCCTGTCAAACACTTCAATGATTAGCATGGAACACCGAGGTCAGCATGGCCGAATGGAAAAGAGTGCTTGCTCTTAAACTTCTGGTGTGATGATGCTGAGTTAGCGGGTTCAACCCCAAAATTACAATGGATTAAAATGTTGACTTCTCGTCCTTGACTTTAGGACGTAAATTACAAGCACCTCAGAAGTCAGAGTGGATTCATTTGATGGTGAGGGACAGTGGTAACAGGGAAAGCTAGTACATACACAAAAATCAGTCCAGTGCACTAGGAGTAACAGCACGTGTATGGACTACGCTTGAGCTCAAAACAAGCAAACACAAAAAACAAAAATAAAATCACGGAGCACTACATGGCTAGCCTAATCTGGGTATTGGTTTCCATTGTGGCACTCCCACCACCCATGACTGGGTTATGGGTTAAGTTAATTTAAAAACACATACACAATATATGAGACACGGTTTTGATTGCAACATACTCAATCTATAATACTGTCATTCATACCTGTTCTTTACCCAATGTATGAGAGTAGTTCTGTTTACAACATAATTCATAATATCATTAATAACTGTTTTTTTTACCCGATAAATGACACAGTTCTGCTTGCAACATATTCAATTATTAATATTGTCATTCATAACTGTTCTTTACCCAATAAATGAGAATAGTTCTGTTTGCAACAAAATTCATAATATCATTATTCATAACTGTTTTTGCCTCTATGCATTGTGGTGCACATATACATAACAGCAATTACTGTTAATAATCTGACAATGTGTGTCTACCACAACATCCATCTTATAAAGTGTGTCTTCCACAACAGCCCACCTTATAATGTGTGTATCTACTACAACATCCATCTTACAATGTGTGTGTCTACCACAACAGCCCACCTTATAATGTGTGTACCTACCACAACAGCCCACCTATAATGTGTGTGTCTACTACAACATCCATCTTACAATGTGTCTACCACAACTGCACACCTTATAATGTGTGTACCTACTACAACATCCATCTTACAATGTGTGTGTCTACCACAACAGCCCACCTTATAATGTGTGTATCTACTACAACATCCATCTTACAATGTATGTTTACCACAACATCCATCTTACAATGTGCGTGTCTACCACAACATCCATCTTACAATGTGTGTCTACCACAACATCCATCTTACAATGTGCGTGTCTACCACAACATCCATCTTACAATGTGTGTGTCTACCACAACAGCCCATCTTACAATGTGTGTATCTACCACAACATCCATCTTACAATGTGTGTGTCTACCACAACACCCATCTTACAATGTGTGTCTACCACAACATCCATCTTACAATGTGCGTGTCTACCACAACACCCATCTTACAATGTGTGTGTCTACCACAACACCCATCTTACAATGTGTGTGTCTACCACAACAGCCCATCTTACAATGTGTGTGTCTACCACAACATCCCATCTTACAATGTGTGTCTACCACAACACCCATCTTACAATGTGCGTGTCTACCACAACACCCATCTTACAATGTGTGTGTCTACCACAACAGCCCATCTTACAATGTGTGTATCTACCACAACATCCATCTTACAATGTGTGTGTCTACCACAACACCCATCTTACAATGTGTGTGTCTACCGCAACATCCATCTTACAATGTGTGTGTCTACCGCAACACCCATCTTACAATGTGTGTGTCTACCACAACAGCCCATCTTACAATGTGTGTGTCTACCACAACAGCCCATCTTACAATGTGTGTGTCTACCACAACAGCCCATCTTACAATGTGTGTCTACCACAACATCCATCTTACAATGTGTGTGTCTACCACAACATCCATCTTACAATGTGTGTGTCTACCACAACAGCCCATCTTACAATGTGTGTCTACTACAACATCCATCTTACAATGTGTGTGTCTACCACAACATCCATCTTACAATGTGTGTGTCTACCACAACATCCATCTTACAATGTGTGTGTCTACCACAACAGCCCATCTTACAATGTGTGTGTCTACCACAACAGCCCATCTTACAATGTGTGTGTCTACTACAACATCCCATCTTACAATGTGTGTGTCTACTACAACAGCCCATCTTACAATGTGTGTGTCTACTACAACAGCCCATCTTACAATGTGTGTGTCTACTACAACAGCCCATCTTACAATGTGTGTGTCTACTACAACAGCCCATCTTACAATGTGTGTGTCTACTACAACAGCCCATCTTACAATGTGTGCGTCTACTACAACAGCCCATCTTACAATGTGTGTGTCTACTACAACAGCCCATCTTACAATGTGTGTGTCTACTACAACAGCCCATCTTACAATGTGTGTGTCTACTACAACAGCCCATCTTACAATGTGTGTGTCTACTACAACAGCCCATCTTACAATGTGTGTGTCTACTACAACAGCCCATCTTACAATGTGTGTGTCTACCACAACAGCCCATCTTACAATGTGTGTGTCTACCACAACAGCCCATCTTACAATGTGTGTGTCTACCACAACAGCCCATCTTACAATGTGTGTGTCTACCACAACAGCCCATCTTACAATGTGTGTGTCTACTACAACAGCCCATCTTACAATGTGTGTCTACCACAACAGCCCATCTTACAATGTGTGGCTACTACAACACCCATCTTACAATGTGTATCTTCCACAACAACCCACCTTATAATGTGTGCATCTACCACAACAGCCTACCTTACAATGTGTCTACAACAGCACACCCTACAATATATGGAATAAACATTTACATTTTCTTCTTGCACATTCTCCTAACTCTTTCCATAAAAAACCCACCGTATGTTTGTGGCTACGCCTGACACAGCATACTTTTCTTAACTCCTTCTGCCTTAACTAGTTGCTATAATAAAGTATTATATGCCTTGGTAAACAGGATTTAAAATAACAGTTGTCTGGGATAAAATGAGCTTCGGTAACAGTATCTGTGATGGGGGTAATTAAATGAACAACCGAGACACTGTCAGTTCATAAAACATCATTCCGGGATGGAAAATATAATCAGAAAATAAATAAGCAAATAAAAAACATGTGACCCCAGGGTAAAGAGAAATCCACATTATCTCTCCCAACATAAAATAAATTAAAACACTGACAATAACCTACCAGCTAAAGCAAACTAGATAAATACAGCATCATATAGAAATGCCTAAAATGGTTTTCATGATTCCATTGACAACATCCAAGCTCTCATCTTCAATGATCACAACATCAAAGCTCTCCAAGTACGTGGGCAGATTGTCTTCCACCTGCAAGTTAGGGAAACAAGGATAACTGGTTATAGAAATACAAAAGATTTAACTGTGAATTTTACAACCAACATTAAATGTTATCAAAAGTGCTCATGCTGAGGCAGTGGTTCAAGCCCTACACCGGTCAGCTGAACCGAAATGTTGGCTTCTCATCCTTGACTTGGGGACGTAAATTGCAAATACCTCAGAAGTTGGAGTGAACTAGTAGCAGTAGCATGGGGGATGAGTGGTCTCGAGGTATGGTGTCCGCCTTGAATGCTAGAGGTCCCAGGTTCAACCCCCAGGTGAGGACCAGGATTTTTTCACGTGGACTTCTAGTAACAAAATTTCCCCTGGTCTCTGGGTAGTGAGATCGGACGCCCGTGTGTATTGTTGCGCACGTAAAAAATCCCTTGGCAGTTGGAAATCGAAAAAGAGTAGCCTCACAGCGCTGCCCGGGCAACAGTTTGAGTTAAAAATCTACCCAAAGTATTTCAGGATCCTCGCCGGTGCTAAGGAGTTCGTGCACTGAGCTGAGATTCTCCGGACTCAGGCTTGAGTTAGGTGTAGAACGGAGCACTTATGGGGTTGCATCCAAGTGACGTGATGTTGATCCGTTGACTAAACTAACTAAACTAAACTAAACTAGCATGTGTATAGACTTTTCTTGGATTCACAGCAAGTGAACGTAAAAAAAACAAAACCATGTGTAGATTAAGAAAAGTGATATCATTTATCTGGGACTAGACAACAGGCAACTAAATACTATCATATACAAGCAATGTAAATTTAGACAACAAACATATCATTTATGATTGACAACCATTTTTTCACATAGTGAGAAGAGAGGCATTAGAAAACACAGTGATGACTGGACAGATCTGCGCTAGAAGAGGCAGAGGTACACAAAGGGAGAGCATGCTGGATGGTCTACTAGCAGAAGTGATCCACGGACTGAGATCTGTGGAGATACATAAACACCTAAGTCTTTTGGCAGGGAACATGATGATGATGATAACATACTACTGGCACCTTGCCATCTTGACAGATGATAGTTTGTTATATTCTGCTTCAAAAATAGCACAAAGCCTGGGCTGCATTGTAAAGACCATGTGTTTCCCATGCAGCATGATCCCTCTCTCGGCCTGTCTAGTTCACTCCAGAAGAAAGGTAACACCAATACATCTGGAACAAGACAAGCCGCAGACGCTGTCGGATCAGCAAAGCAAAGCTCTAACTGTCTGCTGGTTGGAGCTTCGATCCTAGACCAGTTGCCAACCAAAGCAAAATACAATTTTAGCACCTCAATTCAAGGTTTAAATTGCTTGTTCATTATCCACATTTATATTTATATATTATATTTGACCATTCTTGTGTTGTGTTGTTTTCTGCTCGCTGACTTTGAACTGAAGCGTAGTCCACACATGTGCTACCATAACTAGTAGTTGCTGCTACCAGCGAGTGCACTGGACTGATGTTTGGGTGTGGATTAGTTTTCCTTAATACTAGTGTCCCTCGCTATCAAGCGAACCCATTCCAAATTCTGAGATATTTGTAATTTACACCCCCAAGCCAAGGATGAGAGGTCAACATTTTAGCCCAACAGAATAGTGTAGGTGCTAAACCCGCACCTCCCATCAGTGCATCATAAGTTAAAATTTTTTAGTTCTTATCCTTTCAGCCATGCTGACCTCATTCTTATGTTTACTGTTGTGTTTATCAAATTAGTTATTAATTTCTTACTGTTGTTTAGTTTATTTTGGGCAATGCTGTACACATCTGATTAGAGAAATTAGACGTAGACAGTCAAAATTTTTTGGACATGTTATGAGAAGAAATGGATTGGAGAACTTGGTGACAACTGGCAAGATTGAAGGGAACAGACCAAGGGGAAGACCGAAAAGTAAATACCTGGATGGCTTGGACACATGGCATGGTCGAGACAGGAACACTGAGCTGATCCACAACTCTGGTGATCGAGTGAAATGGCGAGTCATGACCGCCCACACTTTCCTGCAAGGCACATGTTTGATTGATTGTACACACCTCCCAAAATTTTTTTTTACAATAAATCTACCAATACACCTCTAAAAACAACTCCATGGAAAAATAGCCGCTTACATTATGATTCAGTGTGTTGAAGTGATACACAACCTCATCCCTAACAGGCGTAATAAATGCCACCATGTCTGACAGAAGATCTACCCACAAACTAACCAATGCTACACATTTACTTCTGCTCCAGACTGACCTTGAAGTTGAGGAAACCTATTTTCAGTTCACATTCAACGTGATCAGCGCCCTCTGACATGCCAAGGTCACCAATGGAGTCACCTAAAAGAAGCAGGTTTTCTCGATGCCTGATGTTGTAAAAATAGTCGCCCGAATGGATGGTGTTCTCATTCTTGTTGAACGTGTGGATGATGTCATCACCATCAAACCCAATCACCTTTCCCTGCAGACAGGAATGATACATTAATTTACATATTTAATTTTGTTGGCTTTATAACTTGTGACATTTTGGTTGGATACCACAAAGGTCAAGGTAATCTCATGAAACATACTGCATGAAGTACTTGACCTTCACGGTTACTAGGCCATGACATTATGATGTAGGTTGTTAACTTGTAACATTCTGGTTGGATACCACAAAGGTCAAGGTAATCTCAAGGTAGATACTGCTGTAAGTGCATCAAGTACTCGACCTTCACATTCACTAGGTCATGACTACTCTCTTTCAAGATGGCCAGGTGCCAGTTAAATGTAAGTCTGCAAACATTCTAGAGAAGGTGGTGGAGGAGTGCGAGAATAAGAGATTATCATTCAACACCAGACTACCGTGATTCATTATTACAACAGGTAAATACTGGAATTAGATTGGCAATGTCTTCTGAAAAATCTCCAATACCATCACAAGAACTGTCATGACATAAAACTCTATAGAAGAACCTGATACTTCTTCTTCTGCGTTCATCCAGAGTTTTTTTTTCAGATGTGGTTGCATTGTGCCTGTTTACAGCAGAGCTGCGTTCTTGTGCCGTTAGGCCGACACATCCGACTTCTGCGGGCATTTGTTGACCGGGTTAACCTTCCCGGGGGAACCTGATACTATTACAAGAACTTCATAAAGAACCTGACACCACCACAAGAACTTTCATGACATTAACTGTACAGAAGAACCTGATATCAACAAAATAACATAGAAGAACTTGACACCATCACAAAAACTGTCATGACATTAACTCTATAGAAGTTCCTGATCCTGATTGGGGGCTGCATGGTCTCGAGGTATGGTGTCCGCCTCGAGTGCTGGAGGTTCCAGGTTCAAGCCCCAGTGATGACCGGGATTTTTTATCGTGGACTTCTAGTAATAAAATTTCCCCTGGTCTCTGGGTAGTGAGATCAGATGCCGTTGTGTA
This sequence comes from Cepaea hortensis, assembly GCA_963921405.1. NCBI lineage: Eukaryota > Metazoa > Mollusca > Gastropoda > Stylommatophora > Helicidae > Cepaea > Cepaea hortensis. Next base: position 82,983,865 of record OY992892.1, read on the forward strand.
TTGGTCCGCACGTAAAAAATCCCTTGGCAGTTGGAAATCGAAAAAGAGTAGCTTAACGGCGCTGCCCGGGCAAAATTTCAAGTTAAAAATCTACCCAAAGTATTTCAGTATCCTCGCCGGTGCTATGGAGTTCATGCACTGAGCTGAGTTTCTCCAGACTCAGGTTTGAGTTAGGAGAAGAACGGAGCACTTATGGGTTGCACCCGTGTGCTGTGATGTTGATCCGTTGACTAAACTAAACTGAAGTTCCTGATACCATTAAAAGAACTGTCATGACATGAACTCTATATAAGAACTTGCCACCATCACAGGATTTATCATGACATATACCTTGAAAGAGATGTTAGCACTATCATAGCAGTTATCATGACATGAACTGCATAGAAGAACCTGACACCATCATAAGAACTGTCATGACATGAACTCTAGAAGAGACCCTAACACCATCACTCGAACCATCGTGACATGGACCGCAGAAAATATCCTTACACCATCCCGCGAACTGTCATGACATAAACTTCAAAGTGGACCCTGACACCATCTTGACATGGACCCCAGCTGAGATGGCAAACAGGAAGGCTGACCAAGGACAATTTGGCAGAGAATTATTTAAGAAAATGGAACACATCTGAGATGATTCACCTACAACAGCTGACTAAGGTGCTAGCAAAGTGAAAAGTTTCATGTCGCCCACTACAAGATGCCACAGAGTGTAATGGTCAAGTCTGCTCTATCTTTAACCACAGAGTGTGATGATCAAATTTGCTCTATCTTCAACTACACAGTGTGATGGTCAAGTCTGCTCTATCTTCAACCACAGAGTGTGATGGTCAAGTCTGCTCTATCTTTAACCACAGAGTGTGATGGTCAAGTCTGCTATATCTTCAAACACAGAGTGTGATGGTCAAGTCTGCTCTATCTTCAACAACTACAGACACAAGGAGGAAGAACGGAACTAAAACCAACCTGCTCATCAAACTTGAGAAAATTGGACACAATCTTCATGTTTCTGTGAAAAGTGGCTTGCTGTATAATCGTTTCGTGAATGATATCTCCGATTCCAGCAGAGAAGATCAGGATGGGGATGTCCAGTTCATGAAGCTGATCAAAGAACCACTTGCAACCATTCCTGGGGATAGACAAACAATTACCCCGGAAACTGATTAATGAGGCCACAGTGCAAAAGATCATTTTGGCTCACTTAAACTGCTGCTTTCATCATCATCTCATCTCATCTGGTTCCTATTGTAACTTGCGGTGTCGAGGTGAAGCATAAACAGCTGGAGAGTACCCATTTATGGGCTTCATGTACCGAGATTCCCATGGACTGTAATTCCCTCTGTCCATCGTTTACATGGTCGGTCTCTTCCTCTGCTCCCATTTGGTCTGTACATCGTTGCTTGTTGTCGTATACTGTTAGTTGGTAACCTAGTTGCATTTCCAAACCATTTAACTTTCTGTTTTCTGATGAAACCTAGCGCTGCTATATCAGCCACTTTAGTCCTGATTTCTTCATTTCTGATTTTCTCTCTTCTTGATGCAATGAGTATTCTTCTCAGGAATCTCGTTTCTGTTGCGATGTTTCTCTTCTCTTTTTCTGCCATTGTCCAGGTTTGGCATTGCTAGCATAGAGTTGGTAGGAAGATTGTGTTGTAGAGTACTTTAGTAATTATTGATATGTGCTTGTTTTTTAGTATTGGTGCCATTTGTCCAATGAGTTGGTTTGCCTTATTGCATCTATTTTCAATCGTGTCTACTGACCTGCCATTTCATGATATTATACTTGATGATATTAAGCAACTGCTTTAAATAAACAAAATGAACGATGAAATGAATAGCCTATTCGGCCATGGCAGAAATGCATGGCTAAAATACAAGGAATCTGGTATGTATAAAAAGTCCACATATATATCTAGAGCTAAAAACAAACAAAATTAGTGTTTTAAATGTTGCGTGTCCTGTGTAGGATGTTGCAATCAACCCTAACTCCAGCTTTATTTACTAGACAATATTACGTTCAGTGTGTGTCAGGTCTTAGTCAGATATGACTGAGTTACTTTATAACAGTAGACGGTACTACCTGCTTTCTGTTAGCGCAGAATGTTGGGCGGCATTCACCAAACCTGACAACCCACATTGTGCCAACGGCTTCAGGTGGAGGAGCTCAATTGGGAGGGTACAAGCCTTACCCTGGTGCGAGGAAATGCAACCTAGACTAAATGTCACGACAGGGCAGACCAGGCCCTAAGCCTTGGTCGGCAACTGGTCTAGGATGGAAGCTCTGACAGGCGAACAGTTAGACTTTGTTGATCCAGCATCTTCTGCAGCTTGTCTTGTTCCAGATGTATTGATATTAACTTTCCTCTTGAGTGAAACAAGGAAAGCTGAGAGAGGGGTCATGCTGCATGGGCAACACATGGTCTCTAAATTCAACCCAGGCTTTGTGTTATGGAGTAGTATAACTCCACATTACAAACTATCATCTGCCAAGACAGAAAGGTAGTCAGTCAGTCATTATGTTCAGTAGTTTGCCATTGCTTTCTGAACATGAATTCAACATTTTAGCAGTTTAATCCAACTAAGCGGCATGTGGAGTGAACCCACTACCCTACTGTGTCAATAATTTATCACAGCATAGAAAATCCTTTGCAGGACATTGGTCTCATCACAGCTATGAGGGAAGACGGCTATAAGGGAAGATGGTTGATCAACTCCTTAGTCATCTTTTCTGACACCTTTGATGGGTATAAGGGAAGATGGTTGATCAACTACCTTAGTCATTTTTTCTTTCTTTGACTCAGAGCAAACAGAAGTGTGATGGGGAGAGGCTGTAACTGGCTCTGAACTCCTTACGACAACTGTGAACCTTACCTTAAACGAGCGAATGAGTCAGCTACAATATGCCGGATCGTGTCACGGGTCAGATGGCAGGATGTGACCAACTCATGACCCTTGGTCCACCTGAGAGAAACAACAAAATAAAACATGTCACAAGCACCAGCAAAAATATTGTGTTAATAAAGTCATAACAACAGTTTATTTTGTGATAATGTGAATACCTTCAAGACACAACAATAGTTTATATTTTTCTTGTATAAAATTGTATAGAAAAACATTTTAGAATGCTATTTTAAGTGAATACAATGAATGACAGAAGTGAATTTCTACTGATGTAAGGGACAAGTTGAATTATAGGATGTGAAACATTTCAGTCTTCTGTGCAGTGCTTTTGTGGTTCAATGTGCTAGTCAGTGGTGTCAGAATAGTGAGGAAGAAGTCAAAGGCCTGTATGGTATTTGGGTGGTAACTACAACAACATTCAGCCTATACACCTTGGAAACATTAAATCAATGAGCCTGGAGAACTCAATGCAGACTGGAGGACTTAAGAGTCCATATTAATTCAACACCAGTAAATTGATTTCAAACCGACCCCTGACAATCATCATCATCAGGAAGATCAAGTTGTTCAGCCTTGGACTGGTGGTAAAGCCACTTAAACACACCACACAACAGCGCCTGCTCACTGGTACATGCGTCAGTGATGCACGTGTTCCCAGTGACAGGTCTCAGGTGGGAAAGTGTTTCCAGTGACAGGCCTCAGGTGGGAAAGTTTCCAGTGACAGCTCTCAGGTGGGAAAGTGTTTCCAGTGACAGCTCTCAGGTGGGAAAGTGTTTCCAGTGACAGCTCTCAGGTGGGAATGTGTTTCCAGTGACAGCTCTCAGGTGGGAATGTGTTTCCAGTGATAGCTCTCAGGTGGGAATGTGTTTTCAGTGACAACTCTCAGGTGGGAATGTGTTTTCAGTGACAACTCTCAGGTGGGAATGTGTTTCCAGTGACAGCTCTCAGGTGGGAATGTGTTTCCACTGACAACTCTCAGGTGGGAATGTGTTTCCAGTGACAGCTCTCAGGTGGGAATGTGTTTTCAGTGACAACTCTCAGGTGGGAATGTGTCTCCAGTGACAGCTCTCAGATGAGAATGTGTTTCTTGGTCATCCTCTTCCTTCTACAACAGCACTACAGCTCACATGACTCGTCATTTCTCATCTGTTTTACTGATGGTTAGTGCGCTACTGATCATGTGTATGTACAAATGATTCTTTTTTCGTAATTTGATTGTTATGTTTCTTGATTATCAAAAAATGCTCTGAAATTGGTTTAATGTAGATGGATTATGAAAGGATGGACAGACAGATACATTGACAGGTATATAGACAGACAGACAGGCAGACAGACATATAGATAAATAGACAGCATGTATCAGAGTGAGGCAGGTGTAGACTTCTCTACAGACCTCGTACTAAAGTCCCATCTCTCTGGGGACTGTGCCGCAGTTCCCCTCCCCAGCCCCAGCAACCTGTGGAGTGCGCAAGGCCCAGTACTGGAGCTTTTTATCTGCAGAGAGGCACAGCTGTAAGCAGGTCATGATTTAGCACAGCACACCTGGGCTGGTGAGAATTAGGACACGGCTTGTAATGTGTTGTCCATGGGATTTAGCCTAGCCCACCTGGGCTGGTGGGAATTAGGCCTCGGCTTGTAATGTGTCATCCATGGGATTTAGATATTTTTTTCTTTCACATTTGCCTGCTTTGAACTCAAGTGTGGTCCACACATGTGGTTGTATTATTACTACAAGTACTTGCTACTATATAAATAAATATACGCTATGCAGATGACACAGTATTGGTGGCGAATAAATCAACAGACCTACAACAATTGTTGGACACTGTAGTAACAGAGAGTGCAAGGAAAGGACTCTCCTTGAATATCAAGAAAACAGTAACAATAGTGATATCAAAGAAAATGGTGACACCAAAATGTGACATAGAAATAGAAGGAAAAATTCTTAACAAAGTGGATAATTTTAGATACCTAGGGACATTTATAACAACAGATGGAAGATGTACAACAGAGATTAAGAGCAGAATAGGGCAAGTAAAAGCCGCATTTCAGAAAATGAAGAGTATCTTATGCAATAAGTCACTATCACTGTAAGAAAGAGAGTGCTGAAATGCTATGTAGAACCAGTTTTGCTGTACGGCAGTGAATCTTGGAATGTAAATGAACAAATTAAGAAGAAATTAGAAGCAACAGAGATGTGGTTCCTGAGACGAATGTTGTGAATTCCTTGGACTGCCAGAGTAACTAACAACAACTGCCTGAAACAAGCTAATGAAACTAGAACACTATATACAACAATAAGAAAGAGACAAACAGCTTTCTTTGGTCATGTAATGAGAAGAGAGGCATTGGAGAACATTGTGACAACTGGAAAGATCGAGGGGAAGAGAGGCAGAGGCAGACCAAGAGAAATGATGCTGGATGGATTGAGACGGTGGCACGGAGGAATATCAGCAGCAGAGTTGATCCAGAAAACCAAAGACCGAGATCTGTGGAGAGCCATGAACGCCTACGCCAGCTGGCAGGGCACTTGATGATGATGACTTGCTACTACTAGGGAGTGCACTGGACTGGTTTTGTGTAAGAGTTAGCTTTCCCTATTACCAGGGTCCCAAGCGATCAGACGAACCCACTCCGACTTCTGATGGTATTTGTAGTTTACAACCCCAAGTCAAGGACGAGAGGTCAACATTTTAGTCCAACTGGCCAGTATGTGGAATGAACCGACTACTCTACAGTCACCAGAGAAATTTCAAGCCGAGCGTGTAACACCTCTCTGCTATGCCATTTCCATTTAGATATTTTATTGTGAACAGGCTGCAAACTAATGTCTAGGGAGAAATTTAGAATGTATAAATAAATAGGCAGATAGATAGATAGGCTGACCGACAGATAGATAGACAGATAGGTATGTACATACATAAATAGACAGATACATGGATGGATGGACATATAGATAGGTAGACTGATATACAGACAAATAAGCAGACAGATCAATAATTAACAAGTCACCATTAATCTTCTTCAGTATATTTTCCTTCTGTACAATCACTGTAACGTGACTTAGCCAAGAAGAAAGACACAACTCACCATTCAATCATCTTTGGTATCTTTTCCTCTACAGTTTTTGTGTGATCAAATTCAATGGGCAAGTATATGTCCTTCAGCTTGAGAGCCTGAAAACAATGCACCCGACATCATATAAACATTTAAAAAAAAGGTCTTAAAAGTCAAGAGGATCAACTTCATTGCACCAGGTTTTATCCCATATGGCTCGGTCTCTTTCCGCAGGGCGGCCTGACGAAAGTGTCGCACAAAGCACAAATACGTAGCTCCAGCAATGACCCCCAGAAATCTCCGAGAAAAATGCACACGTGAATCAAAAGACATGGTCCGTAATCAACCTTTGGAGCGTGAGGCAAACGGCTTGAACACTTCGCCATGGAGACTCCTTGTATATATAAACATGAATTCCAGCAGTCATTCATAAGTGTGTACAATACACCGGCCAGTGTGTACAATACACCGGCCAGGTGAACTACAATGTTGACTACTAGTCCTTGACTTAAGGTTGTAAATTACAAGTTCCTCAGAAGCAGGCGTGGATTCACCTGATGGTGAAGGACACTGGTAATAGGGAAAGCTAATCCACACAAACATGTGTATAGTGCACTCCCCAGTAGTGGCAACTACTAGAGATAGCAGTACATGTATAGGCTACGCTTGAGTTCAAAACGAGTGGAGAGAAAATATAACATAAGTGTGTACCAGTAATAGATTGGCCATAGTGTGTCAAATGTCCAAGAGCAATGATGTGTGCACCAACCTATTACTGGTACACACCTATGTATTGTTTGAACATCCACATGGGTACTCATCCATAGTTTTCACTCTCGGCGCATCATCATATCTCCAGTGCTTCCACTTTTCCCACCTTCTCTACCTCGTCTTCAGGCACCACTGCCACACGTTTACCTGGAGTCTTCACTGAACCATTCCCATCCCCTTCCCTGTGTCACCGCACATCCTCACAGCGTGCTATATAAGCATTCTAGCATTACTATTCATTTTTTTTTGGGGGGGGGGTCATTTACTTTTCATTGTTTTTAATTTTGTTTTAATCTTCCATTCTTCTCATTTGGTAATTATTCTTAATGTGGCCACTGTAGTGTCATCTTTGTGGTTTATGTGCTGTTTTCTTGTGTGTGTTTGCTGATAAAGACTTGTCATCGCAATGCCCTTTGTTTTCAGTAATTTTGTTTTGCAAAGCTGCATTACTTTGTGTTATTTTATATTGTTTACATTTCCTCAGCTTTACCCAGATTCCACTAATTTTATTAATATCTTTACTATCTGAGAACAAGGCGTTACAAACCAGGAACACTACCTACTGGTCACAATCTCCCCAACTATGGATCACAATTTCCCCATCAACTGGCCACAATCTCCCATATCCAAGGACAACAAATCCTCTAATGATTGGCCACAATCTCCCCTATCCAAGGACAACAAATCCTCTACCTATTGGCCACAATCTCCCCTATCAGAGGAACAAATCCTCTAACTATTAGCCACAATCTCTCCTTCCTATAGACCACACATCCCTATTTACTGGCAGCAATCTCTTTCATCATGTGCCACGCCAGAAAGCGTGGGCGGTCATGACTCGCCATTTCACTCGATCACCAGAGTCGTGGATCAGCTCAGTGTTCCTGTTTCGACCATGCCATATGGCCAAGCCATCCAGGTATTTTCCTCTTGGTCTGTTCCCTTCGATCTTGCCAGTTGTCACTAAGTTCTCCAATCCATTTCTTCTCATAACATGTCCAAAAAATTTTGACAGTCTACGTCTAATTTCTCTAATCAATTTACGAGTTTCATTTGTCTTCTGTAGTACTTGGTCATTGGTTTTTCTGTCTGTCCATGGTATTCTTTGCATTCTCCCCAGAAACCACATTTCTGCAGCCATCAGATGTTTTTCAGCTTGACTGCTCATTGTCCAAGTTTCACATCCATACAAAAGAACAGGCTGTATGTATCTATGTATCTAGTATCCACTATCTCCTATATCCATGGACCCTATTTAAGAGTTACAATCTCCTCTATTTCTAGACTCTTACCCACTGGCCACAATCTCATCTATCTGTGGACCACAGTCTCTCCTATCTGTGACCACAATCTCTCCTATCTGTGGACTACAGTCTCTCCAAGCTGTGCACCACAGTCTCTCCAAGCTGTGCACCACAATCTCTCATATGGACCAGACATTCTGTATCTATTGCCCACAATGCGCAACCACTATCTATGGATCACAAATACCCTATCTATTGGCCACAGTCTCTCTTTTTTTATGGATCATGAATCTCTTATTGATTGGTCAAATTTTCCCTATGTATGGACTGGGAATCCCATATATGTTTGCTAAATTATCCCATGTCCACTTGCTAAAATGTACCTATCCACTTGCTAACATCTCCCCTATCCACTAGCCACAATCTCCCTTATCTAACTGCCATAATCTCCTCATAACTACGAATCATAATTCCCCTATTTACTTTGTTACAATCTCCTTTATCACAATCCACAATATCCCATATCCACATAATACTTCCTATCCAGTTATCACAATCTCTTGCATCCACTTACCACAATCTGCCCTATCTATGAAGCATGAATTGCCACAATCTCCCCGATCTATGAACCATGAATCCACCAGGAATGAGACCTCAATATTAATGTATTAAATTACTAATTCTCAACTGTCACACTCAAATCACTGGTGATAATAGGTTTCAAAAGGTAACTACAGATATCAACATTTTAATGAAGCCAACAATAAAAGTAACATTAGACAGAAGAAAAAGTAAAATGGTTATTAAAAGATACTAGAATTCAACTAAGTGAACAGAAGAACTTACCTCTTCTTTGAAATAGTCTGGCATGTATTGACTTTGTTCAAGTACATCTATTCAGACAGAAAATTGTTTAAAAAGATTAATACGATGGAAAAGTAGTTAGGAAGATAACAACAACAACATTTTGTAATAATAATAATAATAATAATAATAATAATAGCCCCCTCCACCAGTCATGTCTGACTGAGAGTTAATGTGCCCTGCACACAAGAACATCAAGTCAAAAGAAGGGAAGCCAGACAAGAGCACTACTAGGTGGGCAAAGAAGAATAGTAAGCTAACAGAGAACTGGTGTCATCAGCTGCTACAAGCTGGGGGAGATGCCCAGGAGGGGCTCAGCACTTATAGACTGAATGGGTCTATGTGTAATTAGGATAATCTGTCAGCTAACTAAATACTAAACTGCAACTGTGAGGGACCCATGGGTACTCCAGTCACTTTACCAATTATAATGTTTGATTCTGGGACGGACAAGGGACACACCGGCAGTGTGCATGCGATACATTATCGCTTTACCTCTGACTGCCGACAGGCTCAAAGTGCTGTAGGCTAAGTCATAATCTGAAGTGACAACTAACAAGGGACACCCCCCTGCATAAAGTCCTAGAAAGAGTTAAGGGCCACAGGCAATTATGAGGATAATCATTGATGGTTCAGGCAGAAGATACAATCAGAGAAGTGTGCATGCTTGAGAACATTGGGAGAGGAGAGGAACGGCTCAGAATGCCAGAGAAAGTCATGTGGAGTGGCTGGTGGGCTGTGCTGAGTGGGAGGTGCAATAATTGATCCATGACGATTCATGCCCAGATGATGTAATCAATTTGATGGATGGCTCGGTGCTAAGAGGAAAAAAAGTACCCGGGTGTTCATAGCGAAGGTTAACAGACGGTGTTTAGTGCAGGTTAACGGACAGTGTTTAGTGCAGAAGAGCCTGGCATATGATACAACAACATTTAGTCTGAGAAGGGAGGTGGAGGCAGTCAGTGACATTCCACTGGCTGGAGGATTCACAGTGTGCTGAGAAAGTTAAAACAAGCATGTTTTGTTAAGAGTAGCATGCTTCAATTCAAACATCAAAGATAAGGAGCCTCTATTCGATCTTTTCCCCAGGACATGCTGGTGTAGTGGGAAACGAGCAGACAGAGTTTGGTTGGGTGAGATACTGATGCACGATAAGGAAGATGTAGTCAAGGCCCTTTGGGATCATGTGTGTGTAACAGTGAAATCATCAAGGCCTGGAGGGAATGTTGTGGCAGGGAGTGACCACAGGACCTGGCTAAGAAATTAATAACTAAATAGATAAACACAACAGTAAACATAATAATGAGGTCAGCATGGTCGATTTTAAAACTTCTGGTGCATTGATTGGGGGGAGGGGGTCAAACTGGGTTCAGCCCCCTACACTTTTCTACTGGATTAAAATATTGACTTCTCGTCCATGGCTTGAGGACATAAATTACAAGTACTTCAGAAGTCGAAGTGGGTTCATCTGATGGCAGGGGGCACTGGTATTAGGGAAAGCTAATCCACATACAAATGTTATATATATCTAATATGTTGTGCAGAAGTGTGGATAATGAGCAAGCAATTTGAACCTTGAATTGAGGTACTAGAATGGAATATACAGAAAAATAAGCCGTAGGACCCTGAGGAAAGGCCAGACAGACAGATAATCAGACTGCTACTGGTAATAAAAATATTGGGACTCTTTACTGGCTGTTGAAGATGAGGACAGAGTATGTATAGGACTATCCTGAGTGCTATGCTGTCGGTTCTTGATTCAACTCTCAGTCTGTGTTACGTACAATTAAAAATAGACATATGTGGTACGAGTGGGTGCCTAGCATTGACTATCTCTTAGAAAGACTTGCTGAGATATAATGTCTGAGTCATGCTGGAGTGTAGGGCAATGTGAAGGCATCAACAGCACCAGTTACTGGATTACTCACAATAGACAAGGGAGAGATTCTGAAGATTATATTAATATGGCTGCTAATTGAAGAGAAATACCACGTTCGGAACACAGCTGCGCTGGTTTTTTATGAAATGGTATGTGTGCCAGTCGCTCAGGAAGCAATGGCAAACTACTGAACATAAACTTGTCCAAGAATCACAAAAAGCCAAAAAATGCTGGGATTGACTGCTATGTCCGTAAAGGATATGCAACTAACTTTTTTTCCCCATTGAAGACACAATAACAGATGAGGGATTGGAAGGGATGAAAGTGATGTGTTTGCCACAAGTGTGTTACTGGGATGTTCAGCACCTACAGCATATGACATTTGCTGAAGGAGATAGAGCAAAAAGTTTCCTAAAACCAAGAAGCCTTTGCCATAGTCACAACCCGTTTTCTTGAAGACAATGTTCACATATTGTTCTTTTGCTGGTAGTGTTTGTTGTTATTGCAGTTCATCTTCTGGAGGAGTAGTAGTAGTTGTTTGTGTGTGTGTCTGTGTATGTATGTGTGTGTGTGAGAGAGAGAGAGAGAGAGAGAGAGAGAGAGAGAGAGAGAGAGTGAGAGAGAGAGAGAGAGAGAGAGAGAGAGAGAGAGAGAGAGAGAGAGAGAGAGAGAGAGAGAGAGAGAGAGAGAGAGAGAGAGAGAGAGAGATTATACCAAAATAGAACAGGACCATGTCATATCAGGGAGACAAGGAAAATCTGCGTGAGGAAAATTATTGAACTGCCTGAAGTTTCAAATGTTTGATTGATTGATTGATTTAGGAATCGACATCACAGCATTCGGGGCATTCCCATAAGCACTCCGTCCCCATCCTCAGCAGCCTGCGAAGAGTTCCAACACCAATAGTACTAGTAGCAATCTGATTATATGTCCGTCTCACATTTCCTCTGAGTGTTGAGCGTCAGCCAGATCCCCTCGTCACTCCTCGCTGTCTCATTCTTGCCAGACCATGGTAATCCATTTGCTCCTCCGAGACGTACACGTGCTCCCACAAGGCCGCAACCATGTCTGCCTTGTCATGTATCAATACTCCACCAAGTTCTGCAGAGCCAGCCAATCTATCCGCCTGTTCATTTCCCAGCACACCGGCATGCCCCAGAGAAAAGATCCAGGTGATGCTTGTCACCCGTGACCTCCGAAGCGAAGCAAGCCACAGTGCACGAAGCCTGCCCGGCTCACCCTCGTCAACATGCTTTCTGAGTCAGTTACAATCACGATGTGTGTGTGCGTCGTATTCTCCATCTAGCGGAGAGCCGCAGTGACTGCCTCCACCTCCATTCTTAAGCTGGATGTTGTGGTATCATATGCTAGGCTCTACTGCACCAAACGTCGACCATTAGCTTTGCTATGAACCCCCAGCCACTTCTCTCACCTCTTGACACCGAACCATCTGTGTAGATAATCACATCACCCGAGTGAGCATTGTCCTGAATTAGTTGCTGGATTTTCACTTCCAAGGCCCCTGCTGGCCACTCCCTGCACTCCCGGCTTAATGTGATTATAACTCCGCACAAGTCTGACTGCTCCGCTGGCATTCTGACCCACTCCTCTCCTCGCCTAATGGTCTCCAAGGGGCACACCTGTCTGATCGTATCCTCCACCTGAGCCATCCATGATTTCCCTCTTATCAGTCGCTGACCCTTAACTGCGTCCAGCGCCTCATGCAGTGGGTGATCTGTGTCTGCAGCTACTCTGAGGTATGCCTTCACCTGCATCACCTTGAGCCTACCAGCAACAGTCGGCAGACCAAGGATGTAACGCATACACACTACTGGAGTGTCTCTGGTGCATCCCAGAATGACCCGCATAGCTTTGTTCTGTATGCGCTCTAACTTCACCAGCTGACTCTCTGAGACAGTGAGCAGTCCTCATCCATAATCAATTACTGAGAGGATCAAGTGCTGGTATAGCGTGAAAAGCATTCTCTGCTCCGTGTCCATTGCAGCCATAGTTTTAAGTGCACTGAGTCCCTTTGGAGATCTTGTCACAACCGTCTCCACATGGTCCTTGAAGGATAGGCTCCTGTCAAATGTGATCCCCAGATACTTCAGTTTGTTCTCTCTGCTGACATTTCTACCATCTATCGCGAGGCTTGGGACATCAGCTCTCACAATCCTGTTGTCCAGAGAGTACCACAAAACAGCCGCCTTTTCCGGGTGGATGACAGCACTCATTTCTGTGCACCAGTCAATCACTTTATCTACTGTCGCCTGTAACTCCTGGGTTGTTTGCTCCCTATCTCTCCCCTGCCTATATGCAAGAATATCATCTGCAAATGTTAGTATCCTTCCAACCCCTGGTGCTTCTAGGTTTGCAGTCTTGCTCGTATACACGTTAAAGAGCACCGGCGAGACTGCAGATCCCTGTTTCAAATCAAACATTTAGCACCACACATTAAAACAGCAACAATCACAGCTTAAGGTCTCTTCAAGTCAGCACAACTTTTAAACAACAATAAAATAAGCAGCAAATATTTATTTAAACTTCTTGCACTTAAATTTCACACCAACAGGTAGGTATAGGAAAGGAGTACAACACCAGAGTACGAATAACATTTTAAAAAGTAGCAAATGTGTACTGACACGTATTCATACGTTAAAATTTCACATTAACCGTTTACAGGGCACAAATTTTTCTATTTGGTACCTCTGAACGCTCAAGAATTTTTAAGGTTTAGAGTTATGGTTAGGGTTATGTTAGTAAAAACATCAAATCTAAGGTGTTAGTGAAAATAATTTTTGTAAAATAAAAAACAAAATTAAGGAAAATGAATGCAGATTATTTTACTCATGTGTGAGATAAATAATCTAATAATGTTGCTGGTAATCCACACATGAACACAAATATTTACAAACTACAACATATTGTTTGTGATTGTCAGTCATCTATACACTATTTACAAACACTGCCAACTGCTCACTTTTTTCAAAGTCTGAAAGATCCGAAGTGTTACATTGCTTACGCTAACATCTATCTCTGATTCATAGTCAACTCTGTGAACTTCAATGTCACTTAAATTGAACCCAGCAAAATTTCCGCTATCACTTGAAGAATGGTCAAAATCTATTTTGAAAAACAAAGTGTAAATACCCTGAAAACTATTTAAAAATCCGATCAAATTTAAACAACATGCTTCCAAATGGCGGCCATGCTATTAAGTTATTGACAACACCGGACGTAAACAATGGGAAGTCTCGCAAAGACTCGTTGATCGTGTGTTTTCAACCCTTAATTGTCACGGATGCTTTCGGCCATTTTGCCCGCTCAGTAGTATGGATGCTTTCGGCCGCTGCGCCCTGTAAAGGGTTAACGGGCAAGTGTACAAAAGTAATACAGTGCCAGTGTACAAATAACATAAAATCAAGAAGTAATTATTTATATAAACTTTCTCTACCTTCAAATTTCACACCAACAGGTAAATGTATAAAAGAAGTATAGCACCAGAGGACAAATAACCATAAGACTCTGCAAAAACAACAAAGCTCAATTATAACCGATGCTGTAGAAGAAGATTGAACGAGGTCAAATTTTTATGTTTTCCCTTAATAAACACAACAGAGAGAGGGGGGGGGGAGAGAGAGAGAGAGAGAGAGAGAGAGAGAGAGAGAGAGAGAGAGAGAGAGAGAGAGAGAGAGAGAGAGAGAGAGAGAGAGAGAGAGAGAGAGAGAGAGAGAGAGTACAAATAACATAAAAACAAGTAGCAAATATTTACTCAAACTTTCTACACCTCCAAAGTTCACACCAACAGGTGTGTATAAAAGAAGCACAGCAACAATACAAATAACTATACATCAGTACTTGTAGGGAATTGGACAACAGGTGGGTAAGCTGTTGATACATTACAAACACAACTGTCATACTAAGCTTGGCGTGTGTCAGTGGTGAATGTTAAAAATGTAACTTCCACAGGGCCAAGTTTATTCAAGCAACAAAGCAAACATTTCTCCAGCCATCTCACATTCAGATACAGTCAATCCTTGATTCACGAAACTTAAACAGTATCAACTCAGGCCGGTGTGTGTTGTATAGCAGTGAGTTTCAAAGTAAGCTCCTCTTTCTTCATAAAATAAATTTTATTCGTTCGTTCACTGCTCTGCGAGTTAAAAATCTCCATCAAAGACTAAATAAATCAAATTGCATGTCCCCTGCAGGAAGTTGCAATCACATACGACCCCTACTGACTGACTGTGATTTACATGGCAGTTTCATGTTAAGTAATTTGCCACTGCTTTTCGAATGAGAAGTCAGCATTTAAGTCTAACTGATCAGCGTGTGGAACAAACCCAATATACTGAAAAGAGAAAATATAGGTATGTTAAACATCTCAGCCATGCTGACCTACCCCTCACAGATTAGTGGAGTATTAACTATACACAAACTAATGGAAGGCAAGGAGAAACCTCTTGTAAGTCTCTGTGAGTGTTTCTGTACTTTACAAGAATCAGTGGTCTCCAAAGACATCTCATGTCCCCTTGATCTTTTGGCTAGTGGCAGAGGCAGTTGGAAATTGCAAACAAAAGCCCACAAGGCTGATGCTGGCAAAACTGTTGGGGAAAGACAATCTACCCATAGATACATGGTGCCGGCTCATAGCATGTAATCTGTCTATAGATAGCCAACCTGGCACAAATGCATGCTGAAGTCAGACAAGTGTACACACTCTTCTCGACAGAGGAATAAACAAAGTTTATTTTTATAGTGTCACAAATTGGGCACACAGGCCCGTCTTACATTCTGACCTTCCAAAAACTCATCTTTCACACTTCAGCTATACATATGTATTATGCATGTTGCATTCAGAAAGAAAGAAAATATGATGACATGAATGCTATACAAATAAACAATACTTAATAATGTTATATGAGACATACATACACAGGAACAAGGAAGAATGAGAAGATTTATAAAGTCAAAAATCAATTATTATACTAAAGTTAAAAATGATGGCAGCACTGCATACTTCTACTCACTGTGTGTTGTGCAGCAGATCTTCCCATTTTCTGAGTATTTGGACAGAGTGCGGTCGAAATCTGCCACGACCTGGAATGAATGTCAAACAAAAAGAGAGTTACATTCTCATTTACTCCCTCCATGATGTCTCTAGTGTCTCCACCGTCCTCACCATTTGCAAATTCTAGCTCGGGACAATAAACAGGATATACAGCAGTTAGTGCTTCCTGCTATTGGTACACAGGAAACAATTCAGGTTATAATTACATTGAATGAAAACAGAAATTACGGTCGTCTCCATGAAGAAAGAAATACCACAATGTATCACGCAAGAACATGGAACAAATCTTAAACAGGTGAATCAGTCCAACTATCTTGGAACAATCATAACATCTGATGCGAGATGCTTTGTAGGGATTAGAACAAGAATCACCATGGCTAAATTAGCCTTTTGCAAGATGGAAAAAATACTGACCAATAAAATGTTGTTGGTGAGGAAAAGAGAGTTGGAGTGCTATATAGAGCCTAAGCTATTGTATGGTTGTGAATCATGGACAATAAGCTGACAAACTGAGAAACATCTAATGGCAGTGGACAGTGGTTTCTTAGGAAAATGCAAAGAATACAACAGAAAAACAGAAACAAATGAAGCAGTCCTGCAAGAAACAGATGAAAACTGTAAATTGATCAGAGAAATGAGACACAGAAGGTTGAGAATTTTGTTGCACAATGTGAGGAGAAATAACACTGAAAACTTAGTAAAAACTGGCAAAACTGATGGGAAAAGAGCCACGTGAAAACAAAGGCATAAATATCTGGATGGCCTGGCCATTTGGCCAACTCAGGACAAGAATACAGACCTGGCATAAGACTAGCAATTGTATGAGATGTCCAACAATGACCACCCAAGTTTATCGGCATGGCACATGATGATAGCTCAGGACATTTCTAACTATGGTGGTTTTTACCTGACACTCTAAAACAGTTGACCTGATAACATTTCACTCACTCATTCACTCACTTGTACACATACACACACATCTATCTTCAGCACACAACACAACGAACATTAGCAAAAGTTCTGCACACTCTCCGACACTAAGAATTCAATTACAGTTCACTGTTTAGAAATGTGGCAAAAACAAATGCAGTTTCCATGGACTACTACAGTGGTATTGTCAGGCAAGCATGTAATGGTGCACTTGTATACAGGAAAATCCAATGTCACAGTGCACAAATGTTCACTTTGCTGTCTTTTCTTGTTAAAGGTATACAAAAGCAAAGGTTTTCTTAGCATAGCCCCATTCTATGACACAAAGAAACACCACAGAGAGTTCTAGATGGCAAAATACTGAGGACAAGAAGCAGAAGTAAACAAAGGACAGATTTCTATTTTTTAAATTTTGTATGTTCACTCGTTTTTAACTAAAGCATAGCCGTATGCATGCTACTACTTCTAACACTCTGGACTGATTTTTGAAACTGGATAAGTTTTCCCCTATTACCAGCGTTTATCACCATCAGGTGAACCCACTCCAACTTCTGAGGTGCTTGTAATTTACGCTTCCAAATCAAGGAAGAAAAGTCAACATTTTAGTCCAACTGACCAGTGTACGGGTTGAACCCGCTACCTCGGCATCAGCATATCAGAAGTTTCAGAACAAGTGCTCTTATCCATTCAGATCAAACTGACCTCCAGCAATCTGACAATCTTCAAATATAGAAGACTTTCTCTCAGAACATACAGAAGACTTTCTCTCAGAACATACAGAAGACTTTCTCTCAGAGCATACAGAAGACTCTCTCAGAGCATACAGAAGACTTTCTCTCAGAACATACTGAAGACTTTCTCTCAGAACATACAGAAGACTTTCTCTCAGAACATACAGAAGACTTTCTCTCAGAACATACAGAAGACTTTCTCTCAGAACATACAGAAGACTCTCTCTCAGAACATACAGAAGACTTTCTCTCAGAACCAGATTTTTCTTCTTCTTCATCCGCATTTACACGAAAATATGAATATATGCAAAGAAAATAGCAATCAACTTAAGTTAGTTGACATCGCCACAGAGTTTTTCCACAACCGGAGCGAGTTAGGCCAAAATACTTTTGAACCAAATGATGAATTTATTTTCTCAGGAGTAAGACTCCAGAACTGACCTGCAATTTGTGGTGTGCGTCTTTCATCATTACACGAATTGCTTTTTCAACAAATTCTGGATTCTTCATTTTGACATTGCTACGGCCCAATGCGGGAACCTGCAACAAAGTATTTTGGTGTATAATGTGCCCACACAACAAACTATTTCAGCGAACAGAGAATTATCATCATGTTTCATGTCTTTCTGTGTTTGAATAACGAAGACACTAACAATACATGGCACAATTTATTGTCTGGTTTATTTTGCTGTACCTTGTTTGAGCTGAAAAGAGTTCAACATATAATGAAGTAGTGTAATTAATTCTTTCAATCAAAATACACAAAACACATTGTTATGTATATAATAGTCACTACAGTAGTTTTAAAAGACTATTATGTTTTTTTTTGTTTTTGTTTACATAATTGTGGTTTTCCCACGTGTGTATCAGACGCCTTGGCATATGTTAGTATCTTTTGGTTATGTGTAATGTTAAGCACACTGCAATGTTCTTTGTCTGCAATATGTCCAGATTCTATTAAATGGTGTGTTACTGAAGCTAATCGCTCTTTCCAGTGATTGCTTGGGGTTAGTTGGCTTGCCAGAATTGTCTCCTGTTAGCTTCCTAATCCATTTAGGGATTTATTCTGCTATTCTACTTTCTAACTGTCTTTCCATTCTGTCTATGTAAATGGACTGACATGACTGGATATGCAATTAGATTTGGTGTATGCAGGTACAGTTTCTTTTACTGATGGGTCTGACATAGAGGTGGTTTTGTATCTCAAAACTGGAACTTCGGCACAGTACGTTTGGCCAACTTTCTTTATGTATTGCATCTCTGCAGTACATGACTGCTGAGGAAAACATTATCTCGTATCTTCACTTCAGTTTAGATCATCATCATTACACTCCAGACATGTCATTAGGTGCTTAATTCCCCACTGTAGGAAATCCATCAGCATACAATGACATTGATAAAATTTCCAGAAGTGCCCCACCTCTTCCATGATTAACCACACTCATCACATGCAAGCAGGAATACAGACTCTATATAGAACTGTAACACACTTTTCCTTAATGCAACTGACAACTTTTTATTTGTTAGTATTTGTTCAGTATTATAAGAATAAATAAACTAGAGAACTTGGTGACAACTGGCAAGATTCAGGGGAAAAGAACAAGAGGAAGGTAGAGAAGTAAATATCTGGATGTCTGGGCCACATGGCATGGTCAAGACAAGAACAATGAGCTGATCCACGACTCTGGTGATCGTGCAAGATGGCAAAACATGACCATCCACACTTATCAGCATGGCAGATGATGACGACGTTTTCCATCTTGCAACATGCTACTTTTACCATTACGATATTTGTTGTAATCTTTTATCATATGTTACATCTGTTCCAGGCTAGTTGTTACATTGTGGTCTTTCTTTCTCTTGGAGAAGATAATAATTTATGTTTTCTTACAATTTAATTTAACCCTAGTTGCTATGTACAATAGAAGCATACACTAAATGCTGCAGATCATATTCATTGTCTGCAATCAATACTGTATCATATGCATGGCTTATACTGACATCATGTCCACTAATGATGGTTCCAACCTGTCATAAAGATGGTTCCAACCTATCATAAAGATGGTTCCACCCTGTCATAAAGATGGTTCCACCCTGTCATAAAGATGGTTCCACCCTGTCATAAAGATGGTTCCAACCTGTCATAAAGATGGTTCCAACCTGTCATAGAGATGGATCCACCCTGTCATAGAGATGGTCCCACACTGTCATAAAGATGGTTCCACCCTGTCATAAAGATGGTTCCACCCTGTCATAAAGATGGTTCCACCCTGTCATAAAGATGGTTCCACCCTGTCATAAAGATGGTTCCACCCTGTCATAAAGATGGTTCCACCCTGTCATAAAGATGGTTCCACCCTGTCATAGAGATGGATCCACCCTGTCATAAAGATGGTTCCACCCTGTCATAAAGATGGTTCCACCCTGTCATAAAGATGGTTCCACCCTGTCATAGAGATGGATCCACCCTGTCATAGAGATGGTCCCACACTGTCATAAAGATGGTTCCACCCTGTCATAAAGATGGTTCCACCCTGTCATAAAGATGGTTCCACCCTGTCATAAAGATGGTTCCACCCTGTCATAGAGATGGTCCCACCCTGTCATAAAGATGGTTCCACCCTGTCATAAAGATGGTTCCACCCTGTCATAAAGATGGTTCCACCCTGTCATAGAGATGGATCCACCCTGTCATAGAGATGGTCCCACACTGTCATAAAGATGGTTCCACCCTGTCATAAAGATGGTTCCACCCTGTCATAGAGATGGATCCACCCTGTCATAGAGATGGTCCCACACTGTCATAAAGATGGTTCCACCCTGTCATAAAGATGGTTCCACCCTGTCATAGAGATGGATCCACCCTGTCATAAAGATGGTTCCACCCTGTCATAAAGATGGTTCCACCCTGTCATAAAGATGGTTCCACCCTGTCATAAAGATGGTTCCACCCTGTCATAAAGATGGTCCCACCCTGTCATAAAGATGGTTCCACCCTGTCATAAAGATGGTTCCACCCTGTCATAAAGATGGTTCCACCCTGTCATAGAGATGGATCCACCCTGTCATAGAGATGGTCCCACACTGTCATAAAGATGGTTCCACCCTGTCATAAAGATGGTTCCACCCTGTCATAAAGATGGTTCCACCCTGTCATAAAGATGGTTCCACCCTGTTATAAAGATGGTCCCACCCTGTCATAAAGATGGTTCCACCCTGTCATAAAGATGGTTCCACCCTGTCATAAAGATGGTTCCACCCTGTCATAAAGATGGTTCCACCCTGTCATAAAGATGGTTCCACCCTGTCATAGAGATGGTTCCACCCTGTCATAAAGATGGTTCCACCCTGTCATAAAGATGGTTCCAACCTGTCATAAAGATGGTTCCACCCTGTCATAAAGATGGTTCCAACCTGTCATAAAGATGGTTCCACCCTGTCATAAAGATGGTCCCACCCTGTCATAAAGATGGACCCCACCCTGTCATAAAGATGGTTCCACCCTGTCATAGAGATGGTTCCACCCTGTCATAAAGATGGTTCCACCCTGTCATAAAGATGGTTCCACCCTGTCATAAAGATGGTTCCACCCTGTCATAAAGATGGTTCCACCCTGTCATAAGATGGTTCCACCCTGTCATAAAGATGGTTCCACCCTGTCATAAAGATGGTTCCACCCTGTCATAAAGATGGTTCCACCCTGTCATAAAGATGGTTCCACCCTGTCATAAAGATGGACCCCACCCTGTCATAAAGATGGTTCCACCCTGTCATAGAGATGGTTCCACCCTGTCATAAAGATGGTTCCACCCTGTCATAAAGATGGTTCCACCCTGTCATAAGATGGTTCCACCCTGTCATAAAGATGGTTCCACCCTGTCATAAAGATGGTTCCACCCTGTCATAAAGATGGTTCCACCCTGTCATAGAGATGGTTCCACCCTGTCATAAAGAGGACCCTTGTTTATGACTTGAGACGTATTGGGCATAAATAGCACCATATGCCCAACAGCCTCATGACTTGTAAAAAGATCATTACTATTAACGTTAATTACTATTAATTATTACTTTTAAGGTGTATTGACAATGGCAAGAGAAGGTCAACCAGAGAGACGAATGGAGACGGATTGTATCTGCAGCAAAGAACCTCCATGGCTCGGAACGCTGAAGAAGAAGAAGAAGGTGTATTGACTATATGGTGACCTTTGTATAAACCAACTGGCATTTGATTGGTGGGGTGGTCAACTATTTACTTTTAAGGTGTATTGGCTTTCTTCTTCTTCTTTCGTTCGCTTGAAATATGTCTATATCTGCAATGTCGTCTCTTGCATGAATTGAACTGTTTTTTTCAGTTCACACAGTGGTCCATAGAGTTTATCTTCCACTGTCGTCTCTCTAGGCCAGAAGGTTTGCCTAGATATGTTATATTTTGGGCAGTCTTGGAGTATGTGCTCTGCTGTCTGCGACGCCAATCCACATGTGCACATGGCTGTTTCACCAATCTTGAATTTTGTATACATGTGGTTGCGTAATCTATTGTGTCCTGTTCTGAGGCGCAGAATAATGACTTGTTCTGGTCTGTCCATAATGTGGTAGTCATCTTGAGCAGGTTTTGGTGGCTTTCTGACTGATTTGATCATTCTTTTCTTTTGGTGGTATGTAACGGGCACATCAGGCTGTTCCTCTTTGGCTCCTTCCTTAGCCAATTGATCAGCTCTGTCGTTTCCGGGTTCTCCACAGTGGGATGGTATCCACTGTATGGTGACTTTATGCTGACTGCTAAGTTCAGAAAGTAGTGTCCTTAGTACTGGCAATTTCCCAGAGAGGAGCGCCTCGAGTACTGATTTTGCATCTGTTAGTAGCACCACAGGTTGTGTACCATTGCTGTTATTTAGTAATTTCTCTGTTGCTATCTTGATTGCCTCAATTTCGGCATCATAGTTATGGCAGTACTTTCCTGTCGGTACTCTGGCTGTGTCCCTAGTATTATTTGGGTATTCTATGTACACTCCCGCTCCTCCATTTCGAACAGCATTTTGTGCTGACCCATCTGTGTAGACTCGGATCCAGAGGTCCTGTGGGTATTCTTCATCAAGGAAGCTGAGAGTGGCTGTTCTGCGCTGCACACTGTTCTGTTCTTCCTTGTCAAATATTCCTCTCACTTTTGTCTGGATTTGTAACGATAGTCTATGCTCATCTTTCCATGGAGTTCGCTCTGGAATAGTTGTTAGGGGGATACCAACTGTGGGCAGATCAGTGGTTTCTCTGCAGAGTCGTTTAGCCTGGTGGATAAAACTACTTCTTTTCAACCGCCCCATAGCTAGGTTTTCAAATCTGTGTGTATTGGCTATATGGTGACCTTTGTATAAACCAACTGGCATTTTATTGGTGATGTGGACAACATCACTCTGGCCACTTTTACTTTCCAGAAAATACCCTGGCACCAATTTTAGACTGGATTGATCTAGGAGCCGAGATAAATTTTTACCAATCCACTGCAAGGGGAATTCGAACACTTGACCTCTGGGCCAGCAAGTGAACAGGAAATTGCAATCACCAGCATTTTTCAGCTGCTGTTGATGTCTTGGCAAGTTTTACGTTCAGTAGTTTGCCATTGCTTGTGAATGACCGGCTCACACACACCCCCCCCCCACCCCCCACCGTAAGTAACCAATGCAACGTGATCCGCTGTTAAATCTTGCGCAGTTATGTTTCATATGTGGGTATACGGGATTACAAAGTGTCCTTATGAACTACTATTCACTAGCAAGGATACAAAAGCTATATCCCAGAATCACACATACTATACTTATTTTGTTGTGAGTAAAATGTCTAGTTTTGATGTGTTGCCAGGTCTGTGGCCATTTACAATCTATTCTTTATGTTTTCCAACTGTTGACGTTAATCACACAGAATCTACATTTTTCACATGATGATCCCAGTAACAATCCTTGCATACTGCAAGTGTGGAGGCAACAGAGATGTGGTTTCAGACAAGAATGGTGCGAATACCTTCGACCGCCTGAGTAACTTAAAATGATTGCCTGGAAGAGGCTGGCAAAAGTAGAACATTATACACAACTATAAGAAAGAGACAAACAGTGTTCGTTGGTCATGTAATGAGAACAAAGGCATTGAAATACATCATGATGAGAAGAAAGGTCAGTGGTGGTAGAGGCAGTAGCAGACAGAGAAATGTCTGAGACAGCGGTCTGGAGGAATATCCAAGTTTGTTTTGGTAGCTTCTTTATATGATCTCAACCTACCATACTTATATTTTATAGCACTATCTTCTCTTCCTATTTGCAATTAACAGCCTTGCCATAAAATAAGAAGAAAAAGAAAAGAAGAAGAAGAAGAAGAAGAAGAAGAAGAAGAAGAAGAAGAAGAAGAAGAAGAAGAAGAAGAAGAAGAAGAAGAAGAAGAAGAAGCCAATGCAGAAAATAATGATATACTTAGCTGTCAGAGTCCTAGTTTGGACAACAACAGACCAAGCTGAGTTAGACTAGGACAGAGCTAAAGACAGTCAGTCAATAGGTAGTTGACGATGGCACAAGTATGTAAGAGCTAAGATGGGTCACAACTAGGGGTGTACCGGATTTCGGCTCCGGCAAATCCGGAATCCGGCCATTTTTACAAATCCGGCTTCGGCTCCGGCTCCGGTCCAATTTTGCCGGATTTGTGTTGCCTAGTCACGTGAATTTTCTGTACATGTTTCATGAGGCCAAGCCGAACTTTAGGCAATAGCACAGTAGCACTTCCGGTTTACTATTTCTCGCTGATGTAAATAAGAATTTTAAGAAAAAAACACCCATTTTGAATTTTAATGGTGCATTACTTCATGAGTTTGTGGGACTTGAATATTTCTTATTTTCGTAAATTTTTTTGGTCTTGCCCATAAAATAAAATGGCATCAAAATCTAAGTCATACAGCGCCGTTTGGGATTACTTCAAGGTTAAAGACGATGATTCAGCGAAGGTAATATGTAAGTTGTGTGACAAACAGTTATAGCGTGGACGATCAGATCGCCCCAAAGACTTCTCAACATCATCAATGCAGACCCATTTGCGATCGATGCACAAGAAAAGCTATGACGAAATGATGGAAAAGAAAGCATCACTGGAGGCCAGTGTATTGGCGACCACATCTATGATGAATCTGGGACCGTGTTTGCACAAAGCAAGCAGCAGTACCCAGCAGTCAATTGTGCAGGCATGGGACTGGGCCAAAATTTGGGACATCAACAGTCCCAATGCTAAACGCATTCATGCTGCCGTAGCTCGAATGATAGTCATAGATATGGAGCCTTTTCAAGTAGCGGAACGACCAGGTCTCAGAGAGTTGATGCATACAATGGAAAAAAGGTATGAATTGCCTTCAAGAAAGTACTTTGCTGAACATGTCATTCCTGACATGTGTAAACGTCTGAAGGTAAAAATTGCAGCAATGATATCTGACACTGATTACATATCATTCACAACAGATACGTGGACAGCTGAACACACCACTCAGTCATTTTAGGGCCTCACTGGCCATTGGTTAACAGACTCCTTCATTCACCGCAGTGTAGTCTTCCATTGTACTGCATTTGATGAACATCACACGGCCACAAACTTGCTTGCACATTTTGAAATGATGCTGGATGAGTGGTCAATTGCACGTGAGAAGTGCCATGTTGTTGTGAGAGACAATGCATTCAACATTGCCAAATGCTTTCGTGATGGCAGCTATTCAAGTGTTGGATGTTTTGCACACACACTGCAGCTGTGTGTGTGTGATGGTCTTTTGAGTCAAAAGTATGTTGCTGGCATCATCAGTACTGGAAGAAAATTGGTAGGACATTTCAAACACTCTTCTTCAGCAACCAGTCGTTTGCATGAACTTCAAAATGAATTAAACCTACCACAACATCAGCTTATCCAGGACGTGACAACACGATGGAACTCAACGTTCTATATGCTACGACATCTGTTAGAACAACGGCGCAGCATCAGCCTGTACTGTGTTGAAATTGATTCGGTAACTGGACTAACTGGGCTAACGGCACAGCAGTGGGCAGTCACGGAGAATGTGGTAGCTACTTTGGCACCATTTGAAGAAATCACACGTGAAATAAGTGCAGCTCAGGCATCAATATCAGTTGTGATCCCATTAGTGAAAACACTCATGGCTTTCCTCCAGAAAGAAGGTAGTGATACTGGGATAAAAACTATGAAAGCAGCCCTGCTTGAAGCTGTTAGCAGCAGATTTGCGGACATTGAATCCAACAGAATTTACACCTGTGCCACACTACTGGATCCTCGATTCAAGCTGTGCTTCTTCTCCGAACGTGGTAGAAGTGATGCACGAGCCCATCTGCTGTTAGCAGCTAACTCCATTATTGATTCAGCAAGCACAGTCAGTCCACAGGATCCATCAGCTACTAGTAGTAGTAGTAGTACTAGTGTTTTGACTTCTGTGAGCACTGCCACACAGTACGAGTCCAGCCTATGGAGCTGTTTTGACACAATTGTCGAGGCAAATCCCACCACAGATCGTTCTGCAAGTGCCGAAGGCAACAGCATTAACACTGAGGTGACACAGTACCTGTCAGAGCCACTTCAAACTTGACAGTCAGATCCAGTTTCATGGTGGCATGCCAATAAGCAAAGATTTCCAAGTATGGCTAGACTGGCGCAGGAATTTCTTGCACCACCACCTACAAGTGTGCTATCGGAAAGGCTGTTCAGTACTGCAGGAGACATTATCACTGACCACCGTAGTAGCCTTTTACCACAAAATGCGAAGACGATTTTCCTGAAATACAACTCGTCCCTTCTTGACTCTGAGAGTTCAACTTCACAGCCATAATAAAGACTGAGTGACTGAAATAGTGAAATTACTGAATGAATGTATTTCAATAAATTCAATCTGTTCAATGTACTGTTGTTGTGAGTTGTAACTGAGCTGCCAATTTGCCAACTGAAAACAATGTGAAAACTAAAAACTGAAACTGAAAACTAAAAATTAAAATTACTAAATTAGCATTATGTGCTTATGTATTATGTTTCATCTTGAACTTATGGAACTTAATATTGCTTAATTACTTATTCTAATGTAAATGTAATTATTTTGCATTTAAATGATTTAATATGAGTATATGTCATCATTGTCATGTCTATAGTAATGAACTGCAGTAATGAACAGTCGAGTGACTCCACTCACCTAAGTCAAGTGATGTAGTATGTTATTTTATTTTAATTTTTTTATTTGTAAATCCGGCTCCGGCCGGATCTCACTTCATAAATCCGGCCAAATCCGGCTCTGGCTGGATGTAACAAATTTGAATCCGGTACAGCCCTAGTCACAACAGATGACAGAAAACTAACCCCGAGGTCAAGGACAGTTAGAGTCCTATGCAGGAGAAACACGACACGGGCCGTATGAACAGAGTTAAGACGAGAGACCCGTGACAAGGGGACACATGACAGTAAAGACGGGACAGAGGTCAAGACAGAATGTGTGCGATCATTGACAGAGACAGACGTATTGTAGAATACAGAGCGCAATTGAGAAGTGAGGCGAATGAATGCAATTGTGTTATGCTAGTTGGATAAATGCAATAGTTGTAGAGTCGACTGCGACAGGGTACAAGATAGGAGAGTGCTATGAATGTGAGACGGCGACGGTCTTAATGTAGAAATACCAACAGGGCGAGACTGAGTATTGACAGTCTGCAGAGCATGTGTGAATAGAATATTAAATGTAAATATATATGACATGGATCATGTCTCAAGCTCATTTTGAGAGTTGAATAATTTTGCCCGAAAGGGATGACTATTTCGCCCGTCTCCATGTGGAGTGATTCTTAGAAGTAGAAATTACCTGCTAGAGACATGCGTGCAAGTGTATCACTATTATTAGGTCTCTGACAGGTAACATTCTGAGAGAATGATCCAGGCATCATGAGGACTATCTATGAACAGCTATTGCCAGTTGAAGATACAATAACAGATGAAATAATCTATTTTATTCTATTATTAAGGATGCTTGAGTCTAGATGTAATTGTGGCTCTAGCCTGTGGTGAAGTGGTCAGAGTGGCCGAATGGTCATGGTGTCAGCTTGCCTGGTGGCAAGTAGGCCCTGATGAAGTGGGCCACTTAAAAACATTAGAAAAAATGTTAGAAATATTAATGTCCTATTTAGTAGTTTTGTTTCATGGCAACCAATAGTTTTGGACCAGTCGCCACAGGTTCCAGCGCCACAGCAAGATAAGAAGTGACCTACGAGTGAGTGAGTAGGAGGAAACTTTGACTTCTTCTTGTCTTGTGGTGGGTACGACCAGTGTGTTGCTGTTGAGTGTTTTACTCAAATTACTGGAACTATCAATCTCAGCATCTGCATCTTACATTTTCTGATGAGATGGCGTATATAAACATAAGCTGTCCGTAGTGCTATCACGTTTATTCTTAGAAACTAACCAAGAGATCAGATGCAGAAATAATCTGGAAAACCATAGTATCATACCATTGGCCATAGCATAAAAAGTAAAAAGTAAAAGTAAGTCATAGCAGAGCAGGTCAGAACAGCAATCAGAAACTGCGTAGCTTTCGCATCACTTACCAATTCTGTCAAAGAATCCATAATTTATATACAGTAGCTACAAATCACGGCAGGTCTGTCTACAATAAAAATTAACGACAATTTCTCATGATGGAGGGTTAGAGTTGAGAAAAGCTGCAGACAGCCCGGGGAGCCTGGCTAGTGTAGGGAAAGTACAAACACACAACCTCTGACATGACCTTTTATGGACTTTCGAGAACGTTAAGACACAGAAGAGCGGCAGTCCATGGGATATAACTCAATCGTAAAAACTCCACCGCAGAGCAAACATTCATTCAGCTTGAATGCAGTGTTGCCATCTCCCTTTGATGAAAAAGCACCAAAATCGACCCAAAAGAAGCAGATTCAGAAGGTCGAAGCTGGATCTGTACGTAGACAGTGGACTGAGTCGCTGCGGAAGTCTGCTGTCCGTAAAGTCACCTTCATCTTCGTCCCGGGGCATGCGGGAGTCGAGGGAAATGAACGAGTTGATAAACTGGCTGGCTCTGCATCCCCTGTAGATGGCCAGCCCATGGATCGTGCCGATGTTATTAACGTCCTTAAAGATATGGCGAGAACAGAGGACTTTGACGTCAGTGAATCCACATCGCTGTCCAGGATGAAAGACTTGGGAGTAAGAATCGGCACGGCCAGACGCGAGAGGTACAGCGGGAAAACAAGGCGCCTCGTCAACCAACACAAAACTGGCACTATTATTAGCCACTGGACGCTGATGCATATGCTGGAGGGAGGATCTGAGCACCTATGGACATGTCCGGAGTGCAATGAAGATACCCCAACTGATAACTGATAACTGAATTTGTTATTATCACTTCATATTACAATGAAGTATCTCACCCCTCTCCCAAAACCGTTCAAGGATCATTCAAAGCTTAGCGGCTTTAGGATCATCACCCTTCAAAATACATTTGGGAAGGTTTTAGAAGAGATAGTCGCTGTCAAGCTGCAAGAGTTTTTGGAAAGGGGGAAGCTTCTTCCAAGAGGCCTGAGGAGCTACAGGCCAGGAAAAGATACCTGGTCAAATGCAGCCACTTTTGTCTTTGACGTTTATGAGGGGTTCCAGAGTAGACAAGAAACGATGGCGGCGGCGCTTGATCTCGAGTGACATATGCCTGGGTTATTGACATTGAGATGAGTGACCTTTGTAGCGGGACTACGAGAAAAACAACCAGCCATGAGAAATAATGGTGAGGGTGAGTGGAGACCCCAGGGTGGAGAGTTTTAGGCTGGGGTGTAATGTTGTTGGGAGCCCAGGGAGGGGCTACACAGCAGGGTTAAAAGACAGTGGAAAACTTTGACTGGTCAGTGGAAGCTGAGACCGACTGAGGTTCGGTTGGGTGTGAAGTCAAGGGACTTCAGACAGTTGATGTTTTGGCGGCCGAACGGATCGGTTGTCGAGGACGTGGGAGTTTAGACTGACTGTGGGTCAGTTCTTGGGTTGTGTTATTCTCCCAGTTGTAGAGACAGGCTTGAAACCCAGTGGGGGTTGGATAGTTAATGGAGGCCTGAACCCAGAGTGGGTTTATAGTTAGTAGAGACTAGACCCATGGGTGTGGGTGTATTGTGAGGAGGATATTTATATTCTATGGATTATATTGTGTCTGGATATATAAGGATGCTCCGTTTGTCCGTGTTCTTTCTGTATTAAAGGATTATGTGCGCCAACTCAATCTTGTTTCATGACTGATGGATGGGTATTACTGGGGTGAGTTGCATTGTGAGACAGTTAGATAGCTCAATTGACACACCAGGAGCATCGTTACCTAGACAACGACCAATCTCACGCACTTATCATTGTCACGAAAAAAACTGCAGTTTAGTGATTCCTTGATAACTTACATATTAAAATACAAGGAAGGAGGAGGGTTAACCATTGTGTACGTCATTATGAGAGGAGGAATAAAATTAACGATCATTGACCTACGAATATAAAAATAGGATCCAGGTGTTCGCCGAGTTCATTGCTTGACGATCTGACCGGACACGGGAAACGGTACGATCGCGCTGGGGGAAACTTCGACACCGGACAAACACAGCGGGAGACGGTGATCAGAGAATAGAGTTCTTTGAAGTGCGACCAGCGATGAACGGAGGAACAGCGTAACCACGGAGAGAAACGAACAACTAACCACTACGTGATTTCCCCGCTGTTTGATGGGCAGGATACGGCAAATTTGATTGTAGATCAAACAATCAACGGATGGTTGGACACTTGTTATAAATAGTAGCAACTGGGGTTGCTAGTTAGTGTGTGTTCCAAACTGGGCTGAATGAGATATGCTCCTGAGTGGTGAAAGAAATACACGTCCCTAATGGTTTAAAGAAGAGGGGATATTAGTGTGTTATTCGCTAGTGTATTTCGATTCCAGGAGGATAAGTGCATATATAAGGTATTAATATCTTAGTGTAATAGTAGCATAGGGATATAGGTGTTTGTTCGTAACGTGTGAAATTGCATTCGTTTATCTAGTCGTGTAAACTTTAGTGCACTCAGAAATCGTATGTCCGTATGTTTTTCGGAGGCTTTTCAGTATGGCTAGAGAAGGACTCTCACATAAGAAAATTATAGGAAGCAGACTCATATCACCAGATTACCCATCTTCTCCACAGGTTCAAATCCCCCTATTGAAATCAGAGAAGAGATGAAGGTTACTGCACTTGAGCAAATAAAGTACCTACTTAGAACCAACAAGAACATAGACATGTTTTAATATGAAGAAGTGATAACTTAACGTCAAATACAGAACACTGTATGCTCAAACGAATATACAACTAAAACCCTTAAAAGGAAAAGACGTTAACCTGTGGCAAGCAGGGATACTTAAAACTGCATGCAATTGCACTGTGCCGAAACATTAAACTTTATTAACAATAGACATGGTGTAGAACATTCATAGTAACTCTAGACAATGTTGGATAGTGGCGGTGTGTATTCAGAGGTGGATTATAATACCTTCCAAAACGGGAAATATATGAACTTCAGTGACTTACCAAATCGGATTATTTTCTGGTGATAAGACATTGAACAGTTGTTTTCTTCAAGAATTGGATTAAGTCCAGACTCAAGCAGGAGGAGATCATTCAGGGTGAGATCACTCCATTTCTGTGTGTGCTGTCCTGTGTTTTGGCCGACAGAAAAGGCGAGAAGAACTACGGCACATACGAAGTCAACCGTCCTATCTTGCATTCACACTAGCAGACAATACCAACTACATATACACAGTCCATACATACACCAGACATAGTTTTTTAATAATAAATCTTTTATTTATCGTTGAAAGGAACTGTTGTCGGAGTATGTGTTGAGGGAATAACCGAGAGAGTGAAAGAAATAGATATATGGAAGGGAAGACAGAAGGGAGGAGTGTAGACAGAAGTCAGTCAATAATCCCAACAGATAATAAGTTTGAAGATGTGCTTGTTGATTCCACATTCCTCCCGGGAAAACAAGTGACAATCATAAAGAACGTCGTGTGATATCTGGATGGCTCGTCCGGCCAAGCAAAACGGTGTAATATTGTGATATCTGGATGGCTCGTCCTTTCAAGAAACCCAGTGTATTAACTGAGAGCTCGTCGCTTAGTAAAGATTTTCTGACAGCTACATTCGGTCAAGGAACACCGTGCAATATTGAGATATATGTGTGCTCTTCGCTGAGAGAGGGGTTATTATCGGGTGACTTCGTTCCATCAAACTAACAAACCCTTGACAAATTGGATATTATTGCTTAAAGAAATTAATGTGAACTCTTCGGTGTGTGCGCCAGATAATTCACACAGACAGACGGGAGTAAACACGCAAGCTAGCAGTCGGGGCACGGAAAAACCAGTGTTGAATACAGAGTGTTGCGAGGGCAGCGTGCGTGTGTGTCAAGGACAGAGTTCACGAGAAACCAGGTAAAATTGATACCAGGCAGTAGTGCTGAAGATAACAGACAGTTTGCGAGAAGGTCACACTACAGGTAAATTACTGGACAGTCAGCGCGCATGAAGACACGGCACAGGTCAACGGAGAGTGTGAGGTGACGGGTTAGTCACTAGTCATAAACAGCGCGATGGTAAAGACGCGGCACAAAAAGTCGGCGCGGCGATATTGGCTGGACATTATCGCTGTCGGTGATAAAGACAGGATTGAAAATCAAAGATACTGACAGGTGTGTGTGGGTGTGACAGGACAGGATTTAAGACAGTGAGCAATTTCGTTGCGAAGTCCTGTGGGTGGTGAGACATTTTGTGTGTGTGTGCTGAAGCAACGCACTGTGTTGGTCGCGGGTCGACAAGGGAAAAATTTCACCACAGGCAACACAACGGGGAGGACGGTGGAAATTGTGAGTTTCCACGGACAAATCGGGTCAGCGCTGGTTACGGGGACAGGTGACCGACGGGGGGAGTACCCCTACCACAGCCGTGCTGGGGCAGAAGTGGAAAGTCTTTTGTGTATGACGGAAAAGTGTCCGGTCATTTTACAGACAGTCAGTGTGGATTATTGTGATAAAGAGTACTGAGGTTGACCTGCGGGTCAAGGCTGGGGACAGTGGAAAGTTACTGAGATTTTCCATAGTGGAACTGGATAAACAAGTTGTTTTGATAGAAACCAGACTTTGTGTTCGTCTTTGTGAATCCTGTTGTGATCATTACTTTATAACCAGCAAACATTTTGACAACGAATGATGACGTGGCAGCTCCGAGAACATAGTTGCATACAGTTACCAAGGGGGAACTGACTGTGCAGAGTTGGGGCGTTGGACATTCGCTGCCATTTTTCGGGTTGAACTTTGTCTTTAGACGTGAGTCTATCACATGGTTGATACATCTACGGACCATCTCCGCAACCAATGGTATAATAGCGTTACGGACTGTGTCGAGACAGAACATTTTGGATACTCACTATCATCTTCAACTTTTGTCGACAGTTGGAACTTGTGATTACCACGTGAATTCAGTAACCACTCAACAAAACAATAAGTCGCTTTGGAAACTAGCGTCGTAGACATCTTCAGCATATTGGAAAAAAACTATTAACAGCAAAATAAGAACGTTTGACGACGGATTAATAGGCACCTATTTGTCGGCCAACCATCTGGACATTTTGTTTGCTCTCATCGTTTAACTGTCGTTATCGTTTGTAGACTTATATATATATATATATGCTATTACATGTAGTTGTTGGATAGGCACTTTTTGCGATCTTTATCTACATCAGGATAGGCCTTGCAAAACGTGGGGATTTCTAGTGCTTAAGATATTTTTTGTAAGGAAAACGCTAATGAGTTAGCGTGTCGTGCAGTGGCATTGGAGTCCTAACCTATATCTAGAGCCGAGTTGTCTGACGTCAGATTTGTGTATATTTTGATGCTATAATTTTTTTTTCTCTTTCTTTCTTTTCGTTATATTTACATATGATATTTGTTGTGTTCGGATGTATGTTATTATTGTGATCTTTCGTCATTTCTACTGTCTAGTGGTCGGTGTCAGGTTACATATTATTACGCGCACTGTGGTCATTTCACACAAGCTTGTGGTTGTTACTGTAGTTTATTTCTTTGTGATCACCGTCTCCGTGTACTTGGCTTGTGAGTCTAACGTTTTATAGACAACACTTACTGTTATCATTCATTCGTTTTGTATATGTATATATATGTATGTTTAAATATATTTCCAGAGTTTTTTACAGCTATTTGGTATATATGCAAGGGAGTACAGAGTGATATTATTAGTACTACGGATTTACGTACAGTCTTAGTGGAGGTGTACTTAGGGAGGGCACACAAAGACTAGCAGCAGAGTCTTTACATTTATAGTTGGCTGACAGACAGCAACGTGTCCACAACTACAAGATGCCTACTTTAATGGAATATATTGAAGCAGGTGAACGGTTAGGCCTGAAGGGTAAAGAGTTATAGGAGTATGCAGAAGCAAAAGAACAAAAACAGATTGAAAGAGAGGAGAGGCATAATGAACGCGAGGCAAAACGCCTACAGGAAGAAAAGGTAGCTGAAGCTAAGCGTCTACAGGAAGAGATGGAGACACAAGTAAAGTTAGCTGAAATGGAAAACAAGCGTCTACAGGAAGAGAGAGAGACACAAAT
Organism: Cepaea hortensis; assembly: GCA_963921405.1. Taxonomy (NCBI): domain Eukaryota; kingdom Metazoa; phylum Mollusca; class Gastropoda; order Stylommatophora; family Helicidae; genus Cepaea; species Cepaea hortensis. Next base: position 83,018,004 of record OY992892.1, read on the forward strand.
GGAACTTGAAAAGTTAAAACAAACAAATGCGGTGGAAATCGAGAAAGAGAAGATTAAGATGAACGGAAATTGCACTCAGAAAACTAGAACTATCTTCGAAGGGTCAAAGTGAGGAAAACAGAAGACCTTCGCAGTCGTCACAGAGATTAAAACTGCCATATTTTACAGACCGGGACCATCTTGAATCTTATTTGGGAAGATTCGAAGCATCAGCGAAAGTGTTAGGTATTCCAGAGGGAGAGTATGCGATGCGACTTGGCGAGTTTCTTACGGGTAAGGCCCTAGACACCATGTTTAATTTACTTGTGGAAGAAAGAAACAACTACACTATTTTGCGGCAACGTTTGTTAACAAAGTTCCAACTATCTGAGCATGGATACAGAACAAAGTTTAGACAGTTAGGGCCAGAGACAAATCAAGATTTCACAGATTTTGTTAACACAGTAAAGAATACATTTAACAAATGGATGGAGCTTGCAGAGGTAGGGAAAGATTTTAATAAATTAGTGGATTTAATGTTAAGAGACAAGGTAGTATCTGCATGCAATACTAACTTAGTAGCTTTCTTTGAGGAACGTAAGCCAAAGGACATAGACACAATGTCACAGTTAGGGCAAAATTACATGACTGCACATCCAAACAGTTCTATTGGTAGAGAAATGAGTGAGGAAATAGTCTGTGCAGCGTACACTAAACAGGACCAGAATCCAGTTATTAGACCAAGGGCGAAAAGTTTGGATTCAACACATAAATATGAACAACAAGAACCTCAAGAGAATGCTTTTCGAGGAAACAATGTTGGTAGAGTAGGACGTTACCCATACAAAAGGGGGAATTTCCAGAGACATCCAAATAGTTATGCCGGATGCTGGAATTGTGGGAGCTGGAGACACAAGGCAGCACAGTGTGATGCACAACCAGCCATAGGGCCAACAAGTAATAGGAAGAAGGACATTATTTGCTTCAAATTTGGCTGGACAGGGCATGTTAGCCATGAGTGTATGATGGGAAAAACAGAGCACTCTAATGCAGCACAAGTAATTGAGACGCTGAACAATGAGAATTGTAGTGGATGCAAACCTTTGTTTGAAAAAGACGGTCAGCCAGTCTTAATATTTGGTCATACAGTGAAAGCAGGATCAGCAGTGCATGAAGGAGGAAGTCTGAAGATGCACCATGGATTTGTTAATGATAGGCCAGCGTTAACAATTAGGGATTCCGGATGTACGTCCATCGGAGTTAGAAAGAGTTTAGTGCATCCCTCGGATTATACAGGGAAAAAGATTAGATCCATAACATTTAATGGGACAGTAGAATTCTACCCATTAGCCGTGATAACAGTGAAAACACCATATATCACAGGAAGAGTGACAGCGTGTGTTCTGGACGCACCAGTGGCTGATTTAATCATAGGAAATGTAGCAGGAGTTAAAGATTGCACAGCAGAAGAAGTAGTTTATTGGGACCAAAAACATAGTGTAAGCAGTAACGAGGTAGGTTCCAAAAGAAAACCTAAATTAGAGAGTATAGTTGAAGTAGAAGAGGCACTTGCAGTAGACATAGAGAGTGAGAAAAAGGGTAGTACAGCTGAGCAGGTGAAAATTGATCTCAAACATAGTGGGAGTGACTCCCACAGACAAGATAATACGACAGACAAATGTTTCCAAGGGTGTGGTAAAGTCAGACATAGGCAATCAAAGAAGGGTAGATGGTGCTTTGGAAGGAATAATAATGTTCTCACTCGCAGGTTTTCAGATGGCGGAACTGCATGTGGGCAAGTAGGATTACCGTTAACACATAGAGACCGATATACTAGAACAGCTCAGGATAGGGCATGTGCAGGGCACATAGGAGTAAGGCGGAAGCAGCATAGAGCAGGATGCCAGGTATATTGGCCAGGATTTAATAAAGAGGTCAGACTAAACAGAGACTCCAGTGTAACAGTACAATATGCAGATAGCAATGTTAACGCAGTTCAAAAGAGTGTTAACGACATCACTGAACCAGGATTAGCAAACAGATGTGTTAAAGATATAGGAAACATGAGGCATGGGTATATGAAGGGTAGACACAGCATCGACAGGAATCATAGATGGAGGTTTGAGGCAAGAAAAGAACCACTTGATATAGGGTCGGTACACAAATAGCTTGTGTCTTTTTGAGGATGTTAATAGACCTGCTGATACACAGATATGATGTTTCCTATTATGTATTATTATTATGTGATGTATTAGTTCATGCATTGGTACACAAGATAGAAAGTTGGTTGTATTGATGTGTGGGAAATATGGGAGTGTACTATGAGCATTTGATGTATTATTTAGTGTGGTAGCTAGAGTAAGGTGGAGCCATACTTAGGGCTACCCAGGCAATATGTCTGGGTCACATATTTGATAAGTATTAGTCTCCCAACATTTGAAAACGATGTTTTCTTTTAAGGGGGGATAATGACATATGCCTGGGTCATTGACATTGAGATGAGTGACCTTTGTAGCGGGACTACGAGAAAAACAACCAGCCATGAGAAATAATGGTGAGGGTGAGTGGAGACCCCAGGGTGGATAGTTTTAGGCTGGGGTGTAATGTTGTTGGGAGCCCAGGGAGGGGCTACACAGTAGGGTTAAAAGACAGTGGAAAACTTTGACTGGTTAGTGGAAGCTGAGACCGACTGAGGTTCGGTTGGGTGTGAAGTCAAGGGACTTCAGACAGTTGATGTTTTGGCGGCCGAACGGATCGGTTGTCGAGGACGTGGGAGTTTAGACTGACTGTGGGTCAGTTCTTGGATTGTGTTGTTCTCCCAGTTGTAGAGACAGGCTTGAAACCCAGTGGGGGTTGGATAGTTAATGGAGGCCTGAACCCAGATTGGGTTTATAGTTAGTGGAGACTAGACCCGTGGGTGTGGGTGTATTGTGAGGAGGATATTTATATTCTATGGATTATATTGTGTCTGGATATATAAGGATGTTCCGTTTGTCCGTGTTCTTTCTGTATTAAAGGATTATGTGCGCCAACTCAATCTTGTTTCATGACTGATGGATGGGTATTACTGGGGTGAGTTGCATTGTGAGACAGTTAGATAGCTCAATTGACACACCAGGAGCATCGTTAACTAGACAACGACCAATTTCACGCACTTATCATAAAGACCTTTATGACGATAACAGAGACGAACAATATATTGTTCAAAATAACAATGAAGGGCCAGCAATTTTGAAGACGGAGGTTCAGAATGCTCTTAATCATATGAAATCTGGCAAGACCCCCGGTCCAGACAGCGTCACAACAGAAATGATTAATGCTTTAGAAGAATATGGAATAGATAAAGTTACCAGTCTGCTTAATACAATATATGATACTGGAAATATACCTCATGAGTTATGTAATTCTGTATTTATTGCAATCCCAAAGAAATCAGGAGCCTTGGAATGTGATCAACATCGAACAATTAGTATAATGAGTCACATCACGAAGATTTTGCTAAGAATTATCATGCAAAGAGTTAGGAGGAAAATACAACCTGAAATAGGAGAAGAACAATGTGGGTTTGTAGTAGGCAAGGGTACAGTAAATGCTGTGTATATACTGAGAACCGTAATCGAACGTTCTATAGAAGTAAACAAAGATCTACACCTTTGCTTTATTGACTACACAAAGGCTTTTGATAAAGTGAGACATGTCAACATGATAAGGATGCTTGAAGATCTACAAATTGATGGGAAAGACCTTAGACTTGTAAAAAACATATATTGGAAACAACAAGCTGCCATAAAAGTTGATAATGAAGTAAGCCAATATCAGCCTATTAAGAGAGGTGTGAGACAGGGATGTGTAATGTCTCCAGATCTGTTTTCCCTGTACAGTGAAAATATTTTCAGAAATATTGAAAATATGGAAGGAATCAACATTGGGGGACGATGCATCAATAACATTAGATATGCAGATGATACAGTCTTGATTGCAGACAATGAACAGGATCTGCAAAATTTAGTAGATGCGGTTGTTACACACAGTGAACAACAAGGGTTAGAATTAAATTGTAAAAAGACACAGATTATGGTCGTCACTAGGAAGAACGAAATACCACAGTGTAATATACAAGTAAATGGGAATATTCTTCAACAAGTGAATAGGTACAATTATCTCGGAACAGTAATAACATCTGATGGGAGATGCCTTGAAGAGATTAGAACAAGGATCGCCATGGCAAAAGTAGCCTTTAGCAAGATGAAAAACATACTGACCAATAAAAAGATGTCAATTGAAACGAGAAAAAGAGTGTTGAGATGCTACATAGAACCTGTACTTTTATATGGATGTGAAGCTTGGACAATGAGCAGCCAGGCTGAAAAACATCTGATGGCTGTAGAAATGTGGTTTCTGAGGAAAATGCAAAGAATACCATGGACAGCCAGAAAGACCAATGAACAAGTCCTTCAAGAAACAAATGAAGATCGTAAACTGATCAGAGACATTAGACGTAGACAGTCACAATTTTTTGGGCATGTTATGAGAAGAAATGATTTGGAGAACTTGGTGACAACTGGTAAGATCGAGGGGAACAGACCAAGGGGAAGACCTAGAAACAAGTATCTGGATGGCTTGGCCTTGTGGCATGGTCGAGACAGAAACACGGAACTGATCCACGACTCTGTTGATCGAGTGAGATGGCAGAACATGACCGCCCACGCTTACCGGCATGGCACATGATGGATGGATCATAAAGAACGTCGTGTGATATCGAGGATGCGTACAATAGAGTTCGATATGTTATTTTGATTACTGCACTGATGGAGAAGGGGGTCAATCCCTGGTTAGTGAACTGGATAGCGGCCGTCCTACATTATTTGCTCTCCGTCTGGGTGCATGGATCTCAGAGCCACATATTTTAACCCCGGGACTGCCACAGGGATCTGCAATCTCACCTGTGCTCTTTAACGTGTATAGGAGCAAAATTGCAAACCTAGAAGCACCAGGGGTTGGAAGGAAACTAACATTTGCAGATAATATTCTTGCATATAGGCAGGGGAGAGATAGGGAGAAAATAGCCCAGGAGCTACAGGCGACAGTAGACAAAGTGATTGACTTGTGCACTGAAATGGGTGCCGTCATCCACCCGGAAAAGGCAGCTGTTTTGTGGTGCTCTCTGGACAACAGGATTGTGAGAGCTGATCTTCCAAGCCTCACGATAGATGGTGGAAGCGTCAACACAGAGAACAAACTGAAGCATCTGGGAATCACATTTGACAGGTGCCTGTCCTTCAAGGATCATGTGGTGACGGTTGTGACAAGATCTCAAAAGGGACTCACCGCACTTAAAACTATGGCTGCAATGGACATAGAGCAGAGAATGCTTTTCAGACTATACCAGCACTTGATCCTCTCAGCGATTGATTATGGACTAGGACTGCTCACTGTCTCAAAGAGTTAGCTGGTGAGATTGGAGCGCATTCAGAACGAGGCTATGCGGGTCATTCTGGGATGCACCAGAGACACCCCAGTGGTGTGTATGCGGTACATCCTTGGTTTGCCGACTGTTACTGGTAGGCTCAAGGTGATGCAGGCGAAGGCATACCTCAGAGTAGCTGCTGACACAGATCACCCGTTGCTTGAGGCGCTGGACGCAGTTAAGGGCCAGCGACTGATAAGAGGAAAATCATGGATGGCTCAGGCGGAGGATACGATCAGACAGTTGTGCCCCTTGGAGAACATTAGGTGAGGAGAGGAGTGGGTCAGAGTGCCAGCGGAGCAGTCACACTTGTTCAGAGTTATAATCACATTGAGCCGGGAGTGCAGGGAATGGCCAGCAGGGGCCACGGAAGTGGAAATCCAGCAACTAATTCAGGATAATGCTCGCCCGGGTGATGTGATTAACTACACAGATGGTTCGGTGTTGAGAGGTAATAGAGGTGCCTGGGGTTTCTTGGCAAAGGCTAATGGTCAACGTTTGGTGCAGGAGAGCCTGACATATCATACCACAACATCTAGCTTAAGAATGGAGGTGGAGGCAGTCAGTGCAGCTTTCCGCTGGATGGAGAATACAATACACACACACTCACATCGTGATTGTAACTGACTCAGAAAGCATGCTGAGTAGGGTGAGGACTGGCAAGCTTCGTGCCGAGTGGCTTGCTTCGCTTCGGAAGTCACGGGTGGCAAGCATCGTCTGGATATTTTCTCCGGGGCATGCTGGTGTGTTGGGGAATGAACAGGCAGATAGATTGGCTGGCTCTGCACAACTTGGTGGAGTATTGATGCATGATAAGGCAGACGTGGTTGCGGCCTTGAGGGAGCACGTGTACACCTCGGGGGAGCAAATGGATCACCATGGTCTGGCAAGAATGCGACAGCGTGGAGTGACGAGGGGATCTGGCCGAGGCTCGACGCTCAGAGGAAAGGCGAGACGCACATATAATCAGATTGCTACTGGTACTATTGTGGTTGGAACTCTTCGCTGGCTTCTGAGGATGGGGACGGAGCGCTTATGGGAATGCCCCGAATGCTGTGATGTCGGTTCCTAAATCAATAAATCAAGCAATCAATCATTGCAATGAAGTTTATTCCAGATCAGCCAAATCCCAATCAGAACTACTCTTGAGCCAAATAAAGCACTAACTAACTAACTAAAGCACTAAATTGCAATATTTTTTTTGAGAAAGCACTAAAACAAGCACTGTCGGTATTCATTCAAAATGTTATAATGTAGCATCCCTGGTCGACGGGTTAGCAGCTTTCTCAATAACCCCGATTACCCTCGTGGTTGACGTGAGCGCACAAGAATTGGAAGCGGTTCGAGTCGCGCCAGTGACTTACGAGAGTATGGAGCTGGTCGCTCAGAAAGTCGTGGCGTGCTGATGAGCGTAATCTTAGCAGCTGAAAGATGATGTTGACCGCAATATCCAGAAACAGGATGGAAACACGAAAAAAAAAAGCTAAATATTGGAATGAAGTTTATTCCAGATCTGCCAAATCCCAGTCAGACAACAACTCTTCAGTTTCTGTAGCTATTTCCGGCTGTGTTTGCTCCTGCGATGATGATGATGATGATGATGATGATGAAGATGATGATGATGATGATGATGATGATGATGATTGAAAGAAACGTGTACTTGCCTCCTGTGATAAAATTTTTCGTAGATTATCCTTAGGTAGTTTATAATCATGACACCATTTGCCATACCTTTTCATTCCATATCTAATAGTCAAAACAGCTGTCAAACTCTTGATGCTCATCTGTTCCGCAATTTTGATTTTATAACTCCCATCTGACTGAAAATGCGCTCCATGTCCGCATTCGAATGAGGTAAAATGAGCTGAGTTAAAACTAAATCTGTAAGATCTTGTAAAGGATTGTCACCGGTGGCATCCCTGTATGATCTGCCCACAGTCCAAGTGTGTCAGAGGTCTGTGTCCACTGCATATGATGAAGTTTTCTACACTGGAAATCGATGCGGGTGAGAGTAGCTGCATCTTCTTCAAACATTTTAGCAAGATACAATATGCAGAGATTCATTGGCTGTAGACATTCACTTCCACTAAGACATGACATGGACTGCAACACTCGAACGTTATTGAGCAAACGTAAACGCTCTATGTCAACAGCTCTATTAAAAACTGGATGCACCTTCCACGAATTTCTTTCTCATCAGGAGCCTGGTAGTCTGCTATTTCTTTCTCAAACTCATAACCTAGATTGGGATTAGGATCTAAATAATCTTGAATAGCATCACTTTCTGTTATTTTTTTCCCAGGAATAGCAATCTTTCAACTGATAGAATCGGTGAGTTGGACAAGATTGCTGAGTAGTTTTTCTGGATCCTGCATATCTGCTTCGAATTTCGTTTTCACACTTTTAACTTCTCCGAGAATATGCTTGAGAAATATGAGATACACATAGTTTTTCATGCCGCTAAACATATAATTTAGATGTTCTACTGTATAACTGCGCTAGTTAAGTCTTGTTATATTAAAATGAGTTCTGAGCTCGATCCACTGCTGCAATATTCTGACAGTGGCAGATTAAATGGACATCCATCGTGTCTGGCTTAATTGAACAACCTTCAGCGGATATTGTACATCATATATTGAAGCAAAAAGCTCTCTGTACTTTGCTTGACGAAGACTTGAGTAAGAAAACCAGTTATATGTTTCTCTAATCATGAACTCTATGTTCCTGGGCAGACAAGCATCTGCAGCCTGTGACACTGCCAGCTGAAGGGAATGACATACGCACCTAACTAGTACCACTACCAGATGAGGAGCTTCGGATTTTAATGTTGTATATACTCCATTGTTTACACCTGTCATGAGAGATGCATTGTCAGTACCGAGTGCAACTAGTCTTTGCAACTCAAGTCCATTCTTGTTTAAACAATCTTTTAACGCATTGCGTATTGCCTGCACGTGTCACTCACTTCAACTAAATCGTATTAAAGGGAGTTAAATTACGTGAATATTGGACATTAATTTACTAATTTCTTATTAATTTACTAAGACTGTTTTACGCCATCGCTTCAGTTCAAATTCGGCTTTTTAGTGTTCCCAAAATGATTTTATTATCTCGGAACAGTCATAACATCTGATGGGAGATGCCTTGAAGAGATTAGAACAAGAATCGCCATGGCGAAAGTAGCCTTTAGCAAGATGAAAAACATTCTGACCAATAAAAAGATGTCAATTGAAACGAGAAAAAGAGTGTTGAGGGGATACATAGAGCTTGTTCTTTTGTTTGGATGTGAAACTTGGACAATGTGCAGTCAAGCTGAAAAACATCTGATGGCTGCAGAAATGTGGTTTCTGAGGAAAATGCAAAGAATACCATGGACAGACAGAAGAACCAATGACCAAGTACTACAGGAGACAAATTAAAATCGTAAATTGATTAGAGAAATTAGACGTAGACAGTCAAAATTTTTTGGACATGTCATGAGAAGAAATGGATTGGAGAACTTAGTGACAACTGGCAAGATCGAAGGGAACAGACCAAGAGGAAGACCGAGAGGAAAATACCTGGATAGCTTGGCCACATGGCATGGACGAGACAGGAACACTGAGCTGATCCACGACGCTGGTGATCGAGTGAAATGGCGAGTCATGACCACCCACACTTTCCGCCATGGCACATGATTGATTGATTGAAAATGATTTTTAAAGTAATTTTTACCCACCCCAAAAAAACACCAAAAAGCACCCCGCCAAAAAAAAAAAAAAAAAAAAAAAAAAATTGTGAAGCACCAAATTCGCGCGGCCGCGCTAAATGCAAAAACATTTTGGCACTAAATGACTTGAAAAAGCACTAAAATTAGTGCGAAAAACGTCAAACTGGCAACATTGCTTGAATGAATGAAAAACTCCACCATACAAGGCAGGGGTTTCCGATCGTCAGAAGCCTACCCCCTTCCCCAAGTACCTTTAACACTCTTAATACTCTCTGGGGGTGGTCCTGTCCGAGTCATGATTCCGGGCGTCTTTCCCCTTCCGTGGAGACGTTCGCTCACAATTATTATCCATGTTGACTGTTGTTACGCTTGTCCCTTCGCTGTTACCATGTCCACTCTCAAGCCATGCCTCCCTCGGTGAAGAGAGCCTGTGCAGTCTGTGCTTGCCCCTTAGCACGTGTGGTCGTGGGGAGCCAGCTTCATCCCCCGCCAAGGCCTCTGTCGCATCCATTCGTCCCCGTTGTCGTGTTCCTTCCTCGTGCCTCGATCACGGCGCCGCACTCTACTAGGAAGCCGGTTCTTCCTTTCCGTTTCTGGACCCACCTCTTGGTCTCTGCAGTTGACTGAGTGCGACCTACGGTCGATTATCGCTATGTTATGGAGGTTGGACTTCGGCTGACATTTACATGGTTTGAATTTAGATTCACCACTCACGCTCGGGAGAAAGGCTAAAGATCTGACACGAGACGTTGCAAGTTCGTGATTTTGGTTGAGAGATTGTTAGTACTGCAGTTAACGCTTCTAACCACACTAGTTTCGAGACTCATTCCACTCTAAGTTCCGGCAGTTCTATAGCCAGCACGAGGCCTTTTAGGTTGCCTCAACAGTTGTTTCTGGGCCCGAGTTCTTGCTTGTCCCTTAATGCCCATTCACTTGAGTACATCAAACACGGAGAGGGAGACTAGACCTCTGGCGCCTACCTCAACGGCGAATTGCCTGACGGGTACTTCTCCAGCTTAAGACTTGCGACCATGTCCTCGTACTTCTTCACTTTGTACAGATGTTGCTCCTCAATATTGGACTCATATGGGACGGTCAACTCAATCAGCGTTAGCTGCTTGGCTGACGAGGAGCTGAGTACGATGTCAGGTCGCAAGCCAAACTTTTGGATCACCTCAGGGTATTTGCCACGGCCCTTTAGATCTAAGGTCAGTTCCCAGTCCCTCGCACCACCGAAAATGGTCACAAGCGGCAAGTCGTCAGTTCTGCCTTCGCTGCGCCCTTCTCGGACGAAGGAAATCTCCATCGGTCTCGGCCTGTACTCCTCTTTGTTCACCCTCATTCTTGCTACGTCCACTATGTATTCCCTCAACACTCTTTCTCTCGTTTCGATTGACATCCTTTTATTTGTCAAAATGTTTTTCATCTTGCTAAAGGCTACTTTCGCCATGGCGATTCTTGTTCTAATCTCTTCAAGGCATCTCCCATCAGATGTTATGACTGTTCCGAGATAATAAAATCATTTTGGGAACACTAAAAAGCCGAATTTGAACTGAAGCGGCGGAGTAAAACAGTCTTAGTAAATTAATGTCCAATATTCACGTAATTTAACTCCCTTTAATACAATTTAGTTGAAGTGAGTGACACGTGCAGGCAATACGCAATGCGTTAAAAGATTGTTTAAACAATAATGGGCTTGAGTTGCAAAGACTAGTTTCACTCGACACTGACAATGTATCTGTCATGACAGGTGTAAACAATGGAGTATATACAACATTAAAATCCGAAGCTCCTCATCTGGTACTAGTTAGGTGTGTATGTCATTCCCTTCAGCTGGCAGTGCCACATTTTTGTAAAACAATTGGCACTCAATGGGTGATGTGGTCAATAGCGCACACTTCGCCTTTACTTTCTAGAACATTTCATGGTGCTTAGTTTCGGCTGAGTCAACCCGGGAGCAATAGTACGGACTCAATTACATGATCTACGGGCAAACCATTTGCTCTCGACGGCCTGTGCACTTGGTAAGCGAAATTTAAGGGGAAACAAATACCTCTTTTTCACGGGAACTTAATATTCATTTTATTGCTTGCAAGGGACATAACTCGCCAATGTTTTTCTAAAGAAGTAATTAGTCAAATTAATTATTAAATATTTAATATAATGACACCACCTATTTACAGTTAACACAATAATTTAACATCCTAAAGTTTGAAATACGTTACTGCTAAAAGTGAATACAATGTACTTGTTAATGCAATATATACAATGTTTCAATACTGCAAGCTCCTTGCATGATGATAACGACCGTCCCCCCAATGAACGCACTGACACTGTTACTCTTGTTTCTCTTCACAACGTATAAACAGTTCCATCGTGTAATTAATATCCAGCCTAGTATAACGCCAATAATAGCCTAGTATAACGCCCCCCCCCCCCCCTAAAAAAAAAAAATAAAATAAAATAAATAAAATAAAAAATTGTGAAGCACCAAATTCGCGCGGCCGCGCTAAATACAAAAACATTTTGGCGCTAAATGACTTGAAAAAGCACTAAATTTAGTGCGAAAAGCGTCAAAATGGCAACACTGCTTGAATGAATGAAAATCTCCACCGCAAACAAGGCAGGGGTTTCCGATCGTCAGAAGCCTACCCCCTTCCCCAAGTATTTCGGACCTTTAACACTCTTAATACTCTCTGGGGGTGGTCCCGTCCGAGTCATGATTCCGGGCGTCTTTCCCCTGCCGTGGAGACGTTCGGTCACATTTGTTATCCCTGTTGACTGTTGTTACGCTTGTCCCTTCGCTGTTACCATGTCCACTCTCAAGCCATCCCTCCCTCGGTGAGGAGAGCCTGTGCAGTCTGTGCTTGCTCCTTAGCACGTGTGGTCGTGGAGAGCCAGCTTCATCCCCCGCCAAGGACTCTGTCGCCTCTATTCGTCCTCGTTGCCGTGTTCCTTCCTCGTGCCCTGCCTGCCTGCCTGTCTGGCTGGCTGGCTGGCTTGCTGCCTGTCTGTCTGTCTGTCTGTCTGGCTGGCTGGCTGGCTGGCTGGCTGCCTGGCTGCCTACCTGCCTGCCTGTCTGTCTGTCTGTACGCACGTACGTATGTATGTATGTGTGTGTGTGTGTGTGTGTTTGTGTTTGTGTGTGTGTGTGGGTTTTGTGTGTGTTGTTGTGTCGCTGGCACCTTGCCACTTTGACAGACAGAGTTGTTTGCACTGAACTTCTGAGGAGAGGAATGGCAGTTTGGTGGGGTTTTGCCTCGTGCGTTTTGAACATGGCGGTCAACTTCAGCAGCTTTTTTGTTTTGTTTTCCCCAGCGGTTTACATCGCTTCTTGTTCTGTCGACACCCACGCCGTGGCGCGTGAGGACGGCGAGAGACGGACTGTTGTCGTTTTCACCTTGGAAACCAACTTTTCATTCTATGTATATAATATTGGTACGAGGGTATAGAAAGACTAAGAGTGCGAGAAGGATAGTTTTAGGGTGTATGAGAGTGTAGCGAAACGCCAGTGGTCCATGTCCTTATGCATTCTTTTATTTTGGGTAGACAGGGGGGAACGGCTTTCGGAAGCTCTCAGTTCTCTTGTTCTCTCAAATCTCCATGAAAGATGGTTCTTTGGGTTATCTTCCTATCACAATCTTTACATGGAGCAAGTAGCCAATGTCTTTCACATCGGGTAAACCCGATGGAGCGCCTTGCGCCAAATGTGCGCTGGTGCGGCTGCTAAGCAATTCATGGCCGTGTACACACCTACCGTTGGATAGTGGCATCTTGTCAAGTCGATTTGAAGATTGGGACAGAGATGCAACATCCTACTGAAGTGGTGAAGAAAGGTAGGGCTTGGGTTGTGGGTACTCCAGCCAAACATGGAGTTATAAATATACAATGTGTTGAAGGGGAAGATGAATTGGCGAAAGGCCAATCATAACCAATGACGAGTTGGGTGACCGTTAGCCGATCTGGCTGCGCGTCTTGTCCTTGGCATAGCCGGGGAAGTGAATCTGAACCATATATCTCCCAAGAGGATTTCATTTGTTCTTGGCGTCAGATGAGCTGTTGCTATCTTTCTGTCTACGGCTTGAATTGGACAGATTGTCATCTTTCTGTTGTATATACTCAGTGGATGGCTATGGTATTCTTGGGGATGGGGTACACCAATCTCTGATCTATCTTCTTGAGCCAGAAGAGGCCATTCACAGGACTATCTCTTTCATCTGTTACTAGATGGGATGATGTGGGGAAGATAATGGACTTCTTTATCTCATTTAGAGAACCTGCATTCCGCTAAATCTATGTGTTCTGTGGGGCACTGCTGGTACATTGCGGCGACAGCTCAAACAAGAGCAGAGCCGAGAGGGGGTAGTATCTTCTTTCCTATTCTTGCAGGGAGTGGGGAACTACACTGCGTGCCATACAACCCCATTACTATACTATTAGGTAATGAGATGTAGCACACAGATTACTGGGCGCACCACACCACAAGATCTTGCGAGTGAGAAAGGCATGGTTTGCAAGTGAGAGGGAAGCATGGGAATGAATGTGCCCAATCATAATAAAGGCTTGGTATGAGTGTGGAGGGTGTGTCTTGTGGCCAAAAAGACAACCGGACTTCGTCCAGCTGGAGGTCTACTCAAACCCGGACGTGGCCAATCCAGGGGCTACCTGACAGGTCAGGCCTAGTCAATCAGGTATTAAATATAGTGTATTTGTGTGATACATGAGTCAGCCCAGTCGCTCAGGTTTTGTTTATCATTTCCAGGGTCCTCTTCTATGGGAAGTGACTATGTCTTCTAAGGGACATTATCACCAGTGCTTCTAGGCTAACGCCAATATGTCCAACGAGGCCAACTCAAGGTTTGGTGTGCTTAACTCTGAGACAGAGGCAAGGTGCAGGTCTTGAGGCAAGGACAGTTTGTATGACTGGTGCATTGCCGGTTTTGTTTTAACAACATACGCCTGAGAGCAGTTGTTGTCTGGAGGGAGCCTGAGAGTGATTTTCGGGCCTACCCATTTTATACAGGACATTAAAAGGACCCATCCATTATCCTTCACAAACACCTCACCTTATCGGCAACACTAAAGCCTTTCATGGGTCAGTGAAGACCTAGTGCCGAACTAATTCAGATGACAATGAACCGAAGTCCTCAACACACCAGTCGCTTGGATTCTACAAAAGCCGGTTGAACCTACACCCAGTTGCTGGAGAAGGAAGGAGATTCGGACATCTTTGGTGAGAAGTGTGTGGACAGATCAGACAGTATCTGAAGCTGGATCTGTGACTGTGGCGACTTGAGGCTCTGTGTTGGAACTTTACCAGTGTAGTGTCTGTGTAGATCTTTCTGTTTATCTGCCTTTATGTGTTCCTGTGCTGTTCTTGATTAGGTTAATAAAATTACTTCCAAGTTGTTCTGACGACTGCCATGTTATTTATGCGTCAGCCAGAAGAACACTGCAGGAAATAGGTCCCTAGGTCGAAAGGAAGCGTGACAGTGTGTCCAGGGAAAACGGGAGGAGGGTTGGCAGGTAAAGACCTATCCCAGCCAGGGCTATAGAAGATATTTGAAATATTGTGACCGGGCTATTTGGGACCCTCCACATAGCTTGTTACAATTTCTGGGGGCACGTCCCGGGATATTTGAAATCCTGGTGGAGTTTTGGCTGATGTAGTGATAGGGGACAGATATCCTTGTCTTCTATCAATAGGTTCTGCCTACCGTGCCTGGCTATTGTCTATACTCTTCCTGACACAGACTGACCGACATACGACGTGTTGTGGTCGTGTAATGTAACTTGTTGTGTAATTGTGAGAAAAATTTTATTAGACAATTACCTCTTCCCTTACCCGCTGAGTTCAAGATGGCATCAGCTGGGTTTAATGTCGCTGACGTACAGGCTACAGGGCGTGAGATGGGATATGATGGAGCGGAGTTACAGAAATATGTGCAGGAAGTGGAAAGAGACTACAGACAGGCTGTGCGCGAAGCCAAGAGGATTGAGGCGGAGGCTGAGGTTAAGAGGATGGAGGCTGAGGCTAGGAAGATGGAGGCCGAGCAGGCAGTCAGAGACCATGAGTTCCGTATGAGAGAGTTGGAGCTGAAAGCTCAAACTGCCAAGGAAAGAGACGGTGCAGTGGGAGACGCAGTTCTCCCTGACTCAACAACTTCTGGTGGCGGTCCATACCAGGCAATGAAGTTCCCATTACTCCCGTTCGATGAACACAAAGATAAGATCGACCAGTATCTTCACAGATTTCGGTCGATGGCTTTGGCTATGGGATTGGAACGAGGGAAATGGAACTTGAAACTCTCACAGGGCCTGAGGGGGACCGCGTACGAGGTCTATTCTAGGTTGCCACCTGGTATGGAGAATGACTATGAAGCTCTGGAGAAAGCACTTTTGAAAAGGTTCCAGATGACAGCTCATACTTATCGACAACAGTTCAGAAAGTCGAAGAGAGAGCCAGGAGAGATGTTCGCAGCCTACAGTGTCAGATTGAAGTCTTACCTTTTGAAGTGGATGTCTTTAGCTGGATTTGCTAACGACTATGAAAGTTTGGAAGAATTGGTGGTCGTGGACCAAATGAAGAGAATGATGCCTAAGCCATTGCAAACCTTCTTGCTTGAAAATGGGGCAGAAAGGTTGGACATAGTGAACACGTTGGCGGAAAGGTATGTGCTAGCTCATGGGGATAATGGGGAATTGTCACAACCCAATCCCCGACCACCAGACACATGGGCTGGAAAGAAGAAGAACCCTAAAACAGCTCACACCAAGAAGGAGGATCCTTTCGATAAAGTTCCTAGTAAGAAACCCTCTGGTAAGAGTCCACCTGGATCTCCTAAAAGAAAGTGGAGTGAAAAGTGGTGCGCCTATTGCAAATCTCCCACACACAATACGGTAGATTGCCGGCGTAAACAGAAAGACTCTCACTATGCTGCTTGTCTTGTAGAAACCGGGGAAGGGTCTCACAAGGAGGTAGAAGGGAGGGATCTTGGGAACAAAGATTTAGAAAAACCACCAGTAGTAGAAACGGTACTTGTGAACGGTCAACCAGTTGAGTGTCTCTACGACACAGGTCTGCAGTTTGAGGCTGTAATTTCATCACATTTAGTGAGCCCAGAGCAGCTAACCGGGGAATCTATTGAGATTCAAACGGCGACAAAGAGTGCGGTAGCGATGTCTCTTCCAATTGCGAAGGTGGACATCAAATCAAAATATGTTACCGGCACTATACAGGCAGCCGTTCTGCTAGATCCTATCTTCCCAATGATCTTGGGTTGTCGCTACGTCTTTCTAGGGATTCCAACCGAACCCATGTACGTAGGGGCAATGCAAACCAGATCTCAATTGGAGGATGAGCAGACGCCAGCCTTGATTGTGAATCCCTTGCCTGGGGAGTTACGAGCTGCTCAAAGCCAGGATGCTACTTTGCAACCTTGCTTCAACCAGTTGCCAAAAGGTTCTGACCCACCAAGACGGGGTCAGTATTATATGAAGAATCGGTTACTGTACCGGAGAGCCGGAGTGGAGGATCACCAGCATGGACAGCTGGTGGTTCCTAAGGCTTATCGGGAACAGCTTCTTCATATGGGACACACCATTTCTTTCAGTGGACATATGGGTGTCGGGGCAACTCTCCAGCGCATTTCCTGCCATTACTACTGGCCAGGGATGACTGGAGACGTGCGTAGGTACGTCAAGTCGTGCCCAGAGTGCCAGCGTGTGGCACCAAAACACTGGACAGCTCCGGTAGTTCTGGGAGACATGCCCATTATGAACTCTCCTTTCGAGAGAGTTGCCATCGATCTTGTTGGTCCTCTTCCTAGGACTAGGAAGAGGAATAAGTACATTCTCACGATGGTGGATTGCTGTTCCATGTGGGGCGAGGCGATACCTTTGGCCACAATCGACTCTAAGCGAGTGGCTGATGCACTGATGGAGACCTTTACTAGGTTGGGATTTCCCAACCAGATCCTAACGGACAATGGGTCTCAGTTCTGTGGTAAGCTGATGGAAGAAGTCTTTCGTATCTTCCAGACCAACCACATTCACACAAGCCCGTATCACCCTCAGTCTAATGGGCAAGTAGAGAGGTTTAATGGTACCTTGATGACCATGCTTCGGAAGCTGGCACAAGAGAAACCAGACAGATGGGATGAGTATATCTCAGCCGCCTTGTTCGCCTATCGGGAGGTTCCCCATGGGTCGACCGGGTTGCCTCCAGCCACTCTACTATTCGGGAGGCCAATCAAGGGTCCCTTAGAAGCCTTATTGAGATGTTGGACAGAGGAGGAAACTTCTGAAGAAGCTGTATCCTCATATAAATACGTCGAAGAGTTAAAGAAGAAACTCCAGACGGGTTGGGCTTTGGCAGCTCAGAATCTGAGGGCGGCCAGAAAGAGACACGCGGCCTACTACAATAGAAGGACGAAAGATAGGTCTCTTAAGGTGGGGGATCGGGTTCTGTTGTTACTTCCAGTAGGTTCCAATAAACTCGAGATTGGTTGGCAGGGGCCTTTCCCGGTGGAAAGGGTTGTCTCCCGCACCAACTATGCCATCCGGATCAGGGGGAAATCTAAAATCTTCCACATTAACCTTCTCAAAAAGTATGAAGAACGATCTGATGGTACTTCTCTCCCACTCATGACTATGGCGGTCGCGATGGAAACTGAATCGGGCGAAGAAACGGATAGGGGGTATCCATTACACCCTGGGGAAACCTATAGGGATGTACATATAAATCCTGATCTGTCGGCTGAAGAAACAGACCGTGTCATCCGTTTGTTGGAGTCCCATCAGCAGATTCTTACCGATCGGCCAGGGCGGACAGGGTTGGTCGAGTTTGATATGACTCTGACTACCCAAGACCCCGTTCGCCAGAAAATATATCCAGTGCCATTTTCGAAAGAGAAGGCCCTGGAAACTGAAATCCAGAAGCTTCTGGACGACGACATCATCACTCCTTCGACTTCTCCTTATAATGCCGGGGTTGTCTTGTTGAGGAAGCCAAGCGGGGAACACCGCTTATGTATTGATTACAGGCATTTAAATAGTTGTACGACATTCCAAGTTGAGCCGTTACCAAACACAAATCAATTGTTTGCCAGATTAAATAGGACAAAGTACTTCTCAAAAATTGATTTAAGCCGGGGATATTATCAGATCCCTGTGAAGCCTGAGGTTCGGCCCATGCTCGCTTTCAGTACTCCGAGTGGCCATTACGAATTTAAGGTGATGCCTTTTGGGCTGAGCAATGCGCCCAGTGTGTTCACACGCATGATGAGAAAGTTATTAGACCCTTTAAGGGATCCCTCTGTCGTCTCGTTTATGGATGATATTCTCATCGCGTCTGACAATCTGAAAGATCACCTGAAATCCTTGGAAAAGATCTTCATAAGATTGAAAGAGGAGGGGTTAACCGCCCGTCCAGCCAAATGCATGATTGGATATCAATCCTTGGAATTTCTGGGACACACTATTACCCCAGGGGGACTGGTACCGGAAGAAAAGAATATTGAGAAGGTCCGTCTCGCACCCCGTCCTAAATCCAAAAAGGATGTTAGGTCTTTCTTGTCTCTGTGTGGGTTTTACCAGAAATTCATTCCAAAGTTCAACGAAATTGGAGCGCCGTTAACCGAAACCCTGAAGAAAGGATCGCCAGATCCTATAGTCTGGACCCCGAGCTGTGAAGAGGCTTATGGGAAGCTGAAACAGGCGTTGGTGGATAGGCCAGTCCTGCAACTCCCGAATTTGGAGAAAACGTTTGTTCTGAGAACCGACGCAAGTAACATAGGGATTGGAGCAACTCTGTTGCAGGAAGGGCGAGATAATCCTTCGGTGTTGTGTCCGGTGGCGTATGCCAGTAGAAAACTGTTACCCGCCGAACGGAATTATTCCACCGTCGAACGGGAATGTCTAGCTCTAGTGTGGGCGGTACAGAAATTTCAACCTTATCTGTATGGAGTCCAGTTCAAAGTGCAGTCCGACCATCAACCTCTGACGTTCTTGGCAACTTCTAAGAAACTGAACGCGAGGTTGATGAGATGGTCATTGCTCCTACAACCGTATCAGTTCACGGTCGAATACATCCCCGGAAGGGAGAATGTGGGAGCAGATTTTTTATCACGGCATCCTATGGTTGAATGTGAGGGTGGGGTCATTCGAACAGAACCCCTGACAGTAGAAAGTTCGTAGGGTTCGACTTTCTTAAGAGGGGGCCTATGTAGCGAAACGCCAGTGGTCCATGTCCTTATGCATTCTTTTATTTTGGGTAGACAGGGGGGAACGGCTTTCGGAAGCTCTCAGTTCTCTTGTTCTCTCAAATCTCCATGAAAGATGGTTCTTTGGGTTATCTTCCTATCACAATCTTTACATGGAGCAAGTAGCCAATGTCTTTCACATCGGGTAAACCCGATGGAGCGCCTTGCGCCAAATGTGCGCTGGTGCGGCTGCTAAGCAATTCATGGCCGTGTACACACCTACCGTTGGATAGTGGCATCTTGTCAAGTCGATTTGAAGATTGGGACAGAGATGCAACATCCTACTGAAGTGGTGAAGAAAGGTAGGGCTTGGGTTGTGGGTACTCCAGCCAAACATGGAGTTATAAATATACAATGTGTTGAAGGGGAAGATGAATTGGCGAAAGGCCAATCATAACCAATGACGAGTTGGGTGACCGTTAGCCGATCTGGCTGCGCGTCTTGTCCTTGGCATAGCCGGGGAAGTGAATCTGAACCATATATCTCCCAAGAGGATTTCATTTGTTCTTGGCGTCAGATGAGCTGTTGCTATCTTTCTGTCTACGGCTTGAATTGGACAGATTGTCATCTTTCTGTTGTATATACTCAGTGGATGGCTATGGTATTCTTGGGGATGGGGTACACCAATCTCTGATCTATCTTCTTGAGCCAGAAGAGGCCATTCACAGGACTATCTCTTTCATCTGTTACTAGATGGGATGATGTGGGGAAGATAATGGACTTCTTTATCTCATTTAGAGAACCTGCATTCCGCTAAATCTATGTGTTCTGTGGGGCACTGCTGGTACATTGCGGCGACAGCTCAAACAAGAGCAGAGCCGAGAGGGGGTAGTATCTTCTTTCCTATTCTTGCAGGGAGTGGGGAACTACACTGCGTGCCATACAACCCCATTACTATACTATTAGGTAATGAGATGTAGCACACAGATTACTGGGCGCACCACACCACAAGATCTTGCGAGTGAGAAAGGCATGGTTTGCAAGTGAGAGGGAAGCATGGGAATGAATGTGCCCAATCATAATAAAGGCTTGGTATGAGTGTGGAGGGTGTGTCTTGTGGCCAAAAAGACAACCGGACTTCGTCCAGCTGGAGGTCTACTCAAACCCGGACGTGGCCAATCCAGGGGCTACCTGACAGGTCAGGCCTAGTCAATCAGGTATTAAATATAGTGTATTTGTGTGATACATGAGTCAGCCCAGTCGCTCAGGTTTTGTTTATCATTTCCAGGGTCCTCTTCTATGGGAAGTGACTATGTCTTCTAAGGGACATTATCACCAGTGCTTCTAGGCTAACGCCAATATGTCCAACGAGGCCAACTCAAGGTTTGGTGTGCTTAACTCTGAGACAGAGGCAAGGTGCAGGTCTTGAGGCAAGGACAGTTTGTATGACTGGTGCATTGCCGGTTTTGTTTTAACAACATACGCCTGAGAGCAGTTGTTGTCTGGAGGGAGCCTGAGAGTGATTTTCGGGCCTACCCATTTTATACCGGACATTAAAAGGACCCATCCATTATCCTTCACAAACACCTCACCTTATCGGCAACACTAAAGCCTTTCATGGGTCAGTGAAGACCTAGTGCCGAACTAATTCAGATGACAATGAACCGAAGTCCTCAACACACCAGTCGCTTGGATTCTACAAAAGCCGGTTGAACCTACACCCAGTTGCTGGAGAAGGAAGGAGATTCGGACATCTTTGGTGAGAAGTGTGTGGACAGATCAGACAGTATCTGAAGCTGGATCTGTGACTGTGGCGACTTGAGGCTCTGTGTTGGAACTTTACCAGTGTAGTGTCTGTGTAGATCTTTCTGTTTATCTGCCTTTATGTGTTCCTGTGCTGTTCTTGATTAGGTTAATAAAATTACTTCCAAGTTGTTCTGACGACTGCCATGTTATTTATGCGTCAGCCAGAAGAACACTGCAGGAAATAGGTCCCTAGGTCGAAAGGAAGCGTGACAGTGTGTCCAGGGAAAACGGGAGGAGGGTTGGCAGGTAAAGACCTATCCCAGCCAGGGCTATAG
>OY992892.1:83039641-83107141 GCA_963921405.1 Cepaea hortensis
TTTTGTAAGTTGGTCTTCGTTTATCTAAGGTTGTTCTAATCGCAACCAATAAATGATTAGACAGACAGACAGACAGACAGACAGACAGACAGACAGACAGAGAGGGAGGGACAGACAGACAGACAGACAGACAGACAGACAGACAGACAGACAGACAGACAGACAGACAGACAGACAGACAGTCAGTCAGTCGGTAACGGGAACGAGAACTTATATGACTACTTATATGAATTAAATGAGATGCTCCCCACCAGGGTCTGGGCGAAGCCGGGCAGGGTCAGCTAGTACTCAATACAAGTTTAAACAAAAATTGATTAAATGACACGATTTTTTTAAATCGTTTTATTCATACAAAGCAATGTATATTTACAAGGTGTAATGTGTGTTTCTTTTGTTTGTGTACATTACAGAGCGTTGCCGTTTGTTAGTGTTAGGTGTCACATGTGTGAATAAAACCAATACATACATATATACAGTTATGATAATATGGCATTTATGGCATTGTGCATGTAAACACACATGCCTTGCATATGCTTCATTTCCACTTCCACAAGCGGAATGTGTGTAACACCTGTCCATCTCTCCCTCTCCTCTCTGTCTCACACACACATTTTATCTTGATCTATCTCATGTTTTTGGAGACAGCAGTATATTGAATGCCGTGAGCTTGGCCAATTTATTAAATCTCATCTCATCTCATCTTCGGATAAGAATGGTCCCGTTCAATCGCTGTATTCTGCTTTATTGTATTTGGGGCCTTTATTGTGAAGCTTGTTTTGAATCTTTCGTAGATCTGGTTGCTTGTTATCAGCTTCCCGGCTTCTGATTGGTTAATTTTGTTCATTCCTAGCTTGATAGAGTATTTTATGTCTGGTCCCCCAAAAGCATAAAGACTGGTTTGATGAAAATTCCGAAGACATCAACCAATTGCTGGCCGAGAAACATCTTCTCCTCAAGGCACATTCGAATGACCCGAAGTCAACATAAAAAAAGATGCCTTCAAGAACATTCAGAGAGTAGTGCAGCAGAAACTTCGGCACATGCGGGACTCCTGGCTGAGCAGCAAAGCTGATGAAATTCAGGGCTTTGCTGACAGACATGATATGAAAGACTTCTACGACTCACTGAAAGCGGTCTATGGTCCTACATCACCAGGCACAGCTCCCCTCTTCAGTGCAGATGGGGTAACATTGGTCACCGATAAGAAAGACATCCTTCAGCGCTGGGCAGAACATTTCAGCAACGTTTTAAATGCAACCTCCTTCTTCGATGATGAAACCATCAACTGCCTTCCTCAAGTTCCCATCAATGGTACACTTGATGACCTGTCAACCATAGTGGAAGTAAACAAAGCCATCCAGCAACTCTCCAGCGGCAAGGCACCTGGTCCGGAATCCATCCCGACAGAGATATACAAGGCAGGTGGGCCGGTCCTAACAGAGCAGCTTCACCAAGTCTTTACAAACATATGGGTGAACGAGACCATGCCACAAGATTTCAAGGACGCGTCAAATGTCCACCTGTACAAACGAAAAGGAAACCGCCAATCCCGTGACAACCACCGAGGCATCTCCTTGCTTTCAATTGCAGGGAAGATACTCGCCAGAATTCTTCTCAATCGCCTCACGGCCCATCTCGATCAAGGTCTTCTTCCCGAGAGCCAGTGTGGCTTCAAAAAAGAACGTGGAACTGTTGACATGATTTTTGCTGCAAGGCAGCTGCAAGAGAAATGTCAGGAACAAAACTGCGAAATGTTCTCCAATTTCATTGACCTTAAAAAGGCTTTTGATACAGTCAGCAGAGAAGGACTGTGGAAGATTATGGCAAAATATGGCTGTCCACGAAAGTTTGTCCAAATAGTGCGGCTATTTCATGATGGCATGCAGGCAAGAGTACAGGAAAATGGTGAACTGTCTGAGCCCTTTCCTGTCACCAATGGAGTGAAACAAGGATGTGTCCTGGCACCAACACTGTTCAGCCTCATGTTTTCTGCTATGTTGACGAATGTCTTCGAGAACAACGACATTGGAATAGACATCAACTACTGCATGGATGGAAAGTTATTCAATCTCAGAAGGCTGAAAGCTAAAACCAAAATTGACAGCGACACTGTCAGAGAGCTCCTGTTTGCTGATGATTGCGCTCTATACGCCAACTCAGAGGCGGACATGCAACATAATGTTTCAGCTTTCTCACATGCCTGTGCCAACTTTGGGCTCAATGTCAATTTGGAGAAAACTGTAGTTATGTACCAACCAGCTCCAGGGAATAATCACACTGTGCCTAATATCAAAGTAAATGGTCATAGTCTAAGTGTTGTGGACAAATTTACCTATCTTGGCAGCACTGTGTCACAAGCTGCCACAGTTGATGATGAAGTGAATGCAAGAATCTCCAAGGCCAGCGCGGCCTTTGGCAGACTGTACAAGAATGTATGGGACAGAAATGGAATAAGCCTGCAAACAAAGCTGAAAGTCTACAAAGCAGTTGTATTATCCAAACTGCTATATGCTTGTGAAACCTGGACTGTTTATCAGCGACACGCTAGGAAATTAAACCACTTCCACACAGTCTGCCTTAGGAAGTTACTGAAGATTAAATGGCAAGACAAGATCCCAGACACTGAAGTCCTAGAAAGAGCGTCCATGCCCAGTATCCACACTCTACTAATGAAGAATCAAATTCGCTGGGCTGGTCACTTGACTCGCATGCCAGATCACAGGCTCCCTAAACGAATTTTTTACGGCGAGTTGCGTTGTGGTAAACGCTCCCAAGACGGCCAGAGGAAACGCTTTAAAGGCACTCTGAAAATCTCACTGAATGCTTTTGGAATTCATCATGACATCTGGGAGACTCTGGGAGCCAGAGACCAAAATTCGTGGCGTACATCATTACGCAAGGGTGCAGTCACTTGTGAGGCAACCAGGACTGCAAGAGCTGTGAAGAAAAGACAGAACAGAAAAACCACTGCAGAAAATTCTCCTCCAGAAACGTCAAGCATTCTTTGTCCACATTGTCAAAGAACATTTCGAGCCAAAATAGGCCTTATCAGCCACCTTAGAACTCACGACTTCATACTTTCAACCCCAATGGATGAAATGAATGGTCTTCATCATTCTTGATGGACATACAACATGAACATGAACAACATGTCTGGTCAGAGTCGCGCGCTTGCTGAGGCCTGGAGTTATTATGTACCCACCCCGTCATATGGTGCTGTTTCTTTCAGGGAGCTTCTACGTCTCATTATCTCTGTGCCTGTAGTTGTGATCGTTTGGGAGTCTTCGTCTTGGTATGCTGTGATCTGTTCGCCAGTTAGATCTCGGTGTTTACAGATCTGAATTGTGAGGTGAGTATGAACATTTTTTTCAATTAACATTTTTTTTTTTCAATTAACAATATTGTCAATTAAAATTTTTTTCAATTAAAATTTTTTCAATTCTCATTTTCTCTTCTTTGCCTTCATTTTTTCATGCTTTTGCTCTTCTCGTCCTGTCGTCACCTTCTGATGTAGTCAGAGGAGATCTCCTTGACTTTATGTTGTGTTTGTGAATGTGTTTGTTTGCTGATGAAGGCTAATCGCCCCAACGGCCTGTATGTGTCTTAATTCTGTTATGTAAAGCTGCACTATTTTGTGTCATTTTATATTGTTTAGATCTTGGTGGTGAGCGATATCGTCTTTCCTCTGTTGTTTCTTCTTCTGTCTGGTCTCTTGCATCTTCTGGTTCTTTCTGTGCTTTTAGTAGTTCAATCTGTTCTCTTTCTTCCTGGATTTGTTTCAGCGTTTCTTCTGTCTTCGCTCTTTCTTCTTGTATTTTTTATAGAGTTTTATCAGTGTCAGCTTTTATGGCGGCCATTCGAGCGACATCCTGTTCTATCTTCTGCTGGACTCGCTTCAGTTCGTCCAGGATGCGCTGAACTGCCGTTATCTGGGTTTCTTGCGTCTTGTCACTTTTGTCTTCTAGGTTTTTGACCTGTGTTCTCAGCTCCTTTAGGTTGCCTTCCAATTGTGTTTTATCACTCTTAGTGAGTGGGTTGGTGGTCTCGTACTGCCTCCTGGCCTCCTTATATGGCAAGTTTGACTTTATGGCTATCTTCATAGCTTCTGTGCTGTCTTGGTGGCAGGGGGCAGCCGAGGTACCTGGCGCCATGGTTGCTGAGGCAGTTGGCGCACTTTCCGTTGTCGTTAGGCCTCCTGAAGTCCGAGTCGTTCTTCACATGCTGGCACTGACTGTAGGTATTGGGACCAGAGCAGTACCAACACACCTCCACATCACCGTGCATGTGGCACGGGTATGCCAGAACTTCTGGCACTTGGAGCACTGCAGCACACTTGGTATGTAGTGCTCTGGTCTTTGGTCTTTTCTGTCCCATACAATGTACGGAGGGATCACTCGGTCCTCTGATGTGACGACGACAACTGTAGAGGGTAGGTTGTTCTTCTCGATGATCCGCTCAGCACTGGTGATCTTCAGCTTCTTGTTTTCTTTCAGCAGCATCTCCCTGATCTGGTCATTTGAGTGATGGGTCTGAACTCGTCTGATGACACATCGTTTCATCGTGCGGTGCCGAGCGGTTTCCAGAACTATGCCGTGGTGAAGCTGTATGATGCTCTTCTTCTCTTGTGCGATCTTCTGTAACAGGGCTGTGGTCTTTGGATTTTTCTTGATGGAGACCACCACTCCATCAGGTGTCTTGCGCAGCTGGTAGATGCTGTGTCTTCCCAGCTCGTTTCCCAACAGACTGATTATCTTGTCTGTTGGTAGCGCCGACAGCTTGGCTTCTCCCACGCTTAATTGTTTAAGCAGTAGTTTGCCGGTGAAGTCTACAATAGTGGTTGATGTTTCCTCCGGTGTGGAGGTCTCTGGTACATTGGGCTGCATCTCCTTGGTGCTAATAACTTGACGGCTGCTGCTGGCTTCAGTTGTGGTTTCTGCGACGGGAACGGTTTCAGCTGGTGTTGGAGCCGGACTGCTGTTTGAGGATATGGGCTCAGCAAACGCAGCGGCCTTCCTCGCCTCTGCATTCTTTTTCCCGGCTGCATATAGCGCATGTCTTTGTGCGACACTTTTAACGCGAGGCATCCTCTACGCTATCCGATTTATTAAATTTCCAAGTCCAAGTCCAAGTCCATTTTGAGAAAGAAAAAAAAACGAAACTTTCCACCTTGGCGCAACCAGCCCGTGCGGCATTGGTTATTGTCCTGGTGGTTCATGGTGCGAGGTAAGTTTGTTTGTTTCTTTGCGCCAGTGTTTTGCTGGCTTATCGGAGTTGACGACTTTATGCCTGTTTCTTCAGCTGGGGGTTTCGTTGGCCGGCAAGTTTTCTTGTGAGTTCGTTTTCGCCTGTTTTTTTTTTTTTTTTTATTTGTCAGTGATGGTTTCTTATGCATTTATCTTTGATAGGAGATCATTTTGGATATCCGGGGTCGCCTGGGTTGACTCGGTTGTTGTCAGTATCGTAGAACCATATTCCGCGTCGCATTCTTCTTTTGCGTTCCCTCGCGTCGTATCTTTCCATCCACTCTAGTTCGGCAGCTAGCTTCTGTTCGGTTATGGGTGGTAAGTCGTTCTGTACTTGGCTTGGTTTGTCTTCACTTGTGATGATGACTTCCTCTTGGCGGGATTCTGGTCTTCCCTTGGGTTGCTTGGGCACCGTGGCTTCAGCTTGCTTGTTAGTGGTCTGTGGCTTGATTTCATCTGGTTTCTTCTTGCCTCCTTTCTTGTGCAATGTCTTTAGTAGTTGTTTGATTTTTTCTTGTTGTGCTTCATTGCGCGGCTCTTCTGTGGTCTTTTCCTTGGTTTCAGCTAGGTTGACTTGAGTTGACTCCCTTGCGGTTCTTAGCAGTTCTCTCTCTTGTTTTATTGCTTGTAAAATCTCTTCGTTCTTTTTTGTTGTCAGCACCATGCTCTCCACCTCTTGTCTAATGTTTTGCTGTATCTCTTGTATTTCAGCCATCAGCTTTTTACTGTCGTTGGTCGGTGCTTGAAGCACCTTGATCTGTCTCTTTAGCTCGTCTATCTGGCTCTGCATGTGTGATTTTTCCGCTTGCGAGATGCACGTGGCTGTCTCGCACCTCCGCATTGCTTCCTTAAATGGTGTCTTAGTGACAATGGCGATTTTTAAGACATCTCTATGCCTTTGGAGGTACGGACAGCCCAGGTATCTTGCTCCATGTTTGTCCAGGCAGTTGGCGCACTTTCGATTGCTGTTAGGCGCTCTGAAGTCCGTGTCCAGTTTGGCCAGCGGACACTCTTTGTAAGCGTGATGGTTGGCGCAGTATCGGCAGATCTCTGTCTTGCTGCGGCATATTGCTCTGCTGTGACCGGCCCTCTGGCATCTGGAGCACTGTGTAATTTTTGGTATAAATCCCTCGGTCTGTTGTAGTTTTTGGTGTATCGATACCTGTTGTGGAATCTCACAGCCCTCGGACGTCACCACCGCCAGCGATGTAGGTATCCCTGAGTAAGTCATAATCCGTTCTATCTTCAGGATTCGGATGTGCAGATTTTCCTCCTGTAGCTGCTTTTGTATTTGATCGTCTGCTAGCTCCACTTGGACCCGCTTGACGACTCACCTGACTGTTTTTGTGTCGGTGTTCCCGACTTTGGTGTCTTTCGTCTCCCTCTTCTTCACCGCTGTCTTGGCTCTTGTTAGAGGTGGGCTGTCGTCGCTCGTCCTTGTGCTAGTTTCATAGGCATCTGTTATTACATGTACTGTGTTGCAGCTCACAGGTAGGCTCTCTGTTTTCCTCTCCTTAGAAGACTTGGCGGCTCCCACGCTGCATATCTAGCTTGGCTATAGTTTCTTATTGTTATTCTTGCGTGCCATTCTCCCCCGTATCAGGTTGCTTGAATTGATAAGGCGACTTGGCTTGATAGCGCTGAAAAGTGCTGTCAAAATCGAGTGAAGATGGATTTATTAAATGACACGATTTTTTTTAACGTTTATTTCACACAAAGCAATGTATAATTACAAGGTGTAATGTGTGTTCTTTTGCAATTACAGAGCGTTGCCGTTTGTTAGTGTTAGGTATCACATGTGTGAATAAAACAAATACATACATTTATACAGTTATGATAATATGACATTTATGGCATTGTGCATGTAAACACACATGCCTTGCATATGCTTCATTTCCACTCCCACAAGCGAAATGTACGTAATACCTATCCATCTCTCCCTCTGCTCTCTCTC
This sequence comes from Cepaea hortensis, assembly GCA_963921405.1. Classification (NCBI taxonomy): domain Eukaryota; kingdom Metazoa; phylum Mollusca; class Gastropoda; order Stylommatophora; family Helicidae; genus Cepaea; species Cepaea hortensis. The sequence goes on from OY992892.1 coordinate 83,046,839, forward strand.
TCTCTCTCTCTCTCTCTCTCTCTCTCTCTCTCTCTCTCTCTCTCTCACTCACTCACATACATTTTATCTTGATCAATCTCATGCTTTCTGGAGGCAGCAGTACATTGAATGCTGTGAACTTGGGCGGAAGATGTCAGACAGGTCTGTAGTCTTACCAGTATCAACCCCGGCAAGCAATGGGTGCCGGTGCCTCCAGCTTTTAAGTGCACTTTCTCCTGCATTATTGTCACGGAAAATAAACTTGTTAGTTGCGATCGATGACAAACAAGACCCGACATTAGTCTGCAAAAACAACCGACCCTTTGATGTTGTACAGACTGAGAAAAATACGTCGTTAAAACTGTCTACACACGATCGGCATTTCTAACTGAGAAACAAGATACGTCGCGTCAAAATGTCTACTCCTGGTCGGCGAATCTTTATGATGTGGGTTGTTCGAGAAATGAATAACAACGCCAAACGTCTGCCAAGGTGGTAGTAGCCTTTGAAGTGCTAGACGGAAAGTCTGGACAGACGCGGGATGGATTCTGTGATGTGGGGAATTCTGTGGTTCACAGACAGACTGAACTATTGATGTACGGGACAAAGAATTTCCCCAAATGAAAGCAAATTTGACGGCGGATTGACTCCAGTTAGTCTAGAACAGGAGGAGGAAACCAGATTCTGGACGGATCAGCGTCTATACTTTTTGGTGTCGTCACTCCAGCCCAATATAAAAAGCGTTGCGGTAAACAAGTGGAGTTAGTCGATCAAGATTTTCTGAAGTGGGAAAAATCGGTGCAGTTTTCCGAGTTGTGTTCAATGAAAGAAACTAGGATGTCAAATTGTTGATAGTTATCGGTGGACATAGATCCAGTCTGTGATTGCCTAGTTTCGATTAGCAACCGGAATAGGCATATGGTAGGCTATTAATCATATCTAACTTAGAGTATAATTAGGAATAGAGTACAGTACTGTGCGGTGATATAATGTATTATAGGTGTGATGCTTGCTTGCTTGCTTGCTTGTGTTCGTTGGCTTGAGCTCCAACGCGAAGTCCTGTATGTCGGATGAAGGCATCCTGTTGTCCAACATCAGTGTGATGTCATACAGGACCTGAGTTTTGCGTGAGTATCCGTTGTCCCATGTCTGGCTTATTGGTGTGCAGACTGGTGGTTCCTCGCCGTACAGGCAGACACTCTCCGACTTCGGAGGAATCGGCGATCCTACTGACTTTAGCCAGGACCCCGAAGGGACCTGTTGCCCAGGACGCTCGACGAGGACGCGTCAATAGGTCTTGGCCAGTATATAACCCGGCCCTGGTGCCTTGGAAACACCTCTGCGTCCCTTATAGGTGTGGTGATATAATGTATTATGATTAGTGATAGAATATTCTATAAGTGCGGTGCTAGAAAGTATCATAGGAGCGTCGGCACTTGCCTGACGAGGAGCTGAGTACGATGTCAGGTCGCAAGCCAAACTTTTGGATCACCTCAGGGTATTTGCCACAACCCTTTAGATCTACGATCAGTTCCCAGTACATCGTACCATCGAAAATGGTCACAAGCGGCAAGTTGTCAGTTTTGCCTTCGCTGCGCCCTTCTCGGACGAAGGAAATCTCCTTCGACCTCGGCCTGTACCGCTCTTTGTTCGCCCTCATTCTTGCTACGTCCACTATGGCGGTCATCTCGGTAAGGACTTTGTCATGCCGCCATGTTTACGGGCCTTGGGACAGGGCGACCTTACATGCAGACAGTACTTGTTCCGCTATCTGGACCATTTGGATTTTTGAACATAGGAGACAGAACGAGTCGGTTTTTCCGCCCCCCCCCCCCCCCATTTGACCAAGTTGGCAACTGATGGCAAGACAACGTAGAGGGATCGGACGGCGAAACTTAGACGCAGTGTTGCCATGCGCCAGATCTTATTCCAGGTAAGAGATCTCTGCTCTACCGCTTTCCATGACATCCACTGGGCCTGCTGCGCCCGTTGAGAAGCCTTTTGACCTCTTTCGTCATCTTCCCTCTTGCTGATCTCCTTAGCCACCAGGTCCCTGCGTTCCTTGATCGTCGCCGTGGTCCATATCAGATCGTTGCTTTAGAAACCGAACCCTTACCTGTCCGACTGGGTATGGCCCACGACCTCCTTCGGCTGGAGAGTTGCCTGGGCTTCTTCGGCCGCACTGACGACTTTCCACTTCCTTCTCGTTCCCAGGGCGGGAGCTGATGCACTGACCGCCACATCTGGAGGTTCGCGCATCATCATCGAGATGACACTATATTTCCCCCCCCCCCCCCCAACTTTTATTCCATACAAAGCAATGTGTATTTACAAGTTGTAGTGTGTGTTTCTTTTGTTTGTGTATATTACAGAGCGTTGCCGTTTGTTAGTGTTAAGTGTGACATTGTGAATGAAACATATACAAAAATATATACAGTTATGATAATATGACATTTGTGGCATAGTGCATGTAGATACGCATTCCTTGCATATACTTCACTTCCACTTCCGCAAGCGGAATGCATGAAACACCTGTCCATCTCTCCCTCTCCTCTGTTTCTCTCTCTCTCTCTCTCTCTCTCTCTCTCTCTCTCTCTCTCTCACACACACACACACACACACACACACACACACACACACACACACACAAACACACGCACACACAATCTCATGCTTTCTGGAGACCGCAGTACATTTAAATGCCCCGCGCTTGGGCAATAAATTTTAAACTATCATTTCCATTAAAATGTGGCTTCTTTGTAATTTCTGGGTTACTAAGCTCCCGAGGCGAAGGTCGTTGGTGTTGTTGCTTGATGACAAATTTCAGGGTGACGCTCTAGTCCATGATATCTTTTGTTTGGGGGACAAGAATCAGGGATTTACTACTAGCAATTAGGGTCCATGGTCTGTCCCCAGGGAGATAATTGGTCCAAAATTGTGATAGTGTCTGGGTTTTATATGCAATGGGAAGGACTTAAAACCTGGCCACTAAAAGCCACCTTAGCTTACTGGGTACTTAAAGGGCTCATCGAATTTGTTTATACATGGTGGTGCATATTATTATTTTGAAACATATCATTACCGTATAACATCATTTTAATACTTAAGATACCGACTTGGTTTAAAGACTGCTACACGGGCGCACACACACACACTCGTACACATGCGCGTGCAAATTCATGCACCACACACGCACACACACCTGCATCCACACACAGACGCATACATATGTTACTGCCAACGGCACAGACACCCATCCACAATATATTTCATGTTGCACATTCAAATATAATAATGGGAAAATTAATAATAATAGTAACAGTAATAATAATAGTATTAATAATAATAATAATAATAATATAATTGTAAGATTATTAATACCATCAATAAATACATTTACAGTTGTAGTATCCTTGATTTAAAACAAGTTATTTGCTTCTTCTGTAATATGTGCTGTCTTCAGCCAAATATTTTACGAGATTTGCGCTTGTGGGGCTAAGATTAAAATGTTTGCGACTTTTTGTTGATAAAGTTGTTGGACAATTTCTTTGTTGATTGTTCTGTAATTGTATAGTGCTTTATTTCTTAATGTCCATATAAGATTTCTGTACTCTGCCAATAGAACAAGTACCTTTGTGTGGGTGTCTTGTGTGGAGTAAGGAATGGAATTTATCATGATTGCTTTGTAAACATCTGTTCTTTGTTTCAAATGAGTGTTTAAGTTGTTTTGTAGGAGATTTCTTGTTGGCATGATTGTGTTGCATTCGTAATAGATGTGCTCTTCTGATTCTTGGACGTTCCGTCTACAAAGCTGACACTGTAGTATTTGTTTAGTTATTTTTGCTGTTCTCTCTGTTGTTGGGGTCATGCTGTAAACAAGCCTATATGTAATTTCCTTTGCTTTTGGAGTTAACTGCTTGTTGTGAATATTAGAAAAAATTTCGGTATAATCTTTTATGAAATATCTATGTCCTCTTTTAATTCTGAGATGTACCGGAGTTGCTTGTAATTTAACTAAATGCCTGTAGATTGTATGTGTTTTCTTGTGTAGTAATTTTTCATGTCCTTTAATGGCTGAAATACATGTTTTGTAGAACGTTGGGAGAGTGCCAAAATAATGTGAGGATGTATTCCTAATAGGTTTTAAAGAAGATAGCCTAATTCCAATGTAATAGTGTGCTAAAGGGTGTTTTTCTGGGTGTTGTAGGATTTCACCTACGTGTTTGATCCTAAGTGCTTGTATTTTGGTTGTTATGTCTTGGAGGGCGATACCTCCATCTTTTTTGTCTTGCATGAGTGTAGTATGTTTGATACTGTAGATGGTGCTGCCAAACACAAAGCGTCTAATCTCTTTGTTTATGTTTGTGACAGTTTGACGTGGGGGATCTAGGATTGTGCACAGATATAGTATTTTTGGAATTATATATGTATTAACAATGGTACTTCTACCAAATATGGTAGTTGTTTTGTATTTGTATCTCTGTAACATATCTGTTATTTTCTTCTCTAGATGTTGCCAAGTGTCTTTGTGTGTCTGATTTGGTTGACATGGGAAGACTATTCCGTACACTTTTATAAGATTGTTTGATGTTAAGTCAAATGGAAAATCCGCCTTATTTTTCCATTTGCCTAAGCCCATTATAGTAGATTTTTGGACGTTTAATTTTGCCCCACTCCCTTTGCCGAAAAACGAGAACGTCTCAAAAATGATCCGTACAGATTTTTCAGTGGTCGGAAAGAAAATGGTATCGTCCGCATAAGCACGCAGCTTTTGTTCACCCTTCCCTGGTATGAACGTACCCCTGACATTGTCGTCCTGTCGTATCTTTTCTAGAAGTGGCTCTAGAGCAACAACGTACAGTAAAGGGGACAAGGGACATCCCTGTCTCACTGACCTAGTCAACCTGAAAGAATTGGTTAGGGTATGGTTTAATAGAATCCGACTTTCCGGTTTCAAATATAAAATTTTGACCCATGTCCGAAAATAATTTCCCACGTTGCAGTGTGAGAGAGTTTTGTGGAGGTATGAGTGAGATATTCTATCGAATGCTTTTTCTTGATCTAAATAGAGAATTGAGGACTGAGAGTTTTTCAGATGTGTGTAGTTGATGATGTCCCTTATGAAGTGTGTGTGTTGCTGGATATTCCGGTGTTGTACACTACATTGCTGGTCTTCATGAATGAGAGATGCCATTACTGGTTTCAATTTATTCGTCAAAGTCTTTGTTAAAATCTTGTAGTCTACATTTAAAAGCGAGATAGGTCTGTAACTCTTTAAAAGTGTCTTGTCAGTGTTCTCCTTCGGAATAAGAGTGATGTAAGACGTGTTGAAACTGGATGGGAGTTTATGTTTGTGGAAAGATTCAGAGAATACTGCTAGTAAAAGGGGACCTAGAAGAGGAAAGAAAAACTGATAGAATTCAGCAGTAATACCGTCAGGGCCAGGCGATTTGCCCTTCTGCATTCCATGAACCGCTTGTGTTATATCTGTTAGTGTTAATTCAGTATCTAGTGTTAGTTTCTGTTCCTCTGTGAGTTCTTTTGTGAATTTCATAAAGTGTTCTTGCACGTGCGCTTGTGTGTTTTCCTCTGTATAAAGGTTCCTGTAATAATCTTCAAAGGCTAAGGCTATTTGTTGTGGCTCGACTTGTATATTTCCTTCCCTGTCAATTATCTGGCCTATTTGTCTGCTGCGCTGTATGTTTTGTTCTAAAGCTAGGTATTGTTTACTCGGTATCTCTTGTGTTATAGTTTGTAACTTTGTTCGCAGTAAAGCCCCCTGAAATCGATGATGTCTGTGGAGATCTAATTCTTCCTGTAATGCTATGATGTGTGGTGAATTTTTGTCTGTCTGTAGTAAGAGCTTAATTGCATTTTCCAATACTTTTTCTTGTTGTAGTTTTTGCTTGTGTATTACTGCTGTTAGTGTTTGTGTTCTCTCTCGTATAGTTTGTTTAAGTGTTTCCCAGAGTTCTCGCGCATTACCCTCTGGTATATCGCTTGTGTATGTGAGGATCAGTTTTGTTATGCAATCTACATAGTCCTGATTTTGTAAAAGTGTGCAGTTCAGTTTCCAATGGGGAGATCTTCTAAGATGTGGTGTTGCTTGTACTGTGTTTATTGTTGGAACTACAGCCTTATGATCTGTGAAGTTCAATGTCTCCTGTAAATGCTCGACTTGTGTTATATGATGTGTTATGGGCGCATAAATTATATCTAATCGCGCTGCTCTGTTATGCGCATTGTTTGTGTGTGTTGTATCTGTTCCATGGGGGTGCATCTGCCTGTATGCGTCTGTTAGCCCATGGATATCTAAAATTGTTTGCAATATGTCTAATTGATGTTCCTCCTCCCCCGTTGTGTTTCTAATTTGCATTCTTACATCTCCATTTATAAGGGCGTGCGCCGAAAGTACGCAATTAAAATCACCCCCTAGAATGATGTTGTGACCCCGATATGAGCGTGATAATAAATGTTCCAGTGTTTGGTAGAAGAGCGGCTGATTTCTGTAGTCAGGCGGTGCGTGTATGTTGACAATTGTGTATTTATTTATGTTATTTCTCACCTGTACTATAGCTATCCTACCCTGCCAGTCCCTGTCCTTCTCTATAATCTGCCACCTGTCCGATGTCTGTATTATTGCTGTACCCAATCCGATATGTTGAGTACTAAGACTAAAACATGAGTGTCTTAGACCTAAGCATGTTGTGATATATGATGCGTGTTCATCGGTTTTAACGTTAGCTTCCTGAATGAGTATAAAATCAGGTTTATATTTGTGTATGAGTGGTATAAGATGATTAATTTTGGATCTTATACCTCGAATGTTAATACTCATTATTTTAATTTCCGCTGCCATTTTTGTTGTAAAATAAGAAACGGTTGAGCATAATTATGTTTCTTGTTTCAAACTGTCTGTATTCATGTTATCATTTCTGGAGATTGTCAGTAGATTCCTTCGCCGGGCTCGAAATCTCTAAGTCAATAACGAGTCGTGGTGAATAATCTGACAGGTTTCTTTGTCGTGGTGGTGTGTTAATATTATCACTGTCTATTTCGGTCAAGGCGCTGGCCGTTATCTGTTCAGTATAATTACTTACACATTTCTTTTTGTTTGACCTGTGCGCTTCAGGCGGTGTAGGGTAGTCGTGGTTGTTGAGGGGCGGCAGCTTGGTAACCTGTGTTTGGCAGGCTGGAGGTGTCGAGCTCTCACCGTCAGACAGGCTCTTGGTTGAGCGTCCCCTTTTCCGACTGACCAGCTGGAAACCGTCTTCATCCTCCTTACTATGTTGATCTTTCTGGGAGTTCGAAGTGACTTTTTGTGCCAGTATAGGTGCCTTCTGGGTTTGTACTTTGGCCGGACATTTATTACTCCAGTGGGAGTCTTCCCCACAGACTGTACATGCCGTACGGCGCCCCGGAACTGTGATGAAGAGACGGTGTAGCTTGTCTTCTACCCCGTCCAACTCCATGTCCACGTAATGTGGCAGAGGTTCTTTTGGGTTGCACAGAAATAACCACTTGTCCGTGCTGTTTTTCAGTTTATGCACTTCCGCGTTTATATCTCCCGAAATATCCGAAATATATAGATGACACTATAAAACTGTTTATACGTTGTGAAGAGAAACCAAAGTAACAATGTCAGGGCGTTCATTGAGGGACAGTCGTTAACATCATGCAAGGAGATTGCAGTAATGGAACATTGTATATATTGCATTAACAAGTACATTTTATTCATTTTTAGCAGTAAAGTATTTCAAACTTTAGTATGTCAAATTTTTGTGTTAACTGTAAATAGGTGGTATCATTATATTAAACATTTAACAATTAATTTAACTAATTGCTTCTTTAGAAAAACGTTGACGAGTTATGTCCCTTGCAAACAATAAAATGAATATTATGTTAATTATGTGGTTGTTTCGGGATTTGAAATTTAAATATTGAGCACAACCCACTACTGGCAACGCCGATCACATTCTGGTATGAACCTAAGGCCCATCCACGTCAATATGGAAGCACTATACTCGAGTTTCGCCCTCATTTGAGCTCGTCAGTAGTGCATATCCCTGACCGGATCCGGAAACAGTCCCGGATCACGCGTGTGAAGCGGGTGTGTAACCACGCGGCACACACTGGACACACCAAATTATCATAACAGAACATCACAACGCTACCCATCGTAGGCTATTGATTATTGCTCACTGGATTTAGGAGGCCTGGTGTTCCTTGCCAGTTAGAAGTCCTGATCGTTCGGGTCCCATCGATTGACGGACGTCGGTCGCGGCGATTGGGCAATCTTGAGCATAGCCTACGATGGGTAGCGTTGTGATGTTCTGTTATGATAATTTGGTGTGTCCAGTGTGTGCCGCGTGGTTACACACCCGCTTCACACGCGTGATCCGGGACTGTTTCCGGATCCGGTCAGGGATATGCACTACTGACGAGCTCAAATGAGGGCGAAACTCGAGTATAGTGCTTCCATATTGACGTGGATGGGCCTTAGGTTCATACCAGAATGTGATCGGCGTTGCCAGTAGTGGGTTGTGTTCAATATTTGAATATTATGTTCCCGTGAAAGAAAGGTATTTGTTTCCCCTTAAATTTCACTTACCAAGTGCACAGGCCGTCGAGAGCGAATGGTTAGCCCGTAGATCATGCAACTGAGTCCCCACTATTGCTCCCGGGTTGACTCAGCCGAAACTAAGCACCATGAAATGTTCTGGAAAGTAAAGGCGAAGTGTGCGCTATTGACCACATCACGCCAATTGTTTTACAAAAATGTGGCACTGCCAGCTGAAGGGAATGACATACACACCTAACTAGTACCAGATGAGGAGCTTCGGATTGTAATGTTGTATATACTCCATTGTTTAAACCTGTCATGACAGATGCATTGTCAGTGTCGAGTGAAACTAGTCTTTGCAACTCAAGTCCATTCTTGTTTAAACAATCTTTTAACGCATTGCGTATTACCTGCACGTGTCATTCACTTCAACTAAATCGTATTAAAGGGAGTTAAATTACGTGAATATTGGACATTAATTTACTAAGACTGTTTTACTCCCTCCCTTCAGTTCAAATGCGGCTTTTTAGTGTTCCCTAAATGATTTTATTATCCGCTCGGAACAGTCATAACATCTGATGGGAGATGCCTTGAAGAGATTAGAACAAGAATCGCCGTGGCAAGATGAAAAAAAATTTTGACCAATAAAATGATGTCAATTGAAACTAGAAAAAGAGTGTTGAGTGGATCAAGCGGATAGAGGGGATAGAGCTTGTTGTTTTGTATGGATGTGAAACTTGGACAATGAGCAGTCAAGCTGAAAAACATCTGATGGCTACAGAAATGTGGTTTCTGAGGAAAATGCAAAGAATACCATGGACAGACAGAAAAACCAATGACCAAGTACTACAGGAGACATATGTAAATCGTAAATTGATTAGAGAAATTAGACGTAGACAGTCAAAATTGTTTGGACATGTTATGAGAAGAAATTAATTGGAGAACTTAGTGACAACTGGCAAGATCGAAGAGAACAGACCAAGAGGAAGACCGAGAGGAAAATACCTGGATAGCTTGTTCACATGACATGGACGCGACAGGAACACTGAGCTGATCCACGACGCTGGTGATCGAGTGAAATAGCGAGTCATTACCGCCCACGATTTCCGGCATGGCACATGAGTGATTGATTGAAAATGATTTTTAAAGTAATTTTACCCACCCCAAAAAAGCACCAAAAAGCACCCCCAAAAAAATTGTCAAGCACCAATTTCGCGCGGCCGCGCTAAATGCAAAAAAATATTTGGCACTGAATGACTTGAAAAAGCACTAAATTTAGTGTGAAAAGCGTCAAAATGACAACACTGCTTGAATGAATGAAAAACTCCACCGCAAACAAGGCAGGGGGTTTCCGATCGTCAGAAGCTTACCCCCTTCCCCAAGTATTTCGGACCTTTAACACTCTTAATACTCTCTGAGGGTGGTCCCGTCCGAGTCATGATTCCGGGCGTCTTTTCCCTGCCGTGGAGACGTTCGGGCACATTTATTATCCCTGTTGACTGTTGTTACGCTTGTCCCTTCGCTGTTACCATGTCCACTCTCAAGTCATCCCTCCCTCGGTGAGGAGAGCCTGTGCAGTTTGTGCTTGCCCCTTAGGACGTGTGGTCATGGGGAGCCAGCTTCATCCCCCGCCAAGGCCTCTGTCGCCTCCATTCGTCTCCGTTGCCGTGTTCCTTCCTCGTTCCCCGTTCACGGCGCCGCACTCTACTAGGAAGCCGGTTCTTCCTTTCCGTTTCTGGACCCACCTCTTAGTCTCTGCAGCTGACTGAGTGCGACTCACGGTCGATTATCGCTATGTTATGGAGATTGGACTTCTGCTGACATTTACATGATTTGAATGCATTTAGATTCACCACTCACGCTCGGAAGAAAGGCTAAAGATCTGACACGAGACGTTGCCAGTTCGTGATCTTGGTTGAGAGATTGTTAGTACTGCAGTTAACGCTTCTAACCACACTAGTTTCGAGACTCATTCCACTCTAAGTTCCGGCAGTTCTATAGCCAGCACGAGGCCTTTTAGGCTGCCTCAACAGTTGTTTCTGGGCCCGAGTTCTTGCTTGTCCCTTAATGCCCATTCACTTCAGTACATCAAACACGGAGTGGGAGACTAGACCTCTGGCGCCTACCTCAACGGCGAATTGCCTGACGGTGTGCTTCTCCAGCTTAAGACTTGCGACCATGTCCTCGTACTTCTTCACTTTGTACAAATGCTGCTCCTCAATATTGGACTCATATGGGACGGTCAACTCAATCAGCGTTAGCTGCTTGGCTGACGAGGAGCTGAGTACGATGTCAGGTCGCAAGCCAAACTGTCGGATCACCTCAGGGTATTTGTCACGGTCCTTTAGATCTACGGTCAGTTCCCAGTCCCTCGCACCACCAAAAATGGTCTCAAGCGGCAAGTCGTCAGTTCTGCCTTCGTTGCGTCCTTCTCGGACGAAGGAAATCTCCATCGGCCTCAGCCTGTACCCCTCTTTGTTCACCCTCATTCTTGCTACGTCCACTATGTATCCCCTCAACACTCTTTTTCTCGTTTCAAATGACATCTTTTTATTGGTCAAAATGTTTTTCCTCTTGCTAAAGGCTACTTTCGCCACGGCGATTATTGTTCTAATCTCTTCAAGGCATCTCCCATCAGATGTTATGACTGTTCCGAGATAATCAAATCATTTTGGGAACACTAAAAAGCCGAATTTGAACTGAAGCGAGGGAGTAAAACAGTCTTAGTAAATTAATGTCCAATATTCACGTAATTTAACTCCCTTTAATACAATTTAGTTGAAGTGAGTGACACGTGCAGGCAATACGCAATGCGTTAAAAGATTGTTTAAACAATAATGGACTTGAGTTGCAAAGACTAGTTTCACTTGACACTGACAATGCATCTGTCATGACAGGTGTAAACAATGGAGTATATACAACATTAAAATCCGAAGCTCCTCATCTGGTACTAGTTAGGTGTGTATGCCATTCCCTTCAGCTGGCAGTGCCACATTTTTGTAAAACAATTGGCACTCAATGGGTGATGTGGTCAATAGCGCACAGTTCGCCTTTACTTTCCAGAACATTTCATGGTGCTTAGTTTCGGCTGAGTCAACCCGGGAGCAATAGTTGGGACTCAATTAAATGATCTTACGGGCTAACCATTCGCTCTCGACGGCCTATGCACTTGGTAAGCGAAATTTAAGGGGAAACAAATGCCTCTTTTTCACGGGAACATAATATTCATTTTATTGTTTGCAAAGGACATAACTCGCCAACGTTTTTCTAAAGAAGAAATTAGTTAAATTAATTGTTAAATGTTTAATATAGTGACACCACCTATTTACAGTTAACACAATAATTTGACATCCTAAAGTTTGAAATACTTTATTGCTAAAAGTGAATAAAATGTACTTGTTAATGCAATATATACAATGTTTCAATACTGCAAGCTCCTTGCATGATGTTAACGACCTCCCCCCCCCCCCCCCCCCCCCCCAATGAACGCCCTGACATTGTTACTCTGGTTTCTCTTCACAACGTATAGACAGTTCCATTTTTAGGCTGCCTCAACAGTTGTTTCTGGGCCCGAGTTCTTGCTTGTCCCTAAATGCCCATTCGCTTCAGTACATCAAACACGGAGTGGGAGACTAGACCTCTGTCGCCTATCTCAATGGCGAATTGCCTGATGGTGTGCATCTCCAGCTTAAGACTTGTGACCATGTCTTGGTACTTCTTCACTTTGTACAGATGCTGCTCCTCAATATTGGACTCATATGGGACGGTCAACTCAATCAGCGTTAGCTGCTTGGCTGTCGAGGAGCTGAGTACGATGTCAGGTCGCAAGCCAAACTGTCGGATCACCTCAGGGTATTTGCCACGGTCCTTTAGATCTACGGTCAGTTCCCAGTCCCTCGCACCACCGAAAATGGTCACAAGCGGCAAGTCATCAGTTCTGCCTTCGCTGCGCCCTTCTCGGACAAAGAAAATCTCCATCGGCCTCGGCCTGTACTCCTCTTTGTTCGCCCTCATTATTGCTACGTCCACTATGGCAGCCAACTCGGTAAGGACTTTGTTATGCCGCCAAGTTTATCGGCCTTGGGCCAGGGCGACCTTACATGCAGACAGTACTTGTTCCGCTATCTGGACCATTTGGACTTTTGAACAGAGGGGACAGAACGAGTCGGTTTTTCTGCCCCCCCCCCCCCCCCCCCATTTGACCAAGTTGGCAGCTGATGGCAAGACATCGTAGAGGGATCGGACGGCGAAACTTAGACGCAGTGTTGCCATGCGCCAGATCTTATTCCAGGTAAGAGATCTCTGCTCTACCGCTTTCCATGACATCCACTGGGCCTGCTGCGCCCGTTGAGAAGCCTTTTGACCTCTTTCGTCATCTTCCCTCTTGCTGATCTCCTTAGCCACCAGGTCCCTGCGTTCCTTGATCGTCGCCGTGGACCATATCAGATCGTTGCTTTAGAAACCGAACCCTTACCTGTCCGACTGGGTATGGCCCACGACCTCCTTCGGCTGGAGAGTTGCCTGGGCTTCTTCGGCCGCACTGACGACTTTCCACTTCCTTCTCGTTCCCAGGGCGGGAGTTGAGGCACTGACCGCCACATCTGGAGGTTCGCGCATCATCATCGAGATGACTTTTTTTTTTTTTTTTTTTTTTGTTAAAACTTTTATTGTGTGTTAAGAAACATTTGCATTTGTATTGTTCGTGTTGTTACAGAGCGTTGTATATGGAAGTGTAGGTGACATATGCGCAAATTTTTACAACATTTGTTTCAACATTTTTACATTTGAAATGAAGGGTAACGAAAAACGAGTACAAACAACAACAAGACGGTAGTATACCATTATTTTCCCTCTTCCCCCCTTTCACCTGTCAGCTCCAACCCCACCAATACCATCATCACCTTTGGTAATGAGGAAAATGGCAGTAAAACTTGTTAGAACCGACCGGTGAAGGCAGCAGCAGCATCAAAACCAACAGTATCGAAAAGGTGGGGGGGGGGGAAGGGCGGGGGTTGTCAAGGAGTATCCTAGTTTACAATGCAGGAGGGGTAGTTGTTGCATTTGTATTGTTTGTGTTGTTACATGCGTACTGTGTGTTCAGTGTTTGTGTGCGTGTTTTTACAGAGCGTTGCATGTGGGCGTGTAGATGACATATGCGCAAAAATTACAATTATTTTATACACTTAAACATTTCTCCATTGACATTGTTGTAAGGAAATATTTTAAATCAAAAGCGTGATGGTAGCAGGCTGTTATTATTTCCCCTGCCGCCCCGCTCTCCTGTCAGCTCCAAAAACTCCTACCAAGTACCATCACCCTCGGTGATGATAAACATGGCGGTGCAGAACTGAAACAAAACGATGAGCGCGGCAGCAGTAATAACAATCACAGTATCAAAAGGTGGGAAAGGGGGATGTGATATTAATAATGATTACAAAGATAATAATGCAAATAACATCCAAATACATGAATAATATTATAATGACAAGGAATAAAACTGCTAAGGGTGATAAAATTAAAGGCAAAGATAATAACAGTCAGCAATGATAATAATAATAATATTAATATTAATAGTTAAACATGTGATTTCATGTGTTAAAATGATTTTCTTAGGAATGGTGTTTACATGCAATACATCTTATAATAATAATGACAAAGAATAAAAACTACTAAGGGCGATAACAGCAATGCTAATAAACCCAATGATAAAATTTGTTTTGATAATGATCACATTTTCTAAACATGTGATTCCATTTGCTAAAATGATTTTCTTAGAAATGGTGTTAAAATATGGCTGGTACATACAATAACAATTGCATCCTGCACTGTTTAATAATATAGTAGGTGTAAAAAGGAGTTGGTTATCTTTTTTTTTCTCCTTGCTTATTTTTTTTATTTTTTTTTTATTTTTACATATACTTGCAACATGCATGTTCAATAATAGTAGAATTAAAGGGAGTTGGTTATCTTTTTCTCCTTGCTTATGTGTTCCCTTTTGGTCTTATTTGTAAGGGTTCATTCATTTTTTCCTTTCCTCTTTTTTTTTTTTTTTTAAACTTATTGTAGAAAGTAAACAAGCATCAGTATTAGCACAAATTTTTACAATCTTTACATCTTTGTTTCCCTTGCCACCCTCTCACCAATTTGGTTCCACTCCACCAATGCCATTACCCCCTCTCTGGGCAATGATGGTAAAGGCAGGATAAATATTTTAACCAAACCGGTGTGGGTACCAGCAAAGGCAACAACAACCATGAGCGAGGGGAGGGGGGTACATGGGAAAGGGGTTTTTGTTTTATTACTAATGATGGCAATAGTAATAATGACAAGAAGAGACATACTGGGGGTAATGACAGCAATTATTAAAAAAAAACAGCAATGGTGACAATAGTTATGAAAATGATAACATTTTTACAATATGTGATTCCATTTGCTAGGATGATTTTCTTTAGAATGGTGTTAACATAGCCTAGCAGGTACATACACATGCAAGCTGCAGTTTTTAGTAATTTTTGGAGTAAAGGAGTGGGTTTTATTTTCCTCCTTGTTTTTTTTTCCTCCTAAATGTAGGGGTTCATTCATATTTTCCTCTTTGCTCTCTCTTTCTTTTTTTTTTTTTTTATAAAAATTAACCAAACATTTGTATTTGCATAAGTTTTTACAGTATTGTTGGTTTGATAACCATATGTGTTTTTGTATTCATTCATTCATTTAACACTCACTCACATGATTCAAAGGGGGTGACTAAGAGAAAGGGAAATCTTTAAATTTTTGTTTACTTTGCCACACTCCCACCAATCGCTTCCACCCCAATGCCCCTCTGACCACCCTTAATGATGGTACAGGCAGGACAAATGTTTGAACTGACCAGTGGGGGTGGTAGCAAAGGCAACAAAACCATACGCAAAGGGGGCACTAGGGGAGATGAAGTTGTAAATTAATAAAGATGATAATAAGGATGATAAGGTAAATACTGAATACAAAGAAAAGGGGAAGTCTTTACATTATTTTCTCACTCGCTACTCTCTCCTCAACTGGTTTCACCCCACCCAAGCCTCATGCTAGGGGAGATGAAGTTGTAAAATAATAATGATGATATCACTAATACTTATAACATTACTGATACTAAGGATAATAAGGTAAATGCTGAATACAAAGAAAAGTGTAATGATGGTACAGGCAGGACAAATGTTTGAACCAACCAGTTGGGGTAGCAGCAAGGGTAGCAAACCAAAAGCAACAGGGGGCGCAGGGGAGATGAAGTTTGTAAAATAAATAGTGATGATATCCATAATACTTATAAAATCAATGATACTAAGGATGATAAGGTAAGTATTGACTACAAGGATGGGGGAAAGTCTTTGCATGTTGTTTCCTCGCTACCCTCTCACCAATTGGTTTCACTGCATCAATGTCCCTATGACCACTGTAATGATGGTACAGGCAGGGCAAATGTTTGAAACAAAATAGTGGGGGTAGTAGCAAAAGCAACAAACCTTAAACAAAACAAAAAAAAAAGGGGGGGGGGGGTGGGGCATGGGGGATGAAGTTGTAAAATAATAATGGTGATATCATTAATTTTAATGTGTTGCGTATCCCTTACGGGACGTTGCAGTCAACACCAGCATTTTCAGCTGCTGTTGATGTACTAGGCAAGTGTTACGTTCAGTAGTTTGCCATTGCTTTCTGAACGACCGGCCCCTATACCTTTTTCGAAAAAACCAGCATCGCCGTGTTTCGAACCCGGGTATACGGGCTCACAAACCGCGTTCGCAAGCCCTTAGCCACAGAGACCGGTTGATATCATTAATACTTATTTAATTAATGATACTAAGGATAAAAAGGGTAGGGTAATGATAGTAAAAAATAATATGTTAATGATAGTAATAGTAATACTAATAATAATAAAATAAATAATAATAATAATAATAATAAAAATAATAATAATATTAGTATAATAGATATGTGATTTTATTTACTAAAATGATAATCTTAGTTGTGGTGGTAGTTTAGCACAACAAGTTCATTTAAAGCAAACCATTTCATAAATAGTACATTGGAATGGGAATTCCATTGGTCTTTTGACCATATGTGATCTTTTTAATCATCCACTCACCATTCATTCACTGTTTCTTCTTTCTTTCTCTCACTCATGTATACCAAAATTACCAAAAAAATTCCAAAATTGCCGGAGTTGGTATACAATTTATACCAACTCTGGAAAGAGTTGTGATATTTTGTGCGTGTACATAAAGGAAACTAAATGTGTGTTATATGTGTGGTGTTTGTATCTGGCAAAATTTCTGCAGGTCCATATAAGTTGTCTGTAGTAAGAAAGTGCTACAAGTAGTTTTGTATGTATGTCCTTAGATGTCATTGGTATAGTATTGAGAAAAATTGCTTTATATATGTCGGTTTGTTTGCCTGTGTGTGTTTGTATGAGGTGTTTGAGTGTTGCGCGTGTGGCAGTAATTGTTGGACATGTATAATAAATGTATTCCTCTGTCTCTTGTGTGTTGTTTCTACATAATTGACATTGTTTGGATATGTATGCTTCTACCTGTGTTGTGGGGGTCATACTGTATAACAGTCTATATGTGATCTCCCTAGCTTTTGGTGTTATGTGTTTGTTGTGTAGGTTTGAAAAGGTGCATGTGAAGTCAGTCATGAAGTATTTGTGTCCTCTTTTAATCCTAAGTCTTAGTGATGGTGCTTGTTCTCTAACTAAATGTTTGTATATTGTGTGTGTTGTTTGCTGTATTAACTGTTCATGTCCTTTTATTGCCTGTATGCATGTCTGATAGAATGTTGGCAGTCTTCCCTGGTAGTGTGCAGTTGCATTGTTAAGAGGTGTGAGATGTTTGATGTTGTGGCCTATGTAGTATAGTGCTAGTCTGTTCTGTTCTGGGTGTCTGATGATTTTACCTATGTGACTGATTCTAAGTGACAGTATTTTTGTCTGGATGTCCTGTAGTGAAATCCCGCCTTGTTTCCTGTCTTGTATGAGAGTTTTGTGTTTAATGCTGTGTATCGTGTTGGTGAAGATGAAGCGTCTGATTTGTTTGTTTATGTTTGTGACGGTCTGTTTAGGAGGGTCCAGTACTGTCGCTAAATATATTATTTTGGGTAATATGTATGTGTTGACTATTGTGCTTCTACCAAATATTGTGGATGTCTTGTACCTATACCTGTGTAACATGTCTGTGATCTGTTCGGTCAGTGCGTGCCATGTCTGTCTGTGTGTTTCTGTGGGATCGCATGGAAATGTGATCCCATACAGCTTCATGGTGTCTATGTGTTTCAGATCTGGAGGGAAATCAGCCTTTTGTTTCCACTTTCCCAGGCCCATTATCTGTGATTTCTGTATATTAATTTTGGCTCCACTGCCTTTTCCAAAATGGGTAAAGGTGTGGAGTATATTCCTTATTGATGTGTTGCTGGTGGGAAAGAAGGCAGTGTCATCTGCATAGGCGATGAGCTTCTGCTCTCCTATCCCATGCAGGAAGGTTCCTTTAATACTAGTGTCTTGCCTTATCTTCTCTAATAAAGGTTCTAGGGTGAGCACATACAGGAGCGGTGATACGGGACATCCTTGTCTTACAGATCTCGTAAGCCTGAGGCTAGCTGTCAGTGAATGGTTCACCAACACTCTGCTCTCAGGATATTTGTACAAGATCTGTATCCACTGCCTGTAATACTCTCCTATGTTACAGTGTTCTAGTGTCCTATGTAGGTAAGTGTGGGAAATTCTGTCGAAGGCCTTCTCTTGATCCAAGGATAAGATGGAGGATGGACAGTCTTTTCCATGTGTGTAGTTAATAATGTCTCTAATGAGGTGTGTGTGGTTGTGTATATTTCTGTCTTTGACACTGCACTGTTGGTCTGGGTGTATTAGTGTTGGCATGAAAGGTTTATGTTTGTTGGTGAGTGATTTGGCGAGTATCTTGTAGTCTGTGTTGAGTAAGGAAATTGGTCTGTAGTTCTTCAGTTGTGTTTTGTCAGTTTTATCCTTGCATATGAGTGTAATGTAAGACATGTTGCAGCTGTCCGGAAGATTTTTTTTGTCAAAGGCTTCCTGATAGACTTTGAGGAGAAGATTGCCTAGAATAGGAAAGAAGTGTTGGTAGAATTCTACTGTCAAACCGTCTGGTCCTGGAGTTTTGTCTTTGTTTAGTGTGCTTAGTGCCTTTGTTATGTCTTTCAGTGTCAGTTCTGTGTCCAGTGTGTCTTTGTCTGTGTCAGATAATTTCTTTGTGTACTGTAAGAAGTTGTCTTGTATCTGTGTGTTGACTGTCTCTGCTGTGAATAGTTGTGTGTAGTGTTGTTGGAAAGCAGTCTCTATGTGTGGTGTTTCTGTCTGCATGTTTCCTTGCATGTCTGATATTTTGCTTATTTGTCTGTTACGTTGTACGTTCTGTTCTATTGCTAAATATTGCCTCGTAGCTGACTCTTGTGTAATTGTGTTGAGTTTTGTTCTGAGAAGAGCACCCATATATCTGTGTTGTTGGTGTTCTTCTAATGTGTGTAAGTGATGTGCATCTCTGTCTGTTTGTTTTGTTAGTCGTATGGCTGTCTGCATGATGCGATCCTGTCTTAGTCTGTCTTTGTGGATCATGGTTGCTAGAATCGAGATGCCACTATAAAACTGTTTATACGTTGTGAAGAGAAACCAGAGTAACAATGTCAGGGCGTTCATTGAGGGACAGTCGTTAACATCATGCAAGGAGATTGCAGTAATGGAACATTGTATATATTGCATTAACAAGTACATTTTATTCATTTTTAGCAGTAAAGTATTTCAAACTTTAGTATGTCAAATTTTTGTGTTAACTGTAAATAGGTGGTATCATTATATTAAACATTTAACAATTAATTTAACTAATTGCTTCTTTAGAAAAACGTTGAGGAGTTATGTCCCTTGCACACAATAAAATGGATATTATGTTCCCGTGAAAGAAAGGTATTTGTTTCCCCTTAAATTTCACTTACCAAGTGCACAGGCCGTCGAGAGCGAATGGTTAGCCCGTAGATCATGCAACTGAGTCCCCACTATTGCTCCCGGGTTGACTCAGCCGAAACTAAGCACCCTGAAATGTTCTAGAAAGTAAAGGCGAAGTGTGCGCTATTGACCACATCACGCCAATTGTTTTACAAAAATGTGGCACTGCCAGCTGAAGGGAATGACATACACACCTAACTAGTATCAGATGAAGAGCTTCGGATTGTAATGTTGTATATACTCCATTGTTTAAACCTGTCATGACAGATGCATTGTCAGTGTCGAGTGAAACTAGTCTTTGCAACTCAAGTCCATTCTTGTTTAAACAATCTTTTAACGCATTGCGTATTACCTGCACGTGTCACTCACTTCAACTAAATCGTATTAAAGGGAGTTAAATTACGTGAATATTGGACATTAATTTACTAAGACTGTTTTACTCCCTCCTTTCAGTTCAAATGCGGCTTTTTAGTGTTCCCTAAATGATTTTATTATCCGCTCGGAACAGTCATAACATCTGATGGGAGATGCCTTGAAGAGATTAGAACAAGAATCACCGTGGCAAGATGAAAAAAAAATTTGACCAATAAAATGATGTCAATTGAAACTAGAAAAAGAGTGTTAGTTAGTTAGTTAGTTAGTCGCGGTTCCAACTTCATGGCAACGGGTCGTCCCCATATTGCTCTGTTCCTGTGCCAGTGAATATCACAAAATGCTTCTCACTGCCCTATGTGAACAATGGAATAGCCAGAATGCCAACACAAAAGTCCTCCACGAAAAATACAGTTCATCGTCGATGAAAACGGCAGTCACCAGAAAGACTACATTGACCGGGGTTTTATCCCATATGGCTCGGTCTCTTTCTGCAGGGTGACTCACTGAAAGCACCGCACAAAGCACAAACTCCATAGCTACAACGACAACTCCCATGAGTCTCCTGAAAAATGCACTCAAGAACCGAAAAGGCAAACCAGTCAATCCAGCAACAGCAAAAGAGTGTTGAGTGGATCAAGCGGATAGAGGGGATAGAGCTTGTTGTTTTGTATGGATGTGAAACTTGGACAATGAGCAGTCAAGCTGAAAAACATCTGATGGCTACAGAAATGTGGTTTCTGAGGAAAATGCAAAGAATACCATGGACAGACAGAAAAACCAATGACCAAGTACTACAGGAGACATATGTAAATCGTAAATTGATTAGAGAAATTAGACGTAGACAGTCAAAATTGTTTGGACATGTTATGAGAAGAAATTAATTGGAGAACTTAGTGACAACAGGCAAGATCGAAGAGAACAGACCAAGAGGAAGACCGAGAGGAAAATACCTGGATAGCTTGTTCACATGACATGGACGCTGGTGATCGAGTGAAATGGCGAGTCATTACCGCCCACGATTTCCACGATTTTTTTGAAAATGATTTTTAAAGTAATTTTACCCACCCCAAAAAAGCACCAAAAAGCACCCCCCAAAAAATTGTCAAGCACCAAATTCGCGAGGCCGCGCTAAATGCAAAAAAATATTTGGCACTGAATGACTTGAAAAAGCACCAAATTTATTGCGAAAAGCGTCAAAATGACAACACTGCTTGAATGAATGAAAAACTCCACCGCAAACAAGGCAGGGGGTTTCCAATCGTCAGAAGCCTACCCCCTTCCCCAAGTATTTCGGACCTTTAACACTCTTAATACTCTCTGAGGGTGGTCCCGTCCGAGTCATGATTCCGGGCGTCTTTCCCCTGCCGTGGAGACGTTCGGGCACATTTATTATCCCTGTTGACTGTTGTTACGCTTGTCCCTTCGCTGTTACCATGTCCACTCTCAAGTCATCCCTCCCTCGGTGAGGAGAGCCTGTGCAGTTTGTGCTTGCCCCTTAGCACGTGTGGTCATGGGGAGCCAGCTTCATCCCCCGCCAAGGCCTCTGTCGCCTCCATTCGTCTCCGTTGCCGTGTTCCTTCCTCGTGCCCCGTTCACGGCGCCGCACTCTACTAGGAAGCCGGTTCTTCCTTTCCGTTTCTGGACCCACCTCTTAGTCTCTGCAGCTGACTGAGTGCGACTCACGGTCGATTATCGCTATGTTATGGAGATTGGACTTCGGCTGATATTTACATGGTTTGAATGCATTTAGATTCACCACTCACGCTCGGAAGAAAGGCTAAAGATCTGACACGAGACGTTGCCAGTTCGTGATCTTGGTTGAGAGATTGTTAGTACTGCAGTTAACGCTTCTAACCACACTAGTTTCGAGACTCATTCCACTCTAAGTTCCGGCAGTTCTATAGCCAGCACGAGGCCTTTTAGGCTGCCTCAACAGTTGTTTCTGGGCCCGAGTTCTTGCTTGTCCCTTAATGCCCATTCACTTCAGTACATCAAACACGGAGTGGGAGACTAGACCTCTGGCGCCTACCTCAACGGCGAATTGCCTGACGGTGTGCTTCTCCAGCTTAAGACTTGCGACCATGTCCTCGTACTTCTTCACTTTGTACAGATGCTGCTCCTCAATATTGGACTCATATGGGACGGTAAACTCAATCAGCGTTAGCTGCTTAGCTGACGAGGAGCTGAGTACGATGTCAGGTCGCAAGCCAAACTTTTGGATCACCTCAGGGTATTTGCCACGGCCTTTTAGATCTACGGTCAGTTCCCAGTCCCTCGCACCACCAAAAATGGTCACAAGCGGCAAGTCGTCAGTTCTGCCTTCGTTGCGTCCTTCTCGGACGAAGGAAATCTCCATCGGCCTCAGCCTGTACCCCTCTTTGTTCACCCTCATTCTTGCTACGTCCACTATGTATCCCCTCAACACTCTTTTTCTCGTTTCAAATGACATCTTTTTATTGGTCAAAATGTTTTTTATCTTGCTAAAGACTATTTTCGCCACGGCGATTCTTGTTCTAATCTCTTCAAGGCATCTCCCATCAGATGTTATGACTGTTTCGAGATAATAAAATCATTTTGGGAACACTAAAAAGCCGAATTTGAACTGAAGCGAAGGAGTAAAACAGTCTTAGTAAATTAATGTCCAATATTCACGTAATTTAACTCCCTTTTACTAAGACTGTTTTACTCCCTCCCTTCAGTTCAAATTCGGCTTTTTAGTGTTCCTTAAATGATTTTATTATCCGCTCGGAACAGTCATAACATCTGATGGGAGATGCCTTGAAGAGATTAGAACAAGAATCGCCGTGGCAAGATGAAAAAAAATTTTGACCAATAAAATGATGTCAATTGAAACTAGAAAAAGAGTGTTGAGTGAATCAAGGGGATAGAGGGGATAGAGCTTGTTGTTTTGTATGGATGTGAAACTTGGACAATGAGCAGTCAAGCTGAAAAACATCTGATGGCTACAGAAATGTGGTTTCTGAGGAAAATGCAAAGAATACCATGGACAGACAGAAAAACCAATGACCAAGTACTACAGGAGACATATGTAAATCGTAAATTGATTAGAGAAATTAGACGTAGACAGTCAAAATTGTTTGGACATGTTATGAGAAGAAATTAATTGGAGAACTTAGTGACAACTGGCAAGATCGAAGAGAACAGACCAAGAGGAAGACCGAGAGGAAAATACCTGGATAGCTTGTTCACATGACATGGACGCGACAGGAACACTGAGCTGATCCACGACGCTGGTGATCGAGTGAAATAGCGAGTCATTACCGCCCACGATTTCCGGCATGGCACATGAGTGATTGATTGAAAATGATTTTTAAAGTAATTTTACCCACCCCAAAAAAGCACCAAAAAGCACCCCCAAAAAAATTGTCAAGCACCAATTTCGCGCGGCCGCGCTAAATGCAAAAAAATATTTGGCACTGAATGACTTGAAAAAGCACTAAATTTAGTGTGAAAAGCGTCAAAATGACAACACTGCTTGAATGAATGAAAAACTCCACCGCAAACAAGGCAGGGGGTTTCCGATCGTCAGAAGCTTACCCCCTTCCCCAAGTATTTCGGACCTTTAACACTCTTAATACTCTCTGAGGGTGGTCCCGTCCGAGTCATGATTCCGGGCGTCTTTTCCCTGCCGTGGAGACGTTCGGGCACATTTATTATCCCTGTTGACTGTTGTTACGCTTGTCCCTTCGCTGTTACCATGTCCACTCTCAAGTCATCCCTCACTCGGTGAGGAGAGCCTGTGCAGTTTGTGCTTGCCCCTTAGGACGTGTGGTCATGGGGAGCCAGCTTCATCCCCCGCCAAGGCCTCTGTCGCCTCCATTCGTCTCCGTTGCCGTGTTCCTTCCTCGTTCCCCGTTCACGGCGCCGCACTCTACTAGGAAGCCGGTTCTTCCTTTCCGTTTCTGGACCCACCTCTTAGTCTCTGCAGCTGACTGAGTGCGACTCACGGTCGATTATCGCTATGTTATGGAGATTGGACTTCTGCTGACATTTACATGATTTGAATGCATTTAGATTCACCACTCACGCTCGGAAGAAAGGCTAAAGATCTGACACGAGACGTTGCCAGTTCGTGATCTTGGTTGAGAGATTGTTAGTACTGCAGTTAACGCTTCTAACCACACTAGTTTCGAGACTCATTCCACTCTAAGTTCCGGCAGTTCTATAGCCAGCACGAGGCCTTTTAGGCTGCCTCAACAGTTGTTTCTGGGCCCGAGTTCTTGCTTGTCCCTTAATGCCCATTCACTTCAGTACATCAAACACGGAGTGGGAGACTAGACCTCTGGCGCCTACCTCAACGGAGAATTGCCTGACGGTGTGCTTCTCCAGCTTAAGACTTGCGACCATGTCCTCGTACTTCTTCACGTTGTACAGATGCTGCTCCTCAATATTGGACTCATATGGGACGGTCAACTCAATCAGCGTTAGCTGCTTGGCTGACGAGGAGCTGAGTACGATTTCAGGTCGCAAGACAAACTGTCGGATCACCTCAGGGTATTTGCCACGGCCCTTTAGATCTACGGTCAGTTCCCAGTCCCTCGCACCACCAAAAATGGTCACAAGCGGCAAGTCGTCAGTTCTGCCTTCGTTGCGTCCTTCTCGGACGAAGGAAATCTCCATCGGCCTCATCCTGTACCCCTCTTTGTTCACCCTCATTCTTGCTACGTCCACTATGTATCCCCTCAACACTCTTTTTCTCGTTTCAAATGACATCTTTTTATTGGTCAAAATGTTTTTCATCTTGCTAAAGACTATTTTCGCCACGGCGATTCTTGTTCTAATCTCTTCAAGGCATCTCCCATCAGATGTTATGACTGTTCCAAGATAATAAAATCATTTTGGGAACACTAAAAAGCCGAATTTGAACTGAAGCGAGGGAGTAAAACAGTCTTAGTAAATTAATGTCCAATATTTACGTAATTTAACTCCCTTTAATACAATTTAGTTGAAGTGAGTGACACGTGCAGGCAATACGCAATGCGTTAAAAGATTGTTTAAACAATAATGGACTTGAGTTGTAAAGACTAGTTTCACTTGACACTGACAATGCATCTGTCATGACAGGTGTAAACAATGGAGTATATACAACATTAAAATCCGAAGCTCCTCATCTGGTACTAGTTAGGTGTGTATGCCATTCCCTTCAGCTGGCAGTGCCACATTTTTGTAAAACAATTGGCACTCAATGGGTGATGTGGTCAATAGCGCACACTTCGCCTTTACTTTCCAGAACATTTCATGGTGCTTAGTTTCGGCTGAGACAACCCGGGAGCAATAGTTGGGACTCAATTACATGATCTACGGGCTAACCATTCGCTCTCGACGGCCTATGCACTTGGTAAGCGAAATTTAAGGGGAAACAAATGCCTCTTTTTCACGGGAACATAATATTCATTTTATTGTTTGCAAGGGACATAACTCGCCAACGTTTTTCTAAAGAAGAAATTAGTTAAATTAATTGTTAAATGTTTAATATAGTGACACCACCTATTTACAGTTAACACAATAATTTGACATCCTAAAGTTTGAAATACTTTATTGCTAAAAGTGAATAAAATGTACTTGTTAATGCAATATATACAATGTTTCAATACTGCAAGCTCCTTGCATGATGTTAACGACCGTTCTTCCCCCCCCCCCCCCCCCTCCAATGAACGCCCTGACATTGTTACTCTGGTATGGACAGTTCCATTTTTAGGCTGCCTCAACAGTTGTTTCTGGGCCCGAGTTCTTGCTTGTCCCTAAATGCCCATTCGCTTCAGTACATCAAACACGGAGTGGGAGACTAGACCTCTGTCGCCTATCTCAATGGCGAATTGCCTGATGGTGTGCATCTCCAGCTTAAGACTTGTGACCATGTCTTGGTACTTCTTCACTTTGTACAGATGCTGCTCCTCAATATTGGACTCATATGGGACGGTCAACTCAATCAGCGTTAGCTGCTTGGCTGTCGAGGAGCTGAGTACGATGTCAGGTCGCAAGCCAAACTGTCGGATCACCTCAGGGTATTTGCCACGGTCCTTTAGATCTACGGTCAGTTCCCAGTCCCTCGCACCACCGAAAATGGTCACAAGCGGCAAGTCATCAGTTCTGCCTTCGCTGCGCCCTTCTCGGACAAAGAAAATCTCCATCGGCCTCGGCCTGTACTCCTCTTTGTTCGCCCTCATTATTGCTACGTCCACTATGGCAGCCAACTCGGTAAGGACTTTGTTATGCCGCCAAGTTTATCAGGGCGACCTTACATGCGGACAGTACGTGTTCCGCTGTCTGGAGCATTTGGACTTTTGAACAGAGGGGAGAGAACGGGTCGGTGTTTTCCCCCACTTGACCAAGTTGGCAGCTGATGGCAAGACATCGTAGAGGGATCGGACGGCGAAAATTAGACGCAATGGTGCCATGCGGCCCGTTGAGCAGCCTTTCGAACTCTTTCGTCATCTTCCCCCTTGCAGATCTCCTTAACCACCAGGTCCCTGCGTTCCTTGATCGTCGCCGTGGACCACATCAGATCGTTGCTTTGGAAGCCGAACCCTTACCTGTCCGACTGGGTATGGCCCATGACCTCCTTCAGCTGGAGTGTTGCCTGGGCTTCTTCGACTGCATTGACGACTTTCCACTTCCTTCTGGTTCTCAGGGCGGGGACTGAGGCACTGACCGCCACATCTGGAGGTTCGCGCAGCATCATCGCCAGTCTGGTCCTTCCGGCTTTGAACGCTTCCATGAGGGACAGGAATGGGAGGACGAGCTTACTCTGTTTGCAATACAGTGCGACAGTCGTGAGGCATGTTGGTACTCCAAGCCACCTTCGTATGTACCTGATTATCTTACCTTCCATAGTGCTCACTGCGTACGTGCCTGTAGGCCATACTTTTATTTTAGTTTTCATGTACTTTCTAGTAACTCAAGCGTAGTCAATACACCTGCTACTACTTCTAGTGCACTGGGCTGGTTTAGTGTGTGGATAAGCTTTCCCTATTACCAGTGCCCCCTCGCCTTCAGGCGAACCCACTCCGACTTCAGAGGCACTTGTAATTTGCGTCCCCAACTCAAGAACGAAAAATCAACATTTTAGTCTAAGACATCTATGTTATTAACCGCAGTGATCTGAGGAGTTCAAGTTCAGGCAGCTACCATCGATGTGTGCCAGTTTGCAGAAGATTACAATCTAATATAATACATGCATACTGACATATGCCTGGGTAATTGACATTGAGGTGAGTGACCTGTAGTTGGGCTATGAGAAAAACAACCAGCCATGAGAAATAATGGTGAGGGTGAGTGCAAACCCCCCAGGGTGGATGGGGTGAAAGACAGTTTAGTTTTGTGTGAAGTCAGGAGACTTGAAAGGGAGTTGAAGCGGAGACCGGCGGAGGGTCGGATCGTTTTGGGGAGTTAGTTAGAGAGCTCCGTTCTGTGTGGTGTTGTTCTCCCAGTTTTGAATGGAGGCCTGAACCCAGAGTGGGTTGGATAGTGAGTGCAGGCCTAGACCCAGTGTGTGGGTTGTATTGTGTGAGGTCCAGTCGTGGATAGTAGCTGGATAACTGTCTTGTGAATTTGAGATTAATAAGACCTTGAGAAGGCAGTAATGTGTGCTGGTTAAGTTGTGAGGATATATATATATATATATATATATATATATATATATATATATATATATATATATATATATATATATATTCTGTGGAGTATATTGTTATTTCTGCATTAAAGGATTATGTGCGCCAACTCAATCTTGTTTAATGACTGGGGGATGTGTACTGCGTGGGTGAGTTGCATTGTGAGACAGGTAGTGAGCTCATCTTACACTCCATAGTGACATAAAAGGTACATTGAAACCTAGACAACGACCATCTCACTCAGTTATTATAAAGAACATCGTGAGATATCTGGGAGCTCGTCGCTTAGTAAAGATTTTCTGACGGCTACATTCTGTCAAGGTCCACGGTGATATATTGAGATATCTGTCGGCTCGTCGCTTAGAGAGGTGTATTATCTGGTGACTGCGTTCGATCAAATAAACAAACAAACCCGTGACAATTTAGATATTATTGCTTCAAGAGATTAATGTGAACTCTTTGGTGTGTGCGCCAGATAATTAACACAGACAGACGGGAGTGAATACTCAAGCTGGCGTACAATTCACGAAAGCCACCACAGCACATCAAAACTAGTCAGCGTGCGTGGAAAAATACGCGGGCAGAAATCACCCGGAAAGATTACGGGACCAAGGTTGTCCACGAAAAACAGACAGTTCACGTGAAGGTCACTACAGCTAAATTTGATACCAGACAGTATTGCTGAAGCTAGTGGCTGCGTCAGAGGATTAACGCAGACAGGTCAAGAAGAGGACAGCACAGGTGAAAAGTCGCGTGGACAAAAAGTTGTTTACGACATGAGCGGTCAGTCCTAGGTGTGTGTGTAGGACAGGACAGGATTGAAAATCCAAAGATAGTGACAGGTGTGTGTGGCGAGGCAATCGCACTATGTGGTCGCAGGGCGACAGGTCAAGAGTTTCGGCCGCACGTCAAAGGACGGGTGGGGCGTATTGACCAAGAATACTGGTGGAATTTTGGTTTTGAACGTTAGATATTCACGTCTAGTGTGTGGGGACGCTGAATTTACGAAGAATAAAAATAACATACGGGGGTAGTAACAGGACCCCTACCACAGCCGTGTTGGGGCAGAGGAGGTTGTGTTGAAAGTGTTTGCTGAGGCTGGAGTAACCTTGGTAGTCAAGGCTGTTTACCAGTAAGAAGTTAATGAGGATTTTTTCCACTGACGGTGATAAAGAGAAGTTGAGGTGACATTGTGAGTTGGGGTGTGGATGGAGTGAACGTACTCAGGAAATGTCCACGGCCTGATGTTGACAAGATGTGTCGTGAAGGTGAATCGTGAATGAACAAAACAAGTTATTTTGAACGAAATCCAGACTTTATGTTCGGCTTTGTTAAATCCCTTTGTTATCATTACTCTGTCATGAGCAAACATTTTTTCAACGAAGGATTACGTGTCGGCACTGTAAGTGTGGTTGCATAAAGTTGTCAAAAAGGACTTACTATATAGAGTTAAAGCGATGGACATTTGCTGCCATTTTTTTTTTTAACCTTGTCGGTAAACGTGAATCCATAACATACATTATACAACCAGGAACCAGCTCTGCAAGCAAAGTACAATAACGTTACGGACTGTGTCGAGACAGATAATTTTGGATAATTACTATCACCTTCAACTTTTCCGACAGTTGGAACTTGTGATCACCACGTGAAATTAAGTAACCACTCAACAAAACAATGAGTCGTTTTGGAATCTAGCGTCGTAGACATTTCGGAACATTAATTTTAACCAACACACAGTTCCAGCATATTGTGGAAAACTATTAGAAACAAATTAAGAACATTTGCGACTGGTTAATAAGCACAGTATTGTCGGCCAGCCATTTGGACATTTAGTTTGCTCTCATTTTTTAACGGTCTTTATCGTTTGTGTATCTATATATGTATATGTTATTACATGTATTTGTTGGATAGGCATTTTTTGCAATTTCTATCTAAATCAGGAAAGGCTTTACAAAACGTGGTTCTTTCTTGTGCTTACGATATTTTTGTAAGGACAACGCTAAAAAGTTAGCGTGGTCGTACATTGGCATTGGGGTCCTAACCAATATCTAGAGCCGCTGTGTATGACGTCCGAGTTGTGTATATTGTTAATTTAGAGTGCTTTTCTTTCTTTTCATAATATTTACATATGATAGTAGTTTTCTTCGGATATATGTTATTATTGTGATCTTTCGTCATTTCTACTGTCTAGTGGTCGGTGTCAGTTTATATATATTACGCGCACTGTGGTCGTCTCACACAAGCTTGTGGATGTTATTGTGGTTTATTTCTTTGTGATCACTGTCTCCGTGTACTCAGCTTGTGCGTCTAGTGTTTTATAGACATCACTTATTGTGGATCATTCATTCGTTTGTATATGTATGGATATATGTATGTTTAACAATATTTCCAGAGACTTTATGAAACTAGTTGTCATTTATATAAGTGAGTAGAGGTAAATACCCCCTCACTACCTAGTGATTGTACAGTGACTGGGTGAGTACAAAGTGATATTATTAGTACTACGAATTTACGTACACAGTGAGTGGTGGAGTACTTAGGGAAGGTACACAAAGACGAGAAGCAGAGTCTTTACATTTATAGTTGGCTGACAGACAGCAACGTTTCCACAAGTACAAGATGCCTACTTTAATGGAATACATTGAAGCAGGTGAACAGTTAGGCCTGAAGGGTAAAGAGTTACAGGAGTTTGCAGAAGCAAAATTGAAAGAAGTTCAACACTAGGAAAGAGAGGAGAGGCATAATAAACGCGAGGCAAAACGCCTACAGGAAGAAAAGGTAGCTGAAGCAAAGCGTCTACAGGAAGAGAGAGAGAGACACAAGTGAAACTAGAAATGGAACAACAAAAACGCCTACAGGAAGAAAAGTTAGCTGAATCCCAACGCCTACAGGAAGTAAAGTTAGCTGAAATGGAAAACAAGCGTCTACAGAAAATTGAGAAAGAGAAGTTAAAGTGTCAGATGGAAACAGAGATTGCACTTAAAAAAAAACTAGAACTATCATCTAAGGGTCAAAGTGAGGAAGGCAGAAGACCTTCGCAGTTGTCACAGCGACTAAAACTGCCATAGTTTACGGACCGGGACAATCTTGAAGCTTATCTTTCGAGATTCGAAGCATCTGCAAAAACTCTAGGCATCCCAGAAGGAGAATATGCTATGAGACTGGGCGAGTTTCTGACGGGTAAGGCTCTAGATACCATGTTTGATTTACCTTTGGAAGAAAAAAACCAATTACACTATTTTGCGTCAACGTTTGCTTACAAAGTTCCAACTAACCGAGGATGGATACAGAACAATGTTTAGACAATTAGGGCCAGAGACAAATCAGGATTTTACAGATTTTGTCAATACAGTGAAGAACACATTTAATAAATGAATGGAGCTGGCAGAGGTTGGAAAAGATTTTAATAGATTAGTGGATTTAATGTTAAGAGACAAAGTATTATCTTCATGCATTACTAATTTAGTGACTTTCTTCGAAGTACGTAAACATAATGACATAGACACAATGTCTCAGTTAGGGCAAAATTACATGACTGCACATCCAAATAGTTCTATTGGTAGACAAATGAGTGAGGAAATAGTATGTGCAGCGTATACAAAACAGGACCAGAATCCAGTTATTAGACCAAGATCAAAAAGTGTAGATTTAACACAAAGATATGAGGAACAAGAGCCTAAAGACAATGGTTTCCGTGGCAACCATTTTGGCAGAGCAGGACATTACCCATAAAAAAGGGGGAATTTCCAGAGACGTCCTAATAGTTATGCTGGATGTTGAAATTGTAGAAGCTGGAGACATAAGGCAGCACAGTGTGATGCACAACCACAGAGTGAGCCAACAAATAATAGGAAGAAGAACATTATCTGTTTCAAATGGGGTGGGACCGGGCACGTTAGCTATGAGTGTACGATGGGAGAAACGGAGCACGCAAAGGCAGGCCACGTTATCGAGACATTCAATAATGAGAGTTGTAGTGGATGCAAACCTCTTTTTGAAAAAGACGGTCAGCCGGTCTTAATATGTGGTCACACAGTTAAAGCATGATCAGCAGTGCATGAAGGAGGAAGTCTGAAGCTGCACCATGGATTCATTAATGATAGGCCAGCATTAACAATTAGGGATTCCGGATGTACGTCTATCGGAGTTAGAAAAAGTTTAGTAGATCCCTCGGATTACACAGGCAAAAAGGTTAGATGCATAACATTCAACGGGACGGTAGAATTCTATCCAGTGGCCAGGATCACAGTAAAAACACCATTTATCACAGTAATAGTGACAGCGTGTGTCCTAGACTCACCAGTGGAAGATCTCATCATCGGAAATGTGCCAGGAGTTAAAGAGTGTACAGAAGAGGAAGTAGTTTATTGGGACCAGAAACTAGGGGTGTACCGGATTTCGGCTCCGGCTCCGGTAAATCTGGAATCCGGCCATTTTTACAAATCCGGCTTCGGCTCTGGCTCCGGTCCAATTTTGCCGGATTTAGGCCGGATTTGTGTTGCCTAGTCACGTGAATTTTCTGTACATGTTTCATGAGGCCAAGCCGAATTTTAGGCAATAGCACAGTCGCACTTCCGGTTTACTATTTCTCGCTGATGTAAATAAGAATTGTAAGAAAAAAACACTCATTTTGAATTTTAATGGTGCATTACTTCATGAGTTTGTGGGACTTGAATATTTCTTATTTTCGTAAATTTCTTTGGTCTTGCCCATAAAATAAAATGGCATCAAAATCTAAGTCATACACCGCCGTTTGGGATTACTTCAAGGTTAAAGACGATGATTCAGCGAAGGTAATATGTAAGTTGTGTGACAAACAGTTATCGCGTGGACGATCAGATCGCCCCAAAGACTTCTCAACATCATCAATGCAGACCCATTTGCGATCTATGCACAGGAAAAGCTATGACGAAATGATGGAAAAGAAAGCGTCACTGGAGGCCAGTGTATTGGCGACCACATCTATGATGAATCTGGGACCGTGTTTGCACAAAGCAAGCAGCAGTACCCAGCAGTCAATTGTGCAGGCATGGGACCAGGCCAAAATTTGGGACATCAACAGTCCCAATGCTAAACGCATTCATGCTGCCGTAGCCCGAATGATAGCCATAGATATGGAGCCTTTTCAAGTAGTGGAACGACCAGGTTTCAGAGAGTTGATGCATACAATGGAAAAAAGGTATGAATTGCCTTCAAGAAAGTACTTTGCTGAACATGTCATTCCTGACATGTGTAAACGTCTGAAGGTAAAAATTGCAGCAATGATATCTGACACTGATTACGTATCATTCACAACAGATACGTGGACAGCTGAACACACCACTCAGTCATTTATGGGCCTCACTGGCCATTGGTTAACAGACTCCTTCGTTCACCGCAGTGTAGTCTTCCATTGTACTGCATTTGATGAACATCACATGGCCACAAACTTGCTTGCACATTTTGAAATGATGCTGGATGAGTGGTCAATTGCACGTGAGAAGTGCCATGTTGTTGTGAGAGACAATGCATTCAACATTGCCAAATGCTTTCGTGATGGCATCTATTCAAGTGTTGGATGTTTTGCACACACACTGCAGCTGTGTGTGCGTGATGGTCTTTTGAGTCAAAAGTATGTTGCTGGAAGTATGTTACTGTATATCAGTACTGGAAGAAAATTGGTAGGACATTTCAAACACTCTTCTTCAGCAACCAGTCGTTTGCATGAACTTCAAAATGAATTAAACCTACGACAACATCAGCTTATCCAGGACGAGACAACACGATGGAACTCAACGTTCTATATGCTACGACGTCTGTTAGAACAACGGCGCAGCATCAGCCTGTACTGTGTTGAAATTGATTCGGTAACTGGGCTAACGGCACAGCAGTGGGCAGTCACGGAGAATGTGGTAGCTACTTTGGCAACTTTTGAAGAAATCACACGTGAAATAAGTGCAGCTCAAGCATCAATATCAGTTATGATCCCATTAGTAAAACCACTCATGGCTTTCCTCCAGAAAGAAGGTAGTGATGCTGGGATCAAAACTATGAAAGCAGCCCTGCTTGAAGATGTTAGCAGCAGATTTGCCTACATTGAATCAGACAGTATTTATACCTGTGCCACATTACTGGATCCTCAATTCAAGCTGTGCTTCTTCTCCGAACGTGGTAGAAGTGATGCACGAGCCCATCTGCTGTTAGCAGCTAACTCCATTATTGATTCAGCAAACACAGTCAGTCCACAGGATCCATCAGCTACTACTACTAGTAGTAGTAGTAGTAGTAGTAGTAGTAGTAGTAGTAGTAGTAGTAGTAGTAGTAGTAGTAGTAGTAGTAGTAGTATTAGTAGTAGTAGTAGTAGTAGTAGTAGTAGTAGTAGTAGTAGTAGTAGTAGTAGTAGTAGTAGTAGTAGTAGTAGTAGTAGTAGTAGTAGTAGTAGTAGTAGTAGTAGTAGTAGTAGTAGTAGTAGTAGTAGTAGTAGTAGTAGTAGTAGTAGTAGTAGTAGTAGTAGTAGTAGTAGTAGTGTTTTGACTTCTGTGAGCACTGCCACACAGTACGAGTCCAGCCTAGGGAGCTGTTTTGACACAATTGTCGAGGAAAATCCCACCACAGATCGTTCTGCAAGTGCCGAAGGCAACAGCATTAACACTGAGGTGACACAGTACCTGTCAGAGCCACTTCAAACTCGACAGTCAGATCCAGTTTCATGGTGGCATGCCAATAAGCAAAGATTTCCAAGTATGGCTAGACTGGCGCAGGCATTTCTTGCACCACCACCTACAAGTGTGCCATCGGAAAGGCTGTTCAGTACTGCAGGAGACATTATCACTGACCATCGTAGTAGCCTTTTACCACAAAATGCGGAGACGTTGATTTTCCTGAAATACAACTCGTCCCTTCTTGACTCTGAGAGTTCAACGTCACAGCCATAATGAAGACTGACTGACTGAAATAGTGAAATTACTGAATGAATGTATTTCAATAAATTCAATCTGTTCAATGTACTGTTCTTGTGAGTTGTAACTGAGCTGCCAATTTGCCAACTGAAAACAATGTGAAAACTAAAACCTGAAACTGAAAACTAAAAATTAAAATGACTAAATTAGCATTATGTGCTTATGTATTATGTTTCATCTTGAACTTATGGAACTTAATATTACTTAATTACTTATTCTAATGTAAATGTAATTATTTTACATTTAAATGATTTAATATGAGTATATGTCATCATTGTCATGTCTATAGTAATGAACTGCAGTAATGAACAGTCGAGTGACTCCACTCACCTAAGTCAAGTGATATAGTACGTTATTATATTTTTATTTTTTTATTTGTAAATCCGGCTCCGGCCGGATCTCACTTCACAAATCCGGCCAAATCCGGCTGAGGCCGGATTTCAAAAATTTGAATCCGGTACAGCCCTACCAGAAACATAGTGTAAGCAGTAACGAGGTAGTTACCAAAAGAAAACCTAAATTAGAGTGTATAGCTGAAGTAGAAGAGGCACTTGAAGTAGACATAAGGACTGAGGAAAAGGGTAGTACAGTTGAGCAGGTGAGAATGGATCCCAAATATAGTTTTAGGGAATCCCAGAGACACGATGCTACTCTGGACAAATGTGTCCAAGGGTGTAGTAAAGTAGAAAATAGACAACCAAAGAAGGGTAGATGGTGCTTCGAGAGGAAGTACAATGTTCTCACTCGCAGGTTTTCATATGACAAAACTACACGTAGGCAAGTATTAGTACCTTTAGCACATGGAGACCGATATACAAGAACAGCTCAGGATAGTGTATGTGCAGGGCACATAGGCATAAGGCGGATGCAGCAGAGAGCAGGGTGCCAGGTATATGGGCCAAGAGTGAATAAAAAGTTCAGACTAATCAGAGACTCCGGTGTAACGGTGCAATATGCAGATAGGAAAGTTGAGTCAGGTCAAAAGATTGTTCGCGACACCACTGACCCAGGGTTAGGGATAGCATACAGATGTTGTAAATATATAGGTACCATGAGTCATGGGTACATGAAAGGTAGATACAGCATCGACAGGAATCAGAGGATGGTTAATACAAGAACAGAACCACCTGATATAGGGTCGGTACACAAATAGTTTCGTGTGATCTTGAAGTTAGTAATAGACCTGCGGGTACACAAACATTATGTTTTATATGATGTGTTGATTATTATGCAATGTGTTAGACCATGCATTGGTACACAAGATGGAAAGTTGTTTGTATTGATGTTTGGGGAATATGGGAGTTTATTATGAGTATTCGATGTATTATTTAGGGTCGTACCTAAAGTGAGATGGAGTCATACTTAGGGCTACCCAGGCAATATGTCTGGGTCACATATTTGATAAGTATTAGTCTCCCAACATTTGAAAACGATGTTTTCTTTTAAGGGGGGGGGGGGTAATGACATATGCCTGGGTCATTGACATTGAGGTGAGTGACCTGTAGCGGGGCTATAAGAAAAACAACCAGCCATGAGAAATAATGGTGAGGGTGAGTGCAGACCCCCAGGGTGGATGGGGTGAGAGAAAGTTTAGTTTTGTGTGAAGTCAGGAGACTTGAAAGGGAGTTGAATCGGAGACCGGCGGAGGGTCGGATCATTTTGGGGAGTTAGTTAGAGAGCTCCGTTCTGTGTGGTGTTGTTCTCCCAGTTTTGAATGGAGGCCTGAACCCAGAGTGGGTTGGATCGTGAGTGCAGGCCTAGACCCAGTGTGTGGGTTGTATTGTGCGAGGTCAAGTCGTGGATAGTAGCTGGATAACCGTCTTGTGAATTGGAGATTATTAAGGCCTTGAGAAGGCAGTAATGTGTGCTGGTTAAGTTGTGAGGAGGATATATATATATTCTGTGGAGTATATTGTTTTCTGGAGATAGAAATATGTTCCGTTTGTCCGTGTTATTTCTGCATGAAAGGATTATGTGCGCCAACTCAATCTTGTTTAATGACTGGGGGATGTGTACTGCGGGGGTGAGTTGCATTGTGAGACAGGTAGCGAGCTCATCTTACACTCCATAGTGACATACAAGGAACATTGATACCTAGACAACGACCATCTCACTCAGTTATTATAAAGAACATCGTGAGACATACTGATGCTTCTGAAACTTATATTATAATGGCGTCTGACTGGCATTTTAATCAATAAGAATATAAAAAGATATAATTCGTTATGCATAGGATTTTCCGTGTACATGTGTAAATATCTTTGTCTCTGTGGCTAAGGGCTTGCGAACGCGGTTTGTGAGCCCGCATACCCGGGTTCGAAACACAGCAGTGCTGGGTGTTTCGAAAAAAAGGTGTAGGAGCCGGTCGTTCAGAAAGCAATGGCAAACTACTGAACGTAAAATTGCCCAGGAATCACGAACAGCGAAAATGCTTGGGTTGACTGCTACGTCCTGTGAAGGATATGCAACTTAACTTAAAAAATGTGTAAATATGTGTCTGTCTGTTTCTACGTAGATACGAGCGTGGGTGCATTCATACTGTCTGTCTGTCTGTCTGTCTGTCTGTCTGTCTGTCTGTCTGTCTGTCTGCTTCAGCTTCTTGTTTTCTTTCAGCAGCATCTCCCTGATCTGGTCATTTGAGTGATGGGCCTGGACTCGTCTGATGACCCATCGTTTCCTCGTGCGGTGCCGGGCGGCTTCCAACACTATTCCGTGGTGAAGCTGTATGATGCTCTTCTCCTCTTGTGCGATCTTCTGTAACAGGGCTGTGGTTTTTGGATTTTTCTTGATGGAGACCACTACTCCATCAGGTGTCTTGCTCAGCTGGTCCATGTTGTGTCTTCCCAGCTCGTTTTCCAACAGACTGATTATCTTGTCTGTTGGTAGCGCCGACAGCTTGGCTTCTCCCACGCTTAATTGTTTAAGCAGTAGCTTGCCGGTGAAGTCTACAATAGTGGTTGATGTTTCCTCCGGTGTGGAGGTCTCTGGTACATTGGGCTGCATCTCCTTGGTGCTGATAACGTCACGGCTGTTGCTGGCTTCTGTTGTGGTTTCTGCAGCGGGAACGGTTTCAGCTGGTGTTGGAGCCGGACTGCTGTTTGAGGATATGGGTTCAGCAGACGTAGCGGCCTTCCTCGCCTCTGCCTTCTTTTTCCCGGCTGCATATAACGCATGTCTTTGCGCGGAACTTTTAACACGAGGAATCCTCAAAGGCCATTCGATTAATCCAATGACACGATTGAACTGTTTATATGTTGTGAAGAGAAACCAGAGTAACAATGTCAGGGCGTCCAATGGGGAACAGTCGTTAACATCATGCAAGGAGCTTGCAGTATTGAAGCATTGTATATATTGCATTAACAAGTACATTTTTATCCATTTTTAGCAGTAGAGTATTTAAAACTTTAGGATGTCAAATTTTTGTGTTAACTGTAAATAGGTGGTATCATTATATTAAATATTTAACAATTAATTTAACTAATTGCTTCTTTAGAAAAATGTTGCTAGTTATGTCCCTTGCAAACAATAAAATGAATATTATGTTCCCGTGAAAGAGAGGTATTTGTTTCCCCTTAAATTTCGCTTACTAAGTGCACAGGCCATCGAGACCGCGATAGCGAATGGTTAGCCCGTAGATCATGTAATTGAGTCCCCACTATTTCTCCCGGGTTGATTCAGCCGAAACTAAGCACCATGAAATGTTCTGGAAAGTAAAGGCGAAGTGTGCGCTATTGACCACATCACCCATTGAGTGCCAATTGTTTTACAAAAATGTGGCACTGCCAGCTGAAGGGAATGACATACTGTCACCGACCGTTAGGGTAATTCTATTGAAATAGACAGAAATCCCTATCCAAGAGTTTGCCGACAGTCTCTAGAAAGTATGGCTCGTTATCAGAATGTCCCGATAGGAGAGACTGGGATTCACTTGGTAGACAAAGGCAGAAGGTGAAGAACACTCGTGTGTGTAGGAAGACCTAACACGAATGTCTAGTTTATCTGTCGGTGATCCTTCGTCATTTGATGAATCCCCCTGTTTTAAATACTTTCACGCACTCACGCGCAAATTGATGACGAGGGGAGTACGTTGGTACAAGTATAAAACAATAATACTCTTTAATAGTAAAAGAGATAATGAAAATTGTCGTTCAAGTGGTGAACTATGACAGATACATTTATGTTACAGGTACAAAAATAAAACAGTTTTCTGATGCTTAGCTAGATCGCATATCATCATTCACACCATCCAGACAGTGACACACTCAGAACACATGTAGACACAGAGTCACCTGAGATAATCTGATCTCGTTTAGGAATAGTGCTGGCTTTCGTTTGGATTCTGTCTTGGAGTCGACCCTGGCATTCGACAGGTGTACGATGCTCCTCCGGATTCCAGGTTCCGTCTCCACTAGTTGGTGGCTCAAAGTTTCGGTAACCGGACCAGTTAGGTGTCAGCAGTATCAGCAGCGAGGCTCCTTAAATCAAACAAACAGTTGCAGACTCCTTAGTGTCTTGACAAT
This sequence comes from Cepaea hortensis, assembly GCA_963921405.1. NCBI lineage: Eukaryota > Metazoa > Mollusca > Gastropoda > Stylommatophora > Helicidae > Cepaea > Cepaea hortensis. The sequence continues at coordinate 83,085,847 of OY992892.1, forward strand.
AACAATGTGTCTGAGTGTTGGTATTGTGTGTCTGTTGTGTATGTGTCAGATGCAGAACAGGAATAAAACAATTCCTCTCTGCTATTCTGTATCAAAAGCAAACGCCAATAGTTCTTATCAGCTTGGCTATACCTTGTATGACATGATGATACAAGGTGAAAAAGGGTCCAGAAGTGGACACATTCTAAGACCACATGGTCCATTGGAGTAGAACATGTAGACAAATCTTTGTTTGAAAAAGGCATTAAAAAATGTACATGGTTGTAAAACTTGAAGTGACTCATATGCAATAATTACTGGTGTATTCCTTAACACCATGGTGAGGAAGTCCTTGGCAGCCAGGATGTTTCCCTAGATAGCTAAGGAAGGGCCAACAATAATTCAACCTAATCCCACATCAGTCATTAGGCATAAAGCAATCAAGTGTCGCCATGAAGTCGTGAGGTATACCCCACAGAATATACGAGCTAAAAGATAAGAAGAAGACCAGCAGGCAAGCAAGGGGGCTGAGATATTCTAAGCATTGGGCTTTAGGATGTCTCAGTTATCCCTTGTTGAGTTATTTACTCCCCAAATTCTGATTCCTCACCACATGGTATTTGCTTTGAACTTATGACCGTCAGTGTCGTGTAGTTCGGCATGGCGGTGAATTAGGGGTAAGCAAATTTATGTTTGAATATAAATCGCCTAGTAATATTGCTGGCATGTGAGAATCATGTTCCACGTGTCTCTTCTACTTCTGCCCACATGGCAAAATCATGTTATCATATTTTCAACAAAATATACACGTAAATACATTCACAAAATGCATATGAAAATAATCAGTAAGGTTTATACATTATATCTATATATTTTTATCTATAAATATATCTAGGCCTCACATGTTTTCTCTCAATGTCTTCCATTTCAAATACCACGTTTCATAAATATACATGGTCGGGAAAGTTTGTGTTTTCCCACTATCAGAATATAAATGTGTACACACTCCTTATTATAATCATAATTATTATGTTACTACACTCACCCCCAGTCTTAGTGCAGCACTTAAGATAGGTTTTGGTATAATCTACCAAGGATGCAATTGGATATGGCAGCTCACTTCATATAAGGTCTGCTTAGCACAGCAGCTATGGTCGTTGTGAACCGGACGGAAGTTGTTAGTCACAATTTCTGGTGCAGCCGTACTAATAGCATATCGCCGTATTCCCGTTGCTAGGGAGTGACGTACCTATGTCCCCAGTCCGTAGACTTGATATTAATAAGGGTTGAAGACAGGGGATTTCCCTTGTGACATCATTTGATGATGCCGTGAAACTATGTGCTGTCCCCAATAGTACAGTGTGTAGTTTTAGTGCAGCAAATGTCTGCGTCGCCATTCTGACGTCATTATTAGTAATTTAGCTGCTGTACTGAATCCGGAATGTAAATAGTAATTCAGCTAACGTAATATTGGTGGTATTCGCATAGTGATCTAGACTCATCCCGTCACACATACACACCTAACTAGTACCAGATAAGGAGCTTCGGATTGTAATGTTGTATATACTCCATTGTTTACACCTGTCATGACAGATGCATTGTCAGTGCCGAGTGCAACTAGTCTTTGCAACTCAAGTCCATTCTTGTTTAAACAATCTTTTAACGCATTGCGTATTACCTGCACGTGTCACTCACTTCAACTAAATCGTATTAAAGGGATTTAAATTACGTGAATATTGGACATTACTTTACTAAGACTGTTTTACTCCCTCGCTTCATAACAAATGCGGCTTTCTAGTGTTCCCAAAATGATTTTATTATCTCGGAACAGTCATAACATCTGATGGGAGATGCCTTGAAGAGATAAGAACAAGAATCGCCGTGGCGAAAGTAGCCTTTAGCAAGATGAAAAACATTTTGACCAATAAAAAGATGTCAATTGAAACGAGAAAAAGAGTGTTGAGGGGATACATAGAGCCTGTTCTTTTGTATGGATATGAAACTTGGACTATGAGCAGTCAAGCTGAAAAACATATGATTGCTACAGAAATGTGGTTTCTGAGGAAAATGCAAAGAATACCATGGAAAGACAGAAAAACCAATGACCAAGTACTACAGGAGACAAATGAAAATCGTAAATTGATTAGAGAAATTAGACGTAGACAGTCAACAATTTTTGGACATGTTATGAGAAAAAATGAATTGGAGAACTTAGTGACAACTGGCAAGATCGAAGGGAACAGACCGAGAGGAAAACCGAGAGAAAAATACCTGGATGGCTTGGCCACATGGCATGGACGAGACAGGAACACTAAGCTGATCCACGACGCTGGTGATCGAGTGAAATGGTGAGTCATGACCACCCACGTTTTCCGGCATGGCACATGATTGATTAATTGAAAATGATTTTTAAAGTAAATTTACCCACCCCAAAAAAGCACCAAAAAGCACCCCCCAAAATATTGTGAAGCACCAAATTCGCGCGGCCGCACTAAATGAAAAAATTTTTTTTTGCACTAAATGACTTGAAAAAGCACTAAATTTAGTGCGAAAAGCGTCAAAATGGCAACACTGCTTGAATGAATGAAAATCTCCACCGCAAACAAGGCAGGGGGTTTCCGATCGTCAGAAGCCTACCCCCTTCCCCAAGTATTTCGGACCTTTAACACTCTTAATACTCTCTGGGTGTGGTCCCGTCCGAGTCATGATTCCGGGCGTCTTTTCCCTGCCGTGGAGACGTTCGGTCACATTTATTATCCCTGTTGACTGTTGTTACGCTTGTCCCTTCGCTGTTACCATGTCCACTCTCAAGCCCTCCCTCCCTCGGTGAGGAGAGCCTGTGCAGTCTGTGCTTGCCCCTTAGCACGTGTGATCGTGGAGAGCCAGCTTCATCCCCCACCAAGGCCTCTGTCGCCTCCATTCGTCTCCGTTGCCGTGTTCCTTCCTCGTGCCCCGTTCACGGCGCCGCACTCTACTAGGAAGCCGGTTCTTCCTTTCCGTTTCTGGACCCACCTCTGGGTCTCTGCAGCTGACTGAGTGCGACCCACGGTCGATTATCGCTATGTTATGGAGGTTGGACTTCGGCTGACATTTACATGGTTTGACTGCATTTAGATTCACCACTCACGCTCGGAAGAAAGGCTAAAGAACTGACACGAGACGTTGCAAGTTCGTGATCTTGGTTGAGAGATTGTTAGTACTGCAGTTAACGCTTCTAACCACACTAGTTTCGAGACTCATTCCACTCTAAGTCCCGGCAGTTCTATAGCCAGCACGAGGCCTTTTAGGCTGCCTCAACAGTTGTTTCTGGGCCCGAGTTCTTGCTTGTCCCTTAATGCCCATTCGCTTCAGTACATCAAACAACGAGTGGGAGACTAAACCTCCGGCGCTTACCTCAACGGCGAATTGCCTGACGGTGTACTTCTCCAACTTAAGACTTGCGACCATGTCCTCGTACTTCTTCACTTTGTACAGATGCTGCTCCTCAATATTGGACTACTATGGGACGGTCAACTCAATCAGCGTTAGCTGCTTGGCTGACGAGGAGCTGAGTACGATGTCAGGTCGGAAGCCAAACTTTTGCATCACCTCAGGGTATTTGCCACGGCCCTTTAGATCAACGGTCAGTTCCCAGTCCCTCGCACTATCGAAAATGGTCACAAGCGGCAAGTCGTCAGTTCTGCCTTCGCTGCGCCCTTCTCGGACGAAGGAAATCTCCATCGGCCTCGGCCTGTACCCCTCTTTGTTCACCCTCATTCTTGCTATGTCCACTCTGGCGGCCAACTCGGTAAGGACTTTGTTGTGCCGCCAAGTTTATCGGCCTTGGGTCAGGGCGACCTTACATGCGGACAGTACGTGTTCCGCTGTCTGGACCATTTGGACTTTTGAACAGAGGGGACAGAACGGGTCGGTGTTTTCCCCCCATTTGACCAAGTTGGCAGCTGATGGCAAGACATCGTAGAGGGATCTGACGGCGAAACTTAGACGCAGTGGTGCCATGCGCCAGATCTCATTCCAGGTAAGAGATCTCTGCACTACCGCTTCCCATGACATCCACTGAGCCTGCTGCGCCCGCTGGGCAGCCTTTCGAACTCTTTCGTTATCTTCCCCCTTGCTGATTTCTTTAGCCACCAGGTCCCTGCTTTCCTTGATCGTCGCCGTGGACCACATCAGATCGTTGCTTTGGAAGCCGAACCCTTACCTGTCCGACTGGGTATGGCCCATGACCTCCTTCAGCTGGAGTGTTGCCTGGGCTTCTTCGACCGCACTGGCGACTTTCCACTTCCTTCTGGTTCTCAGGGCGGGAACTGAGGCACTGACTGCCACATCTGGAGGTTCGCGCAGCATTATCGCGAGTCTGGTCCTTCCGGCTTTGAACTCTTCCATGAGGGACAGGAACGGGAGGACGAGCTTACTCTGTTTGCAATACAGTGCGACAGTCGTGAGGCATGTTGGTACTCCAAGCCACCTTCGTATGTACCTGACTATCTTACCTTCCATAGTGCTCACTGCGTACGTGCCTGTAGGCCATACTTTTATTTTAGTTTTCATTTACTTTCTAGTAACTCAAGCGTAGTCCACACACGTACTACTACTTCTAGTGCACTGGGCTGGTTTTGCGTGTGGATTAGCTTTCCCTATTACCAGTGCCCCCTCGCCTTCAGGCGAAACCACTCCGACTTCAGAGGCACTTGTAATTTGCGTCCCCAACTCAAGAACGAAAAATCAACATTTTAGTCTAAGACATCTATGTTATTAACCGCAGTGGTCTGAGGAGTTCAAGTTCAGGCAGCTACCATCGATGTGTGCCAGTTTGCAGGAGATTACAATCTAATGTAATACATGCATACTGATGCTTCTGCAGAAATGTGGTTTCTGAGGAAAATGCAAAGAATACCGTGGACAGACAGAAAAACCAATGACTAAGTACTACAGGAGACAAATGAAAATCGTAACTTGATTACAGAAATTAGACGTAGACAGTCAAAATGTTTTGGACATGTTATGAGAAGAAATGGATTGGAGAACTTAGTGACAACTGGCAATATCGAAGAGACCAGACCAAGAGGAAGACCGAGAGGAAAATACCTGGATGGTTTGGCCACATGGCATGAACGAGACAGGAACACTGAGCTGATCCACGACACTGTTGATCGAGTGAAATGGCGAATCATGACCGCCCAAGCTTTCCGGCATGGCACATGATTGATTGATTGATTGGTGTATCTGAAACTTATATTATAATGGCGTTTTAATCCCTAAGAATATAAAAAGATATAATTCGTTATGCATAAGCTTTTCCGCGTACATGTGTAAATATGTGTCTGTCTGTTTCTATGTAGATACGAACGTGGGTGCATTCATATTGCATGTCTGTCTGTCTGTCTGTCTGTCTGTCTGTCTGTCTGTCTGGCTGTCTGTCTGTCTGTCTGTCTGTCTGTCTGTCTGTCTGTCTGTCTGTCTGTCTGCGTCTATCTGTCTGTGAGTTTGTTTGTCTGTCTCTCCGTCTGTATGTATTTATGTGCCTGTGTTTGTGTATGTATGTATGTGTATGTATGTATATGTATGTATGTATGTGTATGTATGTATGCGTATGTATATGTGTATATGTATGTATTCGCATATGTGTGTTTGTGTGTGCTGTGTGTGTATGTATGTATGTATCTGTATGTAAGTATATGTATGTATGCGTATGTATATGTGTATATGTATGTATTCGCATATGTGTGTTTGTGTGTGTGTGTGTGTGTGTGTGTCCGTCCTTCCGTTCGTGTGTCTGTCTGTGTATCTGCTCGTCGAACAAACTGTTCATCTGACTGTCTGTCCATCTTTCAGTTTTCCTTTCTGAATACATTTCGTTACTTCTTTCTACCCGTCTTTCTATCTACATGACTATCTGATTAGCTATTCACTTTATGACTTGTTGACGTCACACATATATGAAAGAAAACACACGTGCCCACAGCAATCTGTATGCATAATTATATAGTACATATAACATAACGTTTGCAGTCATGCATGAACATCATAAAACCCGTCTCATTCATACGCTTCTTCGAATGTTAAAAAGCTATTTAACTAGCGGGAAATAAAATGTTAATGTAATGATTGTGTTACAGTGTAGTCACTTTGAAATATCTAAACCACGTAAGTGCAATAATTATCTACCATATCAATAGCTCATGGCTGGAAATATGAATGCCAAAATATCACACATATTCACCAAAAGTGTGTTCTTCAGTTGATAGATGCGTTTACTGTCTGTGCCTACACGCATGGCATGTTTACCAGCGTGTTTTACGGAATAAAGTGAGTTTGTTTGTGGTATAGTTATGTTATTTGCATGTTCTTTACAGGGTGTTGCAATCAATCCGAGCATTTGTTGTTTCTTGGTGATGTAATAGGTAATGTTACGATCAGTAGTTTGCCATTGCTGTCTGAACGACCAGCGTCTCAGGCCATTGGAATCAATACAGCGGCCTGCTTCCAAATCACACACGACTGATTTGGAGCTCTCGTCTGACGCGGAACCCTGAACTCGGTGTGTCAGGGATGTGGGACACTGGACTCGGTGTGTCGGGGATGTTGAACCCTGGACTCGGTGTGTCGGGGAATTGTGGAACTGAATTTCACTAACCCCTTTGTCACAGATGCCGTAGTATAGATTCTTCAAATGAACGTGCCCACTCTACCTCCCTCCCTCCCCCTCCCCCCGAATTTGCGGGCTAAATTTAGACGTTAAAATGTGATAGTTGTTGCCGTAAAGGAGAAAATTATTGCAGATAAGTCACACACCGAGTGTGTGAGGCATAAGATGGTGCATGATGGTGAAAATGATCATGTGTTCACATGCATCCACTGTGGACGAATATTTACAGCGCGAATTGGTCTATCAGTCATATTCGCTACCGCCATGGGTAGTAGTTATTATGCCTTTTTGACGCACAATGTAACAAACTATCGTCTGTCAAGACGGCAAGGTGCCAATGAATGTTGCCGCATACAAAAACAATTTGTCGATCAATATGTGCGGATATTAAAAGATTGTTTATATTAAGATAAAGTTAGCAATTATTTGATAACTCATAGTTATGTAATTCTGTATCAACTTACGCAGTGTAATTGTACATTTAATAGGTGCTTTACTCGTCACATCACTGTGTTATCAATACCAGACATGAACAATCCCAAAAACAAACAGGAGTAAAATCACATCATATGAGATTCATAAGAAACGCAGTCTGGAAGGACACGAAGAGATATAGAGACAAATGAGAAACTAAGAACAAGTGTAGGGAAAACACCTGTTACTGACGTTAAAGAACACCACAGAATTACATTATTTGAACATTTAGTTAGAATGGAACAAGATCAACCAGTGACTAGAGCATTCTACACGAGAGCATCGGGATACAAGGCGGGGGGTGGGGGGGGGGTGGGGGTGGGGGGGTGGGGAGTGTATGCTAGATAGAGCAGAAGAGACATTGAAGAAACCAAATATGACGTTAGTGCAAGCAACCAGACAAGCGAAACACAGAAAATTACACCTGACTCCTCTCTGCGACGCTTCACGGCAAAAGCAGTAGGATAAAAGACGAAAAATAAGAAGAAATGTTTGTTAGTTTATGCTCAATCAGCAAGATCGAGGGGAAGAGAACAGAGGGAAGACATAGAAGAAATAACTTGGGGGGAGGGGGGGGGGTGTTCACATTTGGCGATATATTATACTTCGGCATTAAATCATTTAATTATTTTTCAGAATCATTGTAATCTATTCTGTTTCCTGTCCACCTCACTCTTTGCAACCTCACATCTCAAAATCTTCTTCTTCTTTTGTCACCTGTTATCCCACATTGGGTCATAAATCAAGTCCCTTCAACCGTCTTAAAAAAGCTTCCAGGTTCCTTTAACCCTTGTATGTTTGTTTTGTTTTTGTTAAGCCCATGTTTCGCAGCCGTATAGTGCAATGGGCCAGATATGCATAGTTGTTGTTCTTGTCTACAGCTATAGTATTGGTGTTAGACATGTTTCCATCTCCCTGTTTGAGATTTGGCTTCACTTGAATAATTATTCTTTATGATTTGGCACAGTTGAGGACACGTCTGCACTTGTTCGATTAATAGTTCCCAAATGCCAATATTTATGTGTGTGGAATTTTATTTTCGTGTGGTAAATATCATCATCACTCTGTTTACTAGGGTGTATCTTCATGTCGGATACGCTGACTAGACCATAGCTGTTGGTGAGCAATTAATCTATTGATTTCCATGTTTCTTGTAATAATGACTTGATCAGCTTGAAACTTGGGATCACATATTCGCTCACGATGGTCTTTATTCCTCTTTGATGTTATTTAGTTGTATAAGGTCAAGAGGTCATCATCATCATCATCATCATCATCATCATCAGCCTTGCCAATGGCGTAGGCGTTCATACCTCTCCACAGATCTCGATCCTTGTTGTACTGGACCTCACCCTTTTTGTTTCCTTGTGATAATATTTCCCCATCCAACCATCTGAGGTCACCCAGCACTATTTCTCTCAGTCTGGTTCGGCCTCTTCTACTCCTGATCTTCTCCCATGCCTCTTGTAATGTTTCACATCTCTTCCCATTATATACCCACTGTTTGTGGCTTTCCTAGATCAGTCTATCGTGGCCTACTTTCATGGGCTTCACTTAGACAATCGTTCTTGGATATGTTGCCAGTCCAGGAGTCTTCGTGGCACAGTTTCCAAGCCGTCTGTCTCGCATTTCGAAGGTAGTGGGTTCGATCCCGGGACACGTCATTCTGTTCACGAGTGAAATTTTCTCGGACACTCCTGGGGGTCATAGCTGGAGCTTCGGAGTTCGTTCTTTGTGCGATGTTTACGGCCGGCAGGATACCCTGTAGAAAGTAACCGAGTCATATTGGATAAAACACTGTGCAATGAACTCTTTTATTTTAAACCCTCCCTCACTCCCACCCACTTTTCACACCCCCCCCCCCCCCCCTCCGCTCTCCTCCCCCCTCCCCACTCCATTCCCCAGGCAGGGTATTCGCAAAATGTTTCTCAGAATCCATATCCCTGCTTCCTCCAAACTCTTTCAAACCATGCGTTTCATTTCTAGAATTCTACATTTTTTCAGCAAAGTCACACAAAAATATGGACATGAAAAAGTCTCGAGTTATTGACCAAGAACGAGGTGACCAAAGTTTGGGTAAAGAAAATATAGGACGAACGGAGTATTTGTCCAAGCTGGCTTTAAGAAGGGACGCCATGGTTCAACAAGAGCAGGTAAGTCTATTAGCGTAACATTTACTGGGTATTTTCCCTTGGATAGATGTTACTGGTTCAATCAAAAATGTGAAGAAGCAGTCATTAGGAAGAAGAATGCCAGACATGTATGGTTAAATGACATCAATAACATCCAAAAGGAAGAGCATTATAGAAATGAATGTAAAGAGGCTACAAAAATAGTCAGACAGCAGAAGCGAGAATATATGAGTAATATAATCAAAGATATGGAAACTAATCACCAGAAAAATGAATCCAGAAAATTTTTTAAAGAACTGAAGTCAATGAAACGAGGGCACCAACAAAACACATATGGTTTAAAAGACAAAAATGGGAATATGCTAAATACCAATGAGGAAATGTGCAACACATGGAAAGAATATTTTATTGAATTACTAAATTGTGAAGCTCCAAGTCACATTTTCCCACAGGAAGAGGTTCTAACATGCGAACCACAAATTGAAGAACCTACATTTGAAGAAATCCTATATGTAATCACACGACTTAAAAACAATAAGGCAACTGGGACTGATGGAATTGCTGCTGAATTTATAAAGGCAGGTGGCCATGCATTACATCTAAAGCTATACGAACTAATAATAAAAATCTGGAGGACAGAAGAATTACCCCATGACTGGAAAGAGTCATTATTGATACCTATCTTTAAGAAAGGAGACAAGTTCAAATGTGGAAATTATAGAGGAATATCACTACTGTCCACAAGCTATAAGATACTATCCGCAGTATTACTAAATAGACTAAAACCATATTCAGAAGACATATTAGGTGACTACCAGGCGGGTTTTAGACAAAACAGATCAACAATAGATCAGATATTTATCTTACGACAAATAGCCGAGAAACATTGGGAATATAAAAGAGATCTCCATAACATTTTTGTGGATTTTAAAAAGGCTTATGATAGTGTCCATAGGAATAGTCTATGGAATGCTATGCAGGAATTTGGAATACCAAGGAAGTTAATCAACATGACCAGACTATGCATGGAAGATACTTATAATATAGTAACATATAAAGGCAGGAAATCAGACCCCTTCCAAATAACATCTGGCTTGAAACAGGGTGATGCACTATCGATGCTACTCTTCAATCTGGCTCTAGAGAAAGTTGTAAGGAAGGTAAAGGAGGAATGTGATATTGGAGGAACATCCAAGCTGCTTGGTTATGCAGATGATATAGATATTATAGGGCAAAGTGAACAAAAGACATTGGAAATATTGACTCACTTAAAGGGAAAAGCCCAACAGATGGGGCTGGTTATCAACCAAGATAAGACAGAATATATGGTAATTTCAAGAGACGGAATGGCTAGAAACTCTGGCCACATACAAATAGATAATATGACCATTAAAAGAACGGAAACATACAAATACCTGGGTACAATCTTCAACTGCTCCAACATCATAAGGGAAGAAATACAAACTAGAATCAACTCTGGAAATAAGATATACTATGCACTACAACATCTACTAAAATCAAAGTCGCTATCTCGTAACACCAAAATCACAATATACAAAACACTGATCAGACCAGTTGTGCTGTATGGCTCTGAAACCTGGAGTACAACGAAAGGAGACGAAGCCTTGTTACAAACCTTTGAGAACAAAATTTTAAGACGCATCTTTGGACCCATTAGGGATACACAAAGTGGAGAGTGGAAAAGAAGAAGTAACAAAGACATTTATGATCTGTTTAAGTCCCCGCTAATCACTGGTATCATGAAGGCTAATAGACTACAATGGCTGGGGCATATAGAAAGAATGGAAGATAATAGGGAAACAAAACTCGCTTACACTCAGGAAATAAATGACTGTAGACCCCGAGGTAGACCAAGAAGGCGGTGGAGAGATAATACATGTACAGACCTACAAGCACTTGGAATCAACGACTGGCAAGAGAAGGTCCACCAGAGAGACGAATGGAGACGGATTGTATTTGCAGCAAAGAACCTCAATGGCTCGGAACGCTGAAGAAGAAGAAGATGTTACTGGAAATTGTTGAGTCGATGGTCAATGGTTGTCTTACTCTGCATAAAACTACATGTCACTTGATGCTGCAACATTACTGGCTATACAAATCCAGCTTATTACGTGTATATGTGAGTTCAACATGGGAGTCTCCGTGACGAAATGGGTACGCCGCCTGTCCCGCTCGCCGAAGATCACGATTTCCCTTCAGGGCTGCGACATTCAGTTCAATTTTCTCGGAGACTCCTGGGGGTCGTCGCTGGAGCTACGTGGTTTGTGCTTTGGGCAACGCTTTCGGCAGGCAGCCCTTGCGAAAAGAAGCTGAGCCATGTTGTCAAAGCCCGATGTAATGAAGTATATTCTCGTACCTTTAAAACCCCTTTAACTTAAACGTTATTTAACAGATTAGGTGCCAAACAAAACATAGGTTTGAACCAAACAAAAATGGATGGCGGAAAATGGGACGTGGGGTTGTGTCACAGTTACGACTTAACAGTTGTTAATATGGTAGCAAACAAGATGTGTTATGACGCAGTGACAACATTTCGGCGATATGTAAGCTCATGACAGAGACGGGCAGTCGCTTAAGTCGATTAATAATCCTAGTTAAAATATGAATACAGTTTGGTCGAACGGCGGTAAAGCTGTGAAAATGTAAACAATATAAAATGACACAAAGTAGTGCAGCTTTACATAACAGAATTACGACACATAGAGGACGTTAGGCGATTAGGCTTCATCAGCAAACAAACATAATAATCCTTTGACGCTTAAAAAGTTAAACATACATTATTAAGCACCTTCTGCACGAAACTCGCAATCTATTTGACTAATTTGCTAAAATGGATGCAGCCCAAGGTATTGGCAACATACATTTGGCACGCCGACACACAGATTACTTCTGGGCCTTTTGCCTAAGATTGGTGGTGGATAAACACCATAGAATCATTAGAAGGACCTTATAAGTTAGTTGCATATCCTTTACAGGACGTTGCAGTCAACCCCTGCATTATTTAGCTGTTCCTGATATCTTGGCAAGGTTATGATCAGTAGTTTGCCATTGATTTCTGAACGACCGACACTCACGCCATTTTATAAAACTAACACAGGGCGGTCTGCTGCCAAATCGCCCGCAGCTGTGCTTCGAACTCGGTATGCGGGATTACGAATTGCGTCCGTAACCTCTTCGCCACGGAGCCGCAATAGCAGGGTCTGTAAGGCCTATTTAAAAATGATGTATAAATATATGTGTGTTCTCAAACTGTGTACTTTTATTTGTTTGAAGGTGTGTTGGTGTTGTGTCCTAGTGGGTGTGTATGTATGTGTGTGTGTGTGCGCGCCACTATGTATCCAATTCGCTTTAAGGGAGTGTAAAAAGGTGTTTGACTTCATTTACTTACAAATGGTCTTCATATGAAAACCTTAATTCTTTTGTGTGCGTGCGAGTGTATTCTGGAAAACTAAAGAACAATTGTATCATTCTTCAATGTAGTCACCACTGTGTTCAATGCAAGTCCTTCAGTTTGTATTCTTATTGAAAAAATAAAAAAAAAATAATCTTGATCGCGTGTGTAACCACTCATGACCCATCTACTGTACCTCTTTATCGAAACGAAAAGGTTTGAAACTTCCTACTCCACGCATGCATCGCCATACTGGGCCTTCATTCGCCGATGAATTTATATAGATTTCACCCCTTCAGTGATCAAAAATCGGATAACAGATAGCTGCTCCTCTTTGGTGCATGTCAAAAGTGGTTGGGCTATCTTTGTCCGACTGTCTTTATGACGGTACCGTGTTCGTCTGCACCGTGATATCACGCGTTTAACACTCTTGACATCCGTAATAACAATATTGACAGGTTACAAGACAATGGCATGGTTATTGTAACTGCTACCACACTTTTAATGTTTTCGTTTGATTCCCCTCGTACAGTCGTAAACCGGCGATTTACACCTTACAACAACTATCTCGAACTAAACATGTTGTAATTCTGTTGTAATATTATATCTTATATGTTCAGGTTTGTTCCATGCTCAATATTAGTAGACTTTGATGGGTAGGATAAATAAGGAGGATGAACGATGATAGAATACCAAAGGGCATCGTTTTTGGTGAATTACAGATGGGTAAATGATCTAGGGGTGGGTTCCAAATGTTGCTGTTATGTAGCAGGTGGTGCAGAGTTCGGATGAGCGCCAAACCTTGCATAAATACCCCATGGCTCGTGCATTCACCACCTCTACAGCAAAAGTCCATCTTTTGGCCTTCTCGTGGCGGACCTGTTTTAACTAAGAGGAGAAGGGGCGGCGGCGAGTCACTGGCGCCGAAAAATAACCAGAACGCTCTAGATGTGTATGCACGTACATGCATGCGCAGACACGTGTGTGCGTGCCTACACATCTAAATTCGAGTAAGACCACAGTCTGCTCTAGTAAAGGAAAGGTGCTGAAGAGGAAGCAGCAACCAGACAGGAGGCTCCCTACAGAAATCAGGATGCCACGCAATTACGAAGGAACGAAAGAAGAAGTAGTAGTAGAAGAAGAAGAAGAAGAAGAAAAGAAGAAGAAGAAAGAAAGAAGAAGAAGAAAGAAGAAAGAAGAAAGAAGAAGAACGAAGAGAAGAAGAAGAAGAAAGAAGGAAGAAGAAGAAGAAGAAGGAAGGGGAGGAGAAGAAGAAAGAAGAGGAGGGAGGAGGAGAAGAAGAAGAAGAAGAAGAAGAAGAAAGAAGAAGAAGAGAGAAGAAGAGAGAAGAAGAAGAGAGAAGAAGAAGAAGAAGAAGAAGAAGAAAGAAGAAGAAGAAGAAGAAGAAGAAGAAGAGAGAGGAGGAGGAGGAGGAGGAGAAGAAGAAGAAGAAGAAGAAGAAGAAGAAGAAGAAGAAGAAGAAGAAGAAGAAGAAGAAGAAGAAGAAGAAGAAGAAGAAGAAGAAGAAGAAGAAGAAGAAGAAGAAGAAGAAGAAGAAGAAGAAGAAGAAGATCTAGGGGTCGGCCTTTACTACGGTGCAAAGATGTGTGAAAGCGTGACATTAATGTTACAAGTATCGGTATTGCACCGCGAGAGCAAGTTGCCGCTGATGGCGTTGCATAGAGGGAAAAGATGAGGAATGGAATAAAGACAAAGGAGAAAATAATTGTAGATGGGTAACACACTAAGCGTGTGAGACAACAGATGGTGCCTGATAATGAAAATGACCATATGTTCATATGCATCCATTGTGGACGAACATTTACAGCGCGAATTGGTCTGATCAGTCACATTCGCTACCGCCATGGGTTGTAGTAGTTATAATGCCTTTTTTGAAGCACAATGTAAAAAACTATGGTTTGTCTAGATGACCAGGTGGCAGTACATATGTTCTCCTTTCACACACATACACAATACTAACATATGTTCTAAAAATGATTTAGTGCGAAGGATATTATATCTATAATAATCTATATTTATATCTATAATATTTTATCACCAAATGAGACTTAACATTTGGACAGAACGACGATAATCATATATCGCCATACTAGGGTCATATTGTTATTTGTTTCATTTCGCGGTATCTTCCGCATTTTTAATGCTCAGGTAACAGAAATTTACACTATAATACTTTTTCATTTGATTGTGTTCCATATTTAGTCCAAACCTACTTATTTGTTTGTCACTATATCAGTGAATTAACATTTCCAGATGCGACTGGCACAAGCTTTGAGCAGACTTGGCATCCAGTCCTCACTGAACAAAGATCATTCTTTTCGTCTACGCATGAACGGAAGCGACACCCACAACTCGCTATCTCCATTAGAAAGGACAAGTATGACGACAACGGTAGAAAAATTTCGACAAATGAGGCAGATACAACAAAAGCAGAACCAGCAGCCTCTACTGGCTAAATTACTTCCGCTCGAAGGGAGACAGATATTTCACAGAAACTTGGTAGCTTCCGGTGGTCAAAATGTACAACATAAGAATACAAACAAAATGGCTGCCGAAGGAAGCGAGAACATTGGCAACGGTCATGCTTCGTTGTCGTTATCTGAGGTATGTTAATACTAATAATATTAATGAACAGAGAAACTTTGGATAGAGAAGACAGCTAATACATGTAACTCAAATTATGGTTCATATCGACCGGAGAGTGATGATTGGTGTTCAGAATGGTAGGCATTCAGACAGGCTGGCAGACTGATAAACATGCAGACATATTGATAGACTGACATAACATAGATTTACAGATATATAGAAGGGTAGCGAAAGCATAGATAGATGGATAGTAGGTGGACAGATGGATGGATGGATGGTTACATAAATAGAAGAATAGACAGGCAGAGAGACGGACAGATGGGCTCGCACTTGCTGGCGGGTGGACAGGCTGGTAGAGAGAGAGAGAGAGAGAGAGAGAGAGAGAGAGAGAGAGAAGAGAGAGAGAGAGAGAGAGAGAGAGAGAGAGAGAGAGAGAGAGAGAGAGAGAGGATAGGTTGGTAGGCAGGCAGACAGACAGAGAGGTAAGTTCGTAGAGAGGCAGGCAGACTCGCATACAGATAGAAACAAATGAAGCCTAAACAATTAGCTCCTTTTGCAGAATGACATAATATAAACTGAAAGTTTTCTACACGATTTTCAGGGCGAAAGAACAACACGCAAGGAGAAGAGATCGAAAAAGACGACCAAAGAACTGGGAAATTTTTCTCGGGATTTGTTACCGCAATATTATTATATAGAAGCAAAATTGAGCAACATGAACAAAGTGCGACCCAAGATTAAACAAGCAGCTCGACAGAATGCCAGTTCCCTGCCTCCTACCGATAACCTGAGCCTTGTAAGTTCTCAACCATCTCTGTATTACCCTGTACTGAACCACGATGATGCTCAAAGCTATTGGCGCGCAGGAGCTACCGTTCTTGAAAGTGAATCTCTTGATGCCAATGTATACAATTCTCCACAAACCAGTAGTTTCACAAGACGCAGAATGAAACACCGGTTTGATCAGCCTGTTGGCGATGTCAGTTTTGATACTGACTTGCTGGAGAAAGGAATGCGTGAGCAAGCTGCCAAAGGAGGGATTGATCAATCAAGACAGATGAGGACTTCTGTCGTTTTACCGTCCATAACAGAGCATCCATCTCTGGAACTGGTATGTTCCAAATGCATTGCTTTGGAGAAGAAGCAACTGTCGAACAGAATAGTCTCAAACAGTCTAACAGACTTTCAAGATAGGAGACCAAAATTCTTAAAGACGAACAATAATTCCAAAGACGTGAATCTAGACGACCTTGAAGACGAAGTGCGGAAACCTCCGATAGAATCTCGGCAATCTACCAAGACATTTCCCAGGAAATATAACGTTCGTAACACAGAGGATGAGTCTGATGAAGACAATATGGATTTGATGGTTACCAGTCTACCGGCTATCTCCCAGAATATGACCTTCAGTCACCATTGTGATCGGGGCAGTGTGAAGAGGTTTTATGGCTCTCGACGTATGAGAAACGGGGTGAAACCCCACACGATCCTTGTTGACAATGTAGAAAGACATTTGGAGATGAGTAACTTGAAAGTCCCAGATCCGTGCTCTGAAATAAAGAGAAGCACACATCGAAAGATTAACATTGTCATCGACATGCCGGACACGCAAGTGCGTTCCACAACTTCAGACAGTGACTTGACTTCCGATGAGGAGACAGAACATCCTACTGTAGTTAAATGGGCTGACACCAACACAGACCAGCTAAAGCCTAGACACGCCGTCAGTAGTAAGTAGATGGGAGGGAAAGGGAAAAACCTCATTTTGGTACGGGACTTGGAAGAATGGTAACATATAACAGAAAGCTCTTTGCCCGAAATGAGTTATATCTATATTAACGATGTTTTATCCATCCATCATGTGCCATGCCGATAAGCGTGGGCGGTCATGTTCTGCCATCTCACTCGATCACCAGAGTCGTGGATCAGCTCAGTGTTCCTGTCTCGACCATGCCACAAGGCCAAGCCATCCAGGTATGTACTTCTCCGTCTTTCCCTTGGTCTCCTGCCTTCCATCTTGCCAGTTGTCACCAAGTTCTTTAAGTCATTTCTTCTCATAACATGCCCCAAAAATTTTGACTGTCTACGTCTAATGTTTCTAATCAGTTTACGATCTTCATTTGTTTCTTGAAGAACTTGTTCATTGGTTTTTCTGTCTGTCTATGGTATTCTTTGCATTTTCCTCAGAAACCACATTTCCACAGCCATCATATTTTTTTTTCAGCCTGACTGCTCACTGTCAACGCTTCACATCCATACAAAAGTACAGGTTCTATGTAGCACTTCTACACTCTTTTTCTCGTTTCAATTGATATCTTTTTAATGGTCAGTATGTTTTTCATCTTGCTAAAGGCTACCTTCGCAACGGCAATTCTTGTTCTAATCTCTTCAAGGCATCTCCCATCAGATGTTTTGACAGTTCCAAGATAACTGTACCCATTCATTTGCTTAAGAATATGCCCATTTACTTGTATATCACATTGTGGTATGTCCTTCTTCCAAGTGACGACCATATTCTGTGTCTTCTTACAATTTAATTCTACCCCTAGTTGTTCACTGTGTGCAACAACCGCATGTACTAAATTTTGCAGGTCCTGTTCATTGTCTGCAATCAAGACTGTATCATCTGCATAGCGAATGTTATTGATGTATCGTCCCCCAATGTTGATTCCTTCCATATCTTCTATATTTCTGAAAATATTTTCCCCCGGGAAGGTTAACCCGGTCAACATATGCCCGTAGAAGTCGGATGTGTCGGCCTAACGGCGCAAGAATGCAGCTGTGCTGTAAACAGGCACAACGCAATCACGTCCGAAAAACAAAAAACTCCGAATGAACGCAGAAGTAGAAGAAGAAAATATTTTCACTGTACAGGGAAAAAAGATCTGGAGACATTACACATCCCTGTCTCACGCCTCTTTTAATGGGCTGATATTGACCTACTTCATTATTGATTCTGATGGCAGCTTGTTGTTTCCAATATATGTTTTTTACAAGTCTAAGGTCTTTTCCATCAATTTGTAGATCTTAAAACATCCTTATCATGTCGACATGTCTCACTTTGTCTAAAGCCTTTGTGTAGTCAGTAAAACAAAGATATAGATCTTTGTTTACTTCTATAGAAAGTTCAATTACTGTTCTCAGTATATACACAGCATTTACTGTGCCTTTGAATTCTACAAATCACACTGTTCTTCTCCTGTTTTATGTGCCAACCTAAACACTTTTCACCGTAGACAAATGTTTTCTGATTTAGACTGTAGTAAAAATACGCATGGAAAAATATAAACAGTTTTGAATAGCACAAAACAGTCTATTTGTGTGTAAATAGATACAACCATTTCACATTTAAGTCTCTGTATTGTCTCTGTGGCTGAAGGGCTTGCGAACGCGGTTTGTGAGCCCGTATACCCGGGTTCGAAACACGGCGGTGCTGGTTTTTTCGAAAAAAGTATAGAGGCCGGTCGTTCAGAAAGCAATGGCAAACTACTGAACGTAACACTTGCCTAGTACATCAACAGCAGCTGAAAATGCTGGTGTTGACTGCAACGTCCCGTAAGGGATACGCAACAAAATTTATTTATTTAAGATTATATTCTGTATGAATAAAAATAACCTATCTTATAAACAAAAATGCAGGTCCGCATGGCCGAATGGATAAGAACGCGTGTTCTTAGACATCCGGTGTGCTGATGCCGAGGTAAGCGATTCAAGCCCTACACCAGACAGATGGACTAAAATATTGACCTGTCGTTCTTGACTTGGGGACCTAAATTATAAGTATTTCTGAAGTCGGAGAGGGTTCGCCTGATGGCGAGGGACACTGTCAATAGGGAAAGCTAACCCACACGCAAAATTTAGTCCATCACTACTATAAATAGTGTGTATGGACTACGCTTGAGTTGAAAGCGAGCGTGCGCAAAAAACAAACGAAAATAACAATGACAATAAAACAGTCATGTGGCTACAAACAGAATTAGCCTATTTTGTACACACAGAAACGATCAATCAAGTAAAACAGACTTAATATGTGCTGTATTAACAGAAACATTATCTGCTGTATAAACAGAAACAGTCGATTCTGTGTAAACAGAAACAGTCGATGCTGTATAAACAGAACCAGTCCATCATATACACACATAAACAGTGTGTACTGTATAAATGGAAACAGACTGCAATGTATACACGGCTCAGAAACAATAGATGTTGTATAAACACAAACATTCTGTGCTGTAAAGAAACAGTCTACTATGTATACACAGAAAAAAGAGATGCCATATAAACAGAAATAATCGATGTTGTATAAACTTACCACTGCTGTACCATTTACCACTGCTGTACCACATACCACTGCTGTACCACTTACCATTGTTGTACCACTTACCACCACCTGCTGTACCACTTACCACTGCTGTACCACTTATCACTGCTGTACCACTTACCACCATTTGCTTTTCCACTTATCACTGCTGTACAACGTACAACTGCTGTACCGCTTACCACCACCTGCTGTACCACTTACCACTGCTGTACCACTTATCACTGCTGTACCACTTACCACCATTTGCTTTTCCACTTATCACTGCTGTACAACGTACAACTGCTGTACCACTTACCACCACCTGCTGTACCACTTACCACTGCTGTACCACTTACCACTGCCTGCCGTACCACTTACCACTGCTGTACCACTTACCACCACCTGCTGTACCATTTACCACTGCTGTACCACTTAGCACAGCTGTACCATTTACCACTGCCTGCCGTACCACTTAGCAGTGCTGTACCACATGCCACTGTTGTACCACTTACCACTTCTGTACCACTTAGCATTGCTATACCACTTACCACTGCTGTACCACTTAGCACTACTGTACCACTTACCACTGCTGTACCACTTAGCACTGCTGTACCACTTACCACTGCCTGCTGTACGACTTAGCACTGCTATACCACTTACCACTGCTGTACCACTTACTACTGCTGTACTACTTACCACTGAGGTACTTACCACTGTTGTACCACTTACCACTGTTGTTCCACTTACCACTACTTACCACTTACCACTGGTGTACCACTTATCACTGCTGTACCACTTACCACTGCTGTACAATTTACCACCACCTGCTGTATCACTTCCGACTGTTGTACCACTAACCACAGCTGTGCCACTTACCAATGCTGTACCACTTACCACCACCTGCTGTAATACTTCCCACTGTTGTACCACTTTCCACTACTGTACCATTTAACACTGCTGTACCACTTACCATTGTTGTACCACTTACCACCGCTATAACACTTACCACTACTGTGCCATTTACCACTGCTGCACCACTTACCACTCCCTGCTGTACCACTTACCACTGCTGTACCATTTACCAGTGCATGATGCACCACTTACCACTGCCGTACCCCTTACCATTGCTGCACCACTTACCACTGCCGTACCCCTTACCATTGCTGCATCACTTACCACTGCCTTCTGCACTACTTACCACTGCTGTACAACTTACCACTGCTGTACCACTTACCACTGCCTGCTGCACTACTTACCACTGCTGTACCACTTACCACTTCTGTATCACTTACCACTGCTGTACCACTTACCAATGCTGTACCATTTACCACTGCTGCACCACTTACCACTGCCTGCTGCACCACTTACCATTGCTGTATCACTTACCATTGCCTGCTGTACCACTTACCACAGCTGTACCACTTACCACTGCCCGCTTCACCACTTACCACTGCTGTACCATTTACCACTGCTGCACTACTTACCACTGCCTGCTGCACCACATACCGCTGCCTGCTGCACCACTTACCACTGCCTGCTGCACCACTTACCACTGCCTGCTGCACCACTTACCACTGCCTGCTGTACCACTTACCACTGCTCTACCACTTACCACTGCTTGCTGTACCACTTACCACTGCTGTACCACTTACCACTGCTGTACCACTTACCACTGCTCTACCACTTATCACTGCTGCACCACGTACCACTGCGTGTTGTACCATTTACCACTGCTGTACCAC
>OY992892.1:83117141-83197141 GCA_963921405.1 Cepaea hortensis
GATTGTGGGAACTCAGGGCATCACCCATGTCGGACAGGTCAAAGGACGAAGTGAGACACAAACTTAATGTCTTGTAGA
Organism: Cepaea hortensis; assembly: GCA_963921405.1. Classification (NCBI taxonomy): domain Eukaryota; kingdom Metazoa; phylum Mollusca; class Gastropoda; order Stylommatophora; family Helicidae; genus Cepaea; species Cepaea hortensis. The sequence goes on from OY992892.1 coordinate 83,117,220, forward strand.
TAGTCTGGGAACAGACAAAGAGAGAGGAGTGGACCTAACCTTCATAGAAGGACATTATTCACATAGCATCTGTACTCATGGATCCGCAACAACACTCAATAGAAAATGGAGATGGCGAAATTCTCTTGAATCTAAAACATACAGCAAAGAAAACAGGAGCAATATCAACAGGAAAATTCTGAAATAACTACAAAGCAGAAATAGAGGTCGAACAAACTGAAAGAGAAAGGCTCTTCGCGGAGGAAAATAAAGAGAAACACATAGCTCTTAACATAGATGCGAAGAAAAGTTGTCCAAACAGTGAAGGGTAAAAGCCGCACAGAACAGGCAGACCCAAGAGTAGTACTCCACGGATTATGTCAGAAATCCATAAGGGATGTAATACAAAGGATCTCGTCACATTGCAACATGCTGCCGACAAACTGACAAAGGGAGATGGGGGAATAATCTCAGTCTGGTATATCCATAATAGCCCATGTCGAGACCAAGAGATTTATAAGAGTCTTATAATAAGACGCACTCACAGAACCAAGGTGGAATCAGCGGATCCATGCTACCAGAAAGATTATGCTTATTACCGATCGACCGAAGTGAATCTTCAAATTCTGCACAGGCCGTAATAGGAACATATACCACTTGTTCAATGAAGTAAATTTTAGATAGTGCTAAATGTAACTGTGAAATTGGTAAAATGACAGCTATACATTTGCTGCATGAGTGCCCAACATATCCAACACAGTTACAACCATTCTGGTCTACATCCCGCTCCATGTGAAGACAAACTCTGTGGAGATAACCAACAATATGAAGTGTAATTCGGCATTCTCTAACAATCTAACAGATTCAGTGATTCACAAAAAAGTTGGTTTCAACCAAACATGGTTCACAATCAAATCAATAAGTATTATAATGTACGCAGGTCCGCATGGCCGAATGGATAAGAACGCGCGTTCTTAAACATTCGATGTGCTGATGCCGAGGTAAGCGGTTGGACTTCTACACCGGACAGTTGGGCTAAAATGTTGACTTGTCGTCCTTGACTTGGAGACGTTAATTACAAGTACCTCTGAAGTCGGAGTGGGTTCGCCCGATGGCGAGGGACACTGTTAATAGGGAAAGCTAACCCACACGCAAAATTCAGTCCATAACTACTATAAATATTGTGTATGGACTACGCTTGAGTTCAAAGCGAGTGAGCGCAAAAAAATATAATATAATAAATAATATACATTTCCATTCACTGAGCATTTACATTAAGAAACAAATAACACGGCGACCCTAGTATGGTGATATGCCATCCTCTGTCTAAATGGGAGGTCACATTTGGCGATAAATTATCCGTCGGCACCGAATCAGTTAAATATACCCAGCTTAGTGTCTAAAGGTGTAAAAAGAAGAGGAAGATCCACTCATCACACAACTTCTCAGGACTTCATCTAACCACCAAAGCAAACTACACAGGCAAGGTTACTTTTACATTTCCCAACCCACTAAAGGAACCCAAATCTACACCAAATTTAAGAACACTTGAGCCAGCCCATCCACGCAGGCCCAGTTGTAACCATTGATCCATTTATCCCACGACTCCTCGGCCCAACAAATAACGACTATTTGAATAGTCCTATTTATGAATTGATTGAAACATCAGTAGGAAGATAAGACAGACAAATCACTACGTACACGGTTTAACCAATCAAACAGCAGCAGTTCTGCAGCAATTGTCAACAGCTCATGGCTGAATTCAAACCACAGGTTGCCGTCTGCGAGTTATCAAATGTCACCCAACCGGTCGATGCCATGCAACATGTATTCAGAGAGAGTGACGTGTCAGGTAAACTAGTTACATACACAATTTCACCCAAAGACAAATCGATGTCTGAGGAACCTTTGTGGCAACTGAATGACAGACATAAGAAATAAAGCCACAGGTATTGACTAGCGTTCGTGGTAATGCAGGTACGTTTACTGATCAAGCCTTCTCTAAACCTCCAAGCCGGTACCTTAAGCCGCCACTAGTTTGACTAAATAAGGGCAGATCGACCACGTGGTGAAACCTGAAAAAGACTAAAATTTTGCATGCTATGCGATTGCAAGAGAGTCATAGATATTCCAGTGTGTGTGTTTGTTATTTGACCAATGACTGCTTTATCTACATTTCGGAGATCTATGTTGATATTTACGATAAAACAAACAATACTGAAATATTTTGGTCACTTAAAACGTCATGAAAGTTTGGAGAGAACAATTGTAGAGGGGTATATGCCCAGGAAGAGAGGAAGAGGAAGGCAAAAGAGAAAATGGGTGCAGGGTGTGGCAGATGATCTCCAAATGGGTGTATCTGACACAGGACATCTTGCTTATGACCGAGAAGTTTTCCGGACGATTGCTATGGGAGCGAAGTTCTGCAGAGGACATACTGCTGAATGAAGGAATGACTGAATGAATGAATGAATGAATGAATGAATGAATGAATGAATGAATGAATGAATGAATGAATGAATGAATGAATGAATGAATGAATGAATGAATGTTGATATTTACATGGCTAGAAATTTATCAATAATCCATAGTTGTGGATGCAAGGGGAATGATAAAAAAGGCTAATGAAGATACAATGTTAGGAGTGTCTTGCTGGCCTAGAGAAGGGCTTTTGTCATGTGGAGGAGACAGGTTTCAATCTGGATGTACTCACTCTAGCTGTGAATGTTTATCTTGTCTGGTGTGTCCTCCTGCCAATCATGGAATGCCAACGAACAAATCAGGAAGAACTTGCAGACAACGGGGATGTCCTTTCTAAGACTTATTACTGTAATATTGAATTGTCAGAGTGGCTAACAACGGAGATGTCGTTTCTTGACTTATTACTATAATGTTGAATTATACACAAATAGACTGAGGAGATAATGTTTTCTTGCCATGTAATGAGAAGAGAGGAATTGGAAAGCACAGTCATGACTGGAGAGACCAGCGGTAGACGAGGCTGGAGTTGGCCGGAGAGACATGGTGATGGATTGACTGAAACGGTGACATGGGGCATTATCCTCAACAGAACTAATCGAGAAAACAAAGGACCGACAATGATTGAGATTGGGTGTATCGGACACGGGACATCTTGCTTACGATCGACGAAGTTTTCCGGAAGGTTGTTATGGGAGCGAGGTTCTGCAAATGACATGCTACTGAATGAATGAATGTGTAATTTGCATATTCCTTTATCATATAGTGTCTTGTCATGTGGAGAACTACCCCCCCCCCCCCCCACCCTCAACAGTATTTCGACATTTTTTAAATGTTGCATATCTATTTACGGGACGTTGCAGTCAATACCAGCATCTTTCAGCTGCTGTTGTTGTACTAGGCAAGATTACGCTCAGTAGTTTGCCATTGCTTTCTGAGCGACCGGCTCACATACCGTAAGTTATCACCGCGGCGAGAACCGCTACAGATACTCGCGCATGTTACGTTCCTCGTGAGAATATACTGGATTACGGAGAAAGACGTTAACACCTAGGTCAGGGAGACCGGTATAGTGCCTCTCTATTGTAAGCTAGATGTACTGTATCTGTTACAATCAAATGTAAATTATGTATCACATCATGAATCCTTTAACGCTGTGGTCCTGGCCTCCTTTGCTTCCTGAAACATTTCCCTCCCCCGATGTGTCTCCACCTTGCCGTGGTGGGGGAGCTTGCGTGTCCCATTGACCCCATCTGCTTGCCGATGGATGAAAACTACATATCGGACAGCTTATGTATGGGATAGCGGCCAGACTAAGAGAGACTCAACCTGCTGCTCTGCAGGTAGGCTGAGGATAGCAGTCAATAGACTAAATCAGGTATACGAAGGCAGAAGACCTTGGTCCGGACAAAACTCAAAGGCTCCCTGTCGAGGGCTGTGGCTGAACGCCTCTAAGCCACAACCCTCGGATCTGAGAGCCGGGCCGATACCCACCTACCGAAAAATAGAGGCGAGATACTGAGCAAGCTACATGCTCAGGTGTGATACATGTTCGAAGGCTCTCAGCTGGGGGATTTGAGGGATTCCCGGATGAGAGGGCCTGGCCGTTTCTCGTTCACTGCTGCACGAAGGTAAGGTGCTGAGCCGGCAGCACATGTAGCCTACCTCGTGAGCGAGTACAAAAAGTCAGAAAAGTGCCCCAGTCGAAGGAAATGGTTACGAAAACTGTCTGTATCTAACTCATAGAGTGTAGACAAAAGTGGAAGAACGTCTCAATGACGCGAAATGGAACGCACGGCGAGCGAACCTATTGCGTGGTCCGAAGTCAAAAGAAAAAGCTTACCGAGTGGGTGTCCTCCGCAGTCTGACCGCTCCTGGTGTGTGCTTGAGCGACCAGTGGCAAGCGAGATGCCCAACACATGGAAGTGAGGAACTAAAGCAGCCATGAGCAGGACGTGGCAACTCCTCGGGTGAGCCCAGTCTCAGAGCAATATGTGCCGGCTCTGCAATTATGGAAGCCTCCTTGGGTAGGGAGGGAATGCCCATGGTCTGCCCCTGCCTTCCCTTGAGGGCAGACTGCGATGTCGTTGATCGTTCTATCTTGACCAGCTGAGATGTGGGCGACATCACAACAGTCCAACGTGCCTCGAAACCAGAGGAAGGCTAACCTCATTAAAAAATGCCCGCCGGAAGACGGAAGTGTCGTCCTACGGGTGGCAAACTAAAAATTTACACTACGCAATTACGTCCGAGTGAAATGTCTCGTCCGAATGTCTCTCGTGCTAGGAACAGCTCTGACTACCTAGTTTCCGAATGCCGCTCTTGTTCGGAACAGCTCTGACTAGGTAGTTTTCCGAATGTCTGTCGTGCCTGAAACAGCTCTGACGGGCGCAACGACAAGCACATGTCCGAACCGAAAACTCGCTGAGTGGATAACGTCTGCAAACCTGTCTGGTTTGTGCGGGAATGGTCCGGGGCAAACGAAATGACCAATATATTGAAGTGAGGATTTAAAGCAGCCATGAGCAGGACGTGACGATTCCCTCGGTGAGCCCAGTACCAGGGCGCTATGTGTCGGCCCTGCAACTATGGAAGCATTCTTGGATGGCGGAAAATGCTATGGACTGTCCCTGCCTTCCTTTGAGGGATGACCGTTGTCTTCGACCGTTCCAACTTGGCCAGCTGGGTTGTAGATGGCACCACAAAAGTGAGAGTCTCCCAGGAATGCTACCTGGTCAAAAAAGCACGCTATAGTCGGATGTGTTGGCCTACGGGTTTCGGCCCAAGGGCGCATAACAGACACACCGCAATCACATCTGAAAAAACACTCCGGATGAACGCAAAGAAGAAGAAAAAGAAACATTTCCTCCATAATGATCTTTTCTATATTTCTGTGTCCGTCTACATGCCTACAATATATCATTGTTTATTAGTTTTATTTGTCTCGACAGACAAGCAATATTCTTCAGTAATGACTTCTTGTTGGATAGTTCTGCTTGATTTTTTTTCCAGCCATTGAAATGTATATATGATTGTATGTTATAACTATCTTTGAATATAAGAAAGACAGTACTGAAATGTTATTTGGAACCAGTTTTGATATTTGGCAGTGAATCTTGGAACGTGAATGAACAAATTAGGAAGAACTTAGAAGCAAAGAAGATATGGTTCCTGAGGCGAATGTTGCGTGAATGTTTTTTGTGTGTTTCCTTCTAACTCCCTCTTCTCATCTACACAGCCAAGAGTCCCGTTACTAATGGTACCAGTGGCTGTATGATTATGTGTCCGTCTAGCCTTTCCTCGGAGTCCTGAGAAACGGTCAGATCCTCTGCTCACTTCCTGCAGCACAATTCTCTCCAGGCCGTGATGACCTATCTATTCTTCTGCACTATACACGATCCCAAAGGGACCCACCACGTCTAACTCATCATGCACCAAAACCCTACCCAGTGGTGGAGATCCAGCCAATCTAGATGTCACGTCTGTCTCATAATGAACCAAAACCCCACTCAGTGGTTGATATCCAGCCAATCTAGAGGCCACGTCTGCCTTACCATGCACCAATACCCCACTCAGTGGTGGAGACCCAACCAATCTAGAGGTCACGTCTGTCTCATCATGCACCAACACCCCACCCAGTGGTGGAGACCCAGTCAATCTAGAGGTCACGTCTGTCTCATCATGAACCAAAACCCCACTCAGTGGTTGATATCCAGCCAATCTAGAGGCCACGTCTGCCTTACCATGCACCAATACCCCACTCAGTGGTGGAGACCCAACCAATCTAGAGGTCACGTCTGTCTCATCATGCACCAACACCCCACCCAGTGGTGGAGACCCAGTCAATCTAGAGGTCACGTCTGTCTCATCATGAACCAAAACCCCACTCAGTGGTTGATATCCAGCCAATCTAGAGGCCACGTCTGCCTTACCATGCACCAATACCCCACTCAGTGGTGGAGACCCAACCAATCTAGAGGTCACGTCTGTCTCATCATGCACCAATACCCCACCCAGTGGTGGAGACCCAGCCAATCTAGAGGTCAAAAGTGTCCGACTGCAGGATGCACTTGTTTTAGGTTTACTTTCTTCAGACAGATTCCAACCAACGAAAGGAATCCTTATCTATCCATGGGTATCTGCTTTGTGACAATTTTGCCAGTACTTTAACTCACGGCCTACTCCTTGCAATGATTGGTTATCGGGGAATTTGTGACATGTCGGTGTCTGTACTGTAGAGGTAGTAAACGCACTGTCAGAATCCCAACATATCACCATGGAAGCCAGTAGCAGGCGATTTGCGTTGCCTTTCACAATGTTATGAGCGTCGGTCGTTCAGATAGCAATGATGCCCTACTGAACTTAGTGGGGGATTGGTGCATGATAAGGCAGATGTGGTCAGGACTCTTGGAAATCGTATGTCTAGTGCAGAAGAATGGGTAAATCATCACAGCTTGGAGAGAATGACGCTGTAGGGAGTGACCAGAGGGTCTGGCCGACACTCAGGACGCCGAGGAAAGGACAGACTGACACACAATTTGATTGCTACTGGTACTATTAGTATTGGGACTCTTCATTGGCACTTGCAGATGATGACGGAGCACGTATGGGAATGTCCTGAGTGATGTGATGTCACTTCTTGACTCAACTCGGCTAAACTCAACTGTACTTAACATGTCTTAGAATACCACACGCAGCCATTAAATTCTCGGGTTGACTGCTTTAAAAAAAGGCATAACTTCTAACCATGGCGGTAACGAATGTGACTGATCACACCAATTCACTCGGTGAATATTCGTCCACCATGGTTGCATGGTGGTCAATTCCACCATCTCGCACTTCTGATATCTCACGCGCTCAGTGTATGACCTATCTGCAAGCATGTTCTTCTTTGTCTTTATTTCATGTTTAATCTTTGCCCCTTATGCAACGCGATCAACAGCGACTTGCGCCCAAGTAGTAATACCAATGCCTGTACCAATCCTGTCCCGCTGACACACATCTATGTACCGTAGTGAAGTGTTAGTCCTCCACGTAGTGAAGTGTTAGTCCTCCACGTAGTGAAGTGTTAGTCCTCCACGTAGTGAAGTGTTAGTCCTCCACGTAGTGAAGTGTTAGTCCTCCACGTAGTGAAGTGTTAGTCCTCCACGTAGTGAAGTGTTAGTCCTCCACGTAGTGAAGTGTTAGTCCTCCACGTATTGAAGTGTTAGTCCTTCACATCTTGTAAGCTACGACATATTGAGATGTGGAGTCCAGTCACTCTCCACCGTGCCTTCTCAGAGAATTGTGAACATTGTATCTTGCCCAAGTTTATGAGACTGTGGCCGTACTCATAATGCCCGCAGAAGTCGGATGTGTCGGCCTAACGGCGCAAGAACGCAGCTCTGATGTAAACAGGCACAACGCATTCACATCCGAAAAAAAAATCCGGATGAACGCAGCAGAAGAAGAAGAATACAATCATTCTGCACAAGCTGCGCATCTCTATGGAGGTAACTTCGGTGAGCTTTATACTGACCACATGACGCTTCGAGTGCCGAGCGGTCTACAACAATAAGGGTCTGGCAGCATATGTCTCATGTGTCTGAGGTGTGTCAAAGAGGCTTTGTTGTTTAACCACACATCTGAGGACAAACTACTGACAGGTTGCATGTACTCTGTATGGTGTTTTGCAATCACCCATAGCCCTTATTGACTGTTTCTGATTTTACTATTGCAATTTTACATTAGTAGCTTGCCATTCCTGTCTAAACGAGAAGTCAACGTTCCAGTCCATGTGACCGCTGGTTCGCGAGTGTGTTAAAATCAGATGCATATCCTTTACAGGACGTCGCAGCCAACCACAGCGTTTTTGGCTTTTTGTCATTCACAGGCAGATTTACGTTCAATAGTTTGTCATTGCTTAATCTCTCCTAAGATCTTTATCAATCCGGACAAGTACAACAACTTGCATTTAATTCAACCCGGACAGGTATAATTATCTGTATTTCAATCAAACCGGACAAATACAGTAACCGGTATCTTAATCCAGACAAATAGAATAACATGTATCTTAATGTGGACAAACACACTGATCTGTGTCTCAATTAATCTGGATTTGTGGTCTATAACAGTACTATAGGCAGATGATCTCATCAGTAGAGACAATGGCTATGGCCACCGACTAGTACAGTCACTGCCCAGAAGGAAAGCAATGGCAAACTACCTTCTGCAAAACTTGCCAAGAAACCATAGCAACCATGAAAGAAAACATAATAAGAAAGAGATCTGGTGGCGAGACCCCCAGGCCAGGCAGATCAGATAACACTGGGGAAGAGTGTGACACAGGGACCAGTACTAGTAATCGTGATGACGGAGTTAATCCTGTGTTACCAAGGAAATCCCTTGTGTCAGACTAAGAAACAGAGCGAGAATAGCAACGTGGAATGTGAGAAGTCTGTATGAGGGAAAGCTTAAAGTAGTGTGTGATGAGATTGAGAGGTTAAACATTCAAATTTTAGGAATTAGCGAACATCGCTGGAGCGGCAAGGGACATTTTACAACTGAAAATGGAAGTATTTTCATTTATTCTGGTAGAGACGTTGGAGGCCAGAGTGGAGTGGCATTTTGTTTAGATAAGACAACTGCAAAATCTTTAATGGGATATAATCCAGTTAGTGATAGAATCCTCACTATTAGACTTAAAGGCCGTCCAAAAAACACAATTCTCATACAGATATATGCACCTACTTCAACAGCAGAGGAGGACGAAATTGAAGATTTTTACAACACACTACAAGACACATTAAATAAAATTGGTCATAATGATATAACAATAATAATGGGAGATTTTAATGCAAAAGTTGGTGCAGGAAGAGCTGAAAATGAGAGACACGTTTTAGGAAAATTTGGATTAGGAAATAGAAATGATGCAGGTGACAAATTAATTGAATTTTGCACAGAAAATGAGTTAACGATAGCCAACACGCTTTTTAAACAACATCCAAGAAGACTCTTCACATGGAAGTCTCCAGACAATATTACCAAAAATCAGATAGATTATATTTTAATACAAAGAAGATGGAGATCAAGCATAACATCTGCAAAAACCCTACGTAGTGCAGACTGTGATACAGATCATCAGTTATTAGAAGCAGATCTGAAATTAAAACTCAAAAAGCTTATCCGAGGACCAAGGCCACTTCGTTTTGATCTCACAAAAATACCAGATGCATACAACATAGAAGTTAGGAATCGCTTTGGGGTCTTGATGTCTGTACAAGAAGAAATGACACCTGATGAACTGGCAGTACAAGCTAGAGATATCTTGATAACTGCAGCCAAAGATTTCATTCCGACCAAGAAAAAACAACTTAAGTCATGGATTACATCAGACACGTTAGAATTAATAAAACAACGAAGGGAACTTAAACAGAAAGGAGGTGAATCCGATAACAGCAGGATGAAGTATAAATCTTGAACTCGAGAAATAAGAAAGAACACAAGAAAGGACAAAAATCAATATATACAAGATTGCTGTACCAGAATAGAGCAATATCATAAGACTGGAAGAGATTATGAAATGTTCAAAGAAATGAAGTTATTGACAAGAAATGTTCAATCTCAATTGAATGTTATCTGTGACAAGATTTGAAATACCTTAACAGAATCTAGACAAATTCTAGAAAGATGGCGGGAGTACTGCAGTGGAATGTATGATATGAGTGACAGTGAGGATATGAATGAGATACATGAACCAATGGCAGCAGAGACAGAACCTGAACCCTCATTAGATGAAATTGCTTGGGCTATAAAGAACCTGAAGAATGGTAACTCACCTGGATATGATGAGATACCAGCTGAACTAATTAAAGCGGGAGGAGAAGAAAGCATACACATATATCATGCATTACGTACAAAGATTTGGAAATATGGTGTATGGCCAAAAGATTGGAAGAGAACTATCTTCATTCCAATACCAAAAAAGGGGAACCTGAAATTATGCACCAACTATAGAACTGTTGCCCTGATCAATCATGCAAGTAAAATTCTACTAAAAGTCATAATGGGAAGACTTCGTAAGAAAATGGAAGAAGAGATTAACGTAGTTCAAGCTGGATTTAGACAAGGAAGAGGAACAAGAGATCACATATTCAACATGCGTTTAATAATAGAGAAGTGCAGAGAATGTAATGTAAACCTATTCTCATGTTTTGTGGATTATTCAAAAGCATTTGACTGTGTACAACATCAGAAACTTTGGGAAATCATGAGGAATATGGGCTTTCCATCACATGTAGTACAACTCATAAAAATGCTCTATCTAGACCAACAAGCAGCAGTTAGAATAGATGGCGAGACATCAGATAGGTTTGACATCAAGCAAGGAGTCCGTCAGGGCTGCGTGCTGTCACCCTATTTGTTTAACCTGTACGCCGAAAATATAATGAGAAATGTAAGAGATGATATAAACAGGGAGCTATATGATGCCCTAAATATTGGCGGTCATGACATACCAGAGATTCGATATGCTGATGATACAGTATTACTATCCACAACACAGAATGGCATAGAAAACCTAATAGCTTCAACCCAATTGAATAGTGAGAATCACAACTTATATCTTAACATAGCAAAAACAAAGATAATGCATACAGATAAAACTACTATGGAAAAAGAAATATACATTAATGGGGGGAAATTGGCGGTAGTGGAAAATTTTGAATATCTTGGTTCATTGATTACCAACAACGGTGACACAATGAAAGAAATTAAACGGCGACTATCAATTGCTCTTCAAAGACTAAAACAGCTGAATAAATTATGGAGTGGGACAGATAGAACTACAAAAATTAGATTTTTAAGAGCATGCATCTTTCCCATTGCAACATACGCCTGTGAGACATGGACACTTACTAAACAAGCTGAACAGCGCATAAACGCCTTTGAATATAAATGTTATAGACGAGTTCTAAGAATATCTTGGGTAAAAAAAAGAACAAATGCATCCATACTTCAAGAGTTGAATATTGAAGAAGGTTGGCTATTAAAGACGATAAAACAAAGAAAATTGAAATATTTTGGTCACTTGAAACGTCACGAAAGTTTGGAGAGAACAATAATGGAGGGGTATATGCCTGGGAAGAGAGGAAGAGGAAGGCCAAAGAGAAGATGTGTGCAGGATGTGGCGGATGATCTCCAGATGGGTGTATCAGACGCGGGACATCTTGCTTATGATCGAGAGGTTTTCCGGAAGGTTGTTATGGGAGCGAGGTTCTGCAAAGGACATGCTACTGAATGAATGAATGAATGAACAGTACAGCGTCAGATCCATATGTCCACTACCCATTGAGATATGGAAATAGATTCTGTATTCTACTCACTACTTTATTAGTCTGATTCCCCTTCTGATTAGGGCACCGAAGGTGTGCGTTCGATTCCTGGCCGCATCCTTCGGTTCACGGGTGTATTTTTTTTTAGACTTCTGGGGGTTGTCGCTGGAGCTACGGAGTCCGTGCTTTGTGCGACGCTTTCCGCGCTGCGGAAAGAGATTGAACCATATGGAATAAAACACCGGTGCAATGATGTCGACCCTGTCGACTTTTAAGCGACTTTTAAGCGACTCACTACTTTACTAAACGAGTCAAGTACTATGACGTGTTTCACATTGTCCCAGCAAGGCTGTGTGACGTGTTTCAACTAATCATATATCAAGTGCAATGACGTGTTCTGTGAAATATAAATAGATTATTGTGGGAGTTCATTTGTGTGCTTAAAATAGAGAGACTTATTTATATAAAAACAGACGAGGTAACAACATAATGTGAAGAAATGAGGTGATAAATATTTAATCGATATGAGAATGTAGGCAGAGAACACATGGATGGCAGGCTGGTGGTAAGTATATAAATCAAGAGATAGACAGGTGCGGAAACATACAAACAATCAGACCGACACATGAATGTACGTACACAGAGACCGGCAGATAGTCACATTGAGAGTCACACAGATAGTCACACAGATAGTCACACAGATAGTCACACAGTTATTCACACAGATAGTCACACAGATAGTCACACAGATAGTCACACAGATAGCCACACAGTTATTCACACAGATAGTCACACAGATAGTCACACAGATAGTCACACAGATAGTCACACAGATAGTCACATTGAGAGTCACACAGATAGTCACACAGATAGTCACACATATAGTCACACAGATAGTCACACAGATAGTCACATAGAGAGTCACATAGATAGTCACACAGATAGTCACACATATAGTCACACACATAGTCACAAAGACAGTCACATAGACAGTCACGCAGACAGTCACATAGAGATTCACATAGATAGTCACATAGATAGTCATATAGATAGTCACATAGATAGTCACATAGACAGTCACATAGATAGTCACATAGATAGCCACATAGACAGTTACATAGTCACAAAGATAGTCACATAGATAGTCATATAGACAGTCACATAGACAGTCACATAGATAGTCACATAGATAGTCACATAGACAGTCACATAGATAGTCACATAGATAGTCACACACATAGTAACACACATAGTCACAAAGACAGTCACATAGACAGTCACGCAGACAGTCACATAGAGATTCACATAGATAGTCACATAGATAGTCACATAGACAGTTACATAGTCACATAGATAGTCACATAGATAGTCATATAGACAGTCACATAGACAGTCACATAGATAGTCACATAGATAGTCACATAGACAATCACATAGATAGTCACATAGACAGTCACATAGATAGTCACATAGATAGTCACACACATAGTAACACACATAGTCACAAAGACAGTCACATAGACAGTCACGCAGACAGTCACATAGAGATTCACATAGATAGTCACATAGATAGTCACATAGATAGTCACATAGATAGTCACATAGATAGTCACATAGACAGTTACATAGACAGTCACATAGATAGTCACATAGATAGTCACATAGATAGTCACATAGACAGTCACATAGAAAGTCACATAGATAGGCACATAGATAGTCACATAGATAGTCACATAGACAGTCACATAGACAGTCACATAGACAGTCACATAGATAATCACATAGAAAGTCACATAGACAGTCACATAGACAGTCACATAGACAGTCACTTAGACAGTTACATAGATAGTCACATAGATAATCACATAGATAGTCACATAGATAGTCACATAGACAGTCACATAGATAGTCACATAGATAGTCACATAGATAGTCACATAGATAGTCACATAGACAGTCACATAGATAGTCACATAGATAGTCACATAGAAAGTCACATAGAAAGTCACATAGATAGTCACATAGATAGTCACATAGATAGTCACATAGACAGTCACATAGATATTCATATAGATAGTCACATAGATAGTCACATAGACAGTCACATAGATATTCATATAGATAGTCATATAGACAGTTACATAGTCACATAGATAGTCACATAGACAGTCTCAAAGACAGTCACATAGACAGTCACATAGACAGTCACATAGATAGTCACATAGATAGTCACATAGATAGTCACATAGACAGTAACATAGATAGTCACATAGATAGTCACATAGATAGCCACATAGAGAGTGTCACATAGATAGTCACATAGAGAGTGTCACATAGAGAGTGTCACATAGATAGTCACATAGATAGCCACATAGAGAGTGTCACATAGATATTCATATAGAGAGTGTCACATAGATAGTCACATAGAGAGTGTCACACAGATAGGCATATAGATAGTCGCATAGATAGTCACATAGAGAGTGTCACATAGATAGTCACATAGATAGTCATATAGATAGTCACATAGAGAGTGTCACATAGTATAGTCACACAGATAGTCACATAGAGAGTGTCACATAGAAAGTCACAGAGATAGTCACATAGAGAGTGTCACATAGATAGTCACATAGATAGTCACACAGATAGTCATATAGATAGTCACATAGAGAGTGTCACATAGATAGTCATATAGAGAGTGTCACAAAGACAGTCACATAGATAGTCACATAGATAGTCACATAGATAGTCACATAGAGAGTGTCACATAGATAGTCATATAGAGAGTGTCACAAAGACAGTCACATAGACAGTCACAAAGACAGTCACATAGATAGTCACATAGAAAGTCACATAGATAGTCACATAGATAGTCACATAGATAGTCACATAGATAGCCACATAGAGAGTGTCACATAGATAGTCACACAGATAGTCACATAGAGAGTGTCACATAGAAAGTCACAGAGATAGTCACATAGAGAGTGTCACATAGATAGTCACATAGAGAGTGTCACATAGATATTCACATAGATAGTCACATAGATAGTCACATAGATAGTCACATAGAGAGTGTCACATAGATAGTCACATAGATAGTCACATAGATAGTCACATAGAGAGTGTCACATAGATAGTCACACAGATAGTCACACAGATAATCACACAGATATTCACACACATAGTCACATAGATAGTCACATAGACAGTCACATAGACAGTCACATAGACATTCACATAGACGTCACACAGACAGTCACATAGAGAGTCACATAGATAGTCACATCTCCCGTGTGTTGCCGGGGCCCATAAGGGAAGCAATGAATAGCAACACTGTAGCCTACCATGCATGTCGTAAGAGGCGGCTAAGGAGGCTTGATGGTTCCGTCGCCCTGCTACTGAGTGAGTGCGTGGCGCGACACTGTGAGCGTCGAGTTTCGTGTGAAATGCTTTTGAATCTGCCCGAGGTTTTTTGTAACGTGACTGCATGTTCGGAGCGATGGCGGATGGCTATGTCCCAGAGTTGACCGGTTTTTGCCTTATGCATAAATGCGTGGCTGCTGGGCTTCTGGTTGACTGCCACTGCCATCGACGATGAACTGTATTTCGTGGACTGTGTGGGTGAACATCTAGGAAACATCCAGATGGGAAAATTACTGCCGATTCCATCAGAAATGAACTGGGTGTTTTGTTGGGGACTATTGTGTTGACATTCTGGTGGCGGCATTATGTACAGTGTATCTGTGCGGGATGTTGTTTGTCGAGACTCCTGTCTTTTCCACTTTTCACATTGGGCAGTGGGGAGCGTTTTATGTGATATTCACTGGCACAGGAACGGAGCATAATGGGGACGACCCGTTGCTGTGAAGTTGGAACTGCGACTAACTAACTAACTAATAAATAGTCACATATATAAGTCACATAGACAGTTACATAGACAGCCACATAGATAGTCACATAGACAGCCACATAGATAGTCACATAGACAGCTACATAGATAGTCACATAGACAGCTACATAGATAGTCACATAGACAGCTACATAGATAGTCACATAGACAATCACATAGTCACGTAGAAAGTCACATATATAAGTCACATAGATAGTCACATATATAAGTCACATAGATAGTCACATAGAGAGTGTCACATAGATAGTCACATAGAGTGTGCCACACTTTCTATGTGACTATTCACATAGAGAGTGTGACATAAATAGTCACATTGATAATCACACAAACAGTCAGACAGACAGGCTAGCAATGAGATTAATATGAAGACAGTTAGACGAACGAACGAACGAACGAACGAACAGACTTTATTTTCAAAGGGTAACAAATTGGGCACGCAGGCCCGTCTTACATTCGGCCCTTCCAATCACTCATCTTTCTTTCATCAAAAGTGCATAGGAAAAAAACATTGTCACATGAATTTTGTAAACATAAACAATGCATATTACTATGTTATGAGACACATCCACCACCCACCCACACATCCCCCATTCACTCCAACTCCCCCACCCAACCACACACACATACAATACATTACCCCACCCATCCACCACATCCCTACACCTACACATCTCCCCACCCACACACACCTCTCACCCACCACACATCCCATCCACCCACACCCCAAGCAAACATACATTCAATAACCCACACATCCCCCACCTACACACATCTCCCCACCCACTCACATATCCTCTACCCGTCCCATTTCCCACCAACAATCACTCACCCAATATCCTCCTCCACCCACACACCTCCAACCACCCAACCAAACACACATTCCTCAGCCACACACACACATCTCCCCGTCAACTCACATATTCCGCACATACCCACACACAAATTCGCACTCACTCACATAATCTCCCATCTCCCCCAGCCCACTCACAGATCCCGAGCTCACACCTACAAACATCCCCCACCATCTCCTAACCTGCACACACTCACCCACCCACATATCCTCTACCCACCCACACATCCTCTACCCACCCATCCCCCAACCAAACATCCCGAACGGATGAATAGACAGGCAGACAGACGGACGGACGGACGGATAGATAGATAGATAGATACATACATACATAGATAGATAGATAGATAGATAGATAGATAGATAGATAGATAGATAGATAGATAGATAGATAGATAGATAGATAGATAGATAGATAGATAGATAGATAGATAGATAGATAGAACGAACAAACTTTATTTTCAAAGGGTTAAGAATTGGGCACGCAGGCCCGTCTAACATTCTGCCCTTCTATCACTCTCTTCCATACATTATTTCATTCACACGTCATTCAAGGCTAACAGAGAACAGCAACAATATAAAACTTATGCATTATAAAAGCATTGGCAAAATGCGAACATCAAAACTACACGATAGATAGATAGATAGATAGATAGATAGATAGATAGATAGATAGATAGATAGATAGATAGATAGATAGATAGATAGATAGATAGATAGATAGATAGATAGATAGATAGATAGATAGATAGATAGATAGACGGAGGGACAGACAGACAGACAGACAGACAGACAGACAGACAGACAGACAGACAGACAGACAGACAGACAGACAGACAGACAGACAGACAGACAGACAGACAGACAGACAGACAGACAGACAGACAGACAGACAGACAGACAGACATCATACAAGACGACTACATATGTTTTCCTCGCAAATTCTCGTCAGACAAAACAGTGCTCCTGTACACATTTTCTTGCACAGAGACACAGCCAAACCCACACGTCACATGGCGGGATCTTCGGAAATAGACGTGTGCCGAGTATAGATTTATTGACAGCCGTCTCGCTCCAGTGCCCACCAGGCTACAAATACCGTGACACGGTTCCACAAATGTGCATACCCTATTTGGTAATGGCATTTGAATAGAATCCACAGTCGTCGAAGTTGTCAATGAGTAGAGACATGAAATACATTGTGTTTTCGTTTTTCTTTGGATGCAGTTGATTCACATTTAGTTGTTGAAAATAATACTAGTGGTATTGTATATTGTTTATTTAGATAACGGTTCATTAATATTTCTTTACTTGTGATTTTGCCGGCGACTGTGGCGAAGGAATATCGAACGCGATCCGCAATTCCGCTTTCCGCGTTTGAAATCATCCCTGTGTTCGTTTTTAACAATGGTTTAAGCGTCGGTAGTTCAGAAAGCACTGGCAAGCTACTGAACGTAAATTTGCCTGGTAAATCACAAACAGCAACAACAAATGCTGGGGTTGGCTGCGACGTCCTGTAAAGGATATGCAACTACCTTTAACACACTCGCAAACCAGCGGTCACTTGGACTGGAGCGTTGAATTCTCCTTTAAACAGCAATGGCAAGCTACTAATATAAAATTGCAAAGTAAAATCACAAACAGCCAATAGGGGCTAGGGCTGATTGCAACACCCTGCAAAGGACATGCAACCTGTCAGTAGTTTGTCCTCATATGTGTGGTTAAACAACAAGTAGAGGCCTCTTTGACACACCTCAGTTTGTCCTCATATGTGTGGTTAAACAACAAGTAGAGGCCTCTTTGACACACCTCAGTTTGTCCTCAGATGTGTGGTTAAACAACAAGTAAAGGCCTCTTTGACACACCTCAGTTTGTCCTCATATGTGTGGTTAAACAACAAGTAAAGGCCTCTTTGACACACCTCAGTTTGTCCTCATATGTGTGGTTAAACAACAAGTAGAGGCCTCTTTGACACACCTCAGTTTGTCCTCATATGTGTGGTTAAACAACAAGTAAAGGCCTCTTTGACACACCTCAGTTTGTCCTCATATGTGTGGTTAAACAACAAGTAAAGGCCTCTTTGACACACCTCAGTTTGTCCTCATATGTGTGGTTAAACAACAAGTAAAGGCCTCTTTGACACACCTCAGTTTGTCCTCATATGTGTGGTTAAACAACAAGTAGAGGCCTCTTTGACACACCTCAGTTTGTCCTCATATGTGTGGTTAAACAACAAGTAGAGGCCTCTTTGACACACCTCAGTTTGTCCTCATATGTGTGGTTAAACAACAAGTAGAGGCCTCTTTGACACACCTCAGTTTGTCCTCATATGTGTGGTTAAACAACACGGCCTCTTTGACACACCTCACACGCATGAGACATATACTGACAGACCCTTATTGTTGCAGACAGCTCGGCTTTCGATGCGTCATGTGGTCAGTATAAAGCTGGCCGAAGCTTTTTTTTTTCATATTCTTTACAGTACATCGCTGTCAACATCAGCATCTTTCAGCTGATTGTTGATTTATTGGCAAGAATTCGCTCAGTAGTTTGCCATTGCTTTCTGAGCGACCGGCTCACATACCCCGTAAGTTACCGACGCGGAGAGAATCGCTAACAATTATCGCGCACTTCACGTTACTCACGAGAGTATACGGGATTGCGGAGAAGTCGTGTAAGCCCTAGACCAGGGAGACCGGCTGACCGAAGCTACCTCCCAAGAAATGTCCAGCCTGTGCAGAATTATTTTATTCGAGTGTAGCCACAGTCTCATAAACTTGGGTAAGATACAATGTTTAGAATTTTCTGGGAAGGAAGTATGGAGAGGAACTGGCCACAATATCTCATTATGTCTTGGTTTAGAACATATATAATAATTTAGTTTAGTTTAGTTTAGTTTAGTTTAGTCGAAGGATCAACATCACGGCACACGGGTGTAACACATTAGTTAGTTAGTTAGTTAGTTAGTTAGGTAGTTAGTTAGTAGAGGTTTCAACTTCACGGCAACAGGTCGTCCCCATTATGCCCCGTTCCCGTGCCAGCGAATATCACACAAAATGCTCCCCACTGTCCAATGTGAAAAGTGGAACAGACAGGACTCTCGGCAAGCCAACAGCCCGCAGTTATACTGTGCATAATGCCACGGCCAGAATGCCAACTCAAAATTCCTCCACGAAAACCACAGTTCATCATCGGTGGAATCGGCAGTCACCAGAAAGACCTCACTGACCCGGGTTTACTCACATGGCTCGGTCTCTTTCCGCAGGGCGACCCGCCGGAAGCGTCGCATAAAGCACGAACTCCGTAGCTCCAGTACCGACTCCCAGCAGTCTCCAGAAAAATGCACTCGTGAACCGAAAAGGCAAATCAGTCAATTCAGCAGCAGCCGGTAGCCATTGTTCCGAACATGTAGTCCACTGTACAAACAAAAGCTGACAGATGTAAAAGCATTCCACGCTAATTTCACAGTTCACAGAGTCGCGCCACGCACTCACTCAGTAGCATGGCGACGGAACCATCTACTACCAGTCCAACGTGTGGAAAATGAGAAATTCAAACCGCAGCCACAAAGATAAATACTCCAGAGGCCATAACGGTTCAGTGCCTAGCCGACATGCTGGGACACATTAGTGCTCCGTTCTACTCGTAACTCAAGCAGGTAATGGGCAGCGGGCCGCACTGAGTTTGGTGTACAACAGCTGATCCAGAGTAACACACATAAAGGCGACATAGTCATCTGCACCGATAGGTCAGTGGTGAGAAACAGACGTAGTGGTTGGGGCTTTATTGCAAAGGCTAATGGACGAGTCTTGAAAAAGGAGAGTTTGGCATATAAGACTACGACCTCCAGCATGACAATGGAGGTGGAGGCAGTAACAGCGGCATTCCGTTGGCTGGAGGAGACTACTGCAACGCACGTTGTGTTCATTACGCATTCAAAGAATATGCTTAGAAAGGAATTTTTCGTGTGGAATGGCTATCGTCGCTTCAGAGGTCACAGATTGTGAGAATTGTATGGAAATTTTGCCCTGGCCATGCGGGGGTGCGGGGGAATGAACAGACTGATAGGCTAACAGGGAATGCACCTCTTGGTGGTAGATTGCCTATGGACAAGGTAGAGGTGGTCGTGCGCTTGTGGGACCAGGTGGAGAAGGCGGAGGAACAGATTGAGAACCCACATGTGGAAAGAATGAGATTGAGGGGGATCAGCAGAGTTGTGGAAGAATCTCAGAACTAAGAGGGAAGACAGGGGAACTTTTAATCAAATAGCGGTGTGAACGATTAGTAGTATGACTCTTCGCTGGCTGTTGAACGAGGGACGGAGCACGTATGGAGTTGTTCTGAGTGCAGTGATGTCGGTTCTTAACTCAACTCAACTCGACTCAAGCCTGAGTCTGGAGAATCTCAGCTCAGTGCACGAACACTGTAGCATCGGCGAGGATTCTTAAATACTTTGTGTAGATTTTTACCTCGAAATTTTGCCTGGGCTACTCTTTTTCGATTTCCAACTGCCAAGGGGAAATTTTGTTACTAGAAGTCCACGTGAAAAAATCCGGACCCTCACCAGGCCTTGAACCCGGGACCTCCAGCACTCGAGGCCGACACCATACCTCGAGACCACTCAGACCCCCCACCCCCCACCTCACTAATTTTAGCCCCCTAGTTTAGAACATATGGAGGATTAACACTTCACGACGGTACAAAGATGTGTGTAAGCGAGACATGATTGATACAGGCATTGGTTTTGCAAGTTGGGAGCAAGTCGCCGCTGATCGCGTTGCATAGAGAGCAAAGATTAGAAATGGAATAAAGACAAAGGAGAACATGCTTACAGACAGGTCGCATATTAGGCGTTTGAGACATCGAACGAACGAACGAACGAACGAAAATTTTTATTTTCAAAGGGTTAAGAATTGGGTACTCAGGCCCGTCTGACATTCTGCCCTTCTTCTCTATTTCCTTCATACATTCTTTCATTCAGCGTCACTTATGAAGGAAATTTTTGACAACAAAAGAACAATAAGCATTAAAACGCATGAAACATAATCAATATCATAATTGCGAGATGGTGGAATTGACCACCATGCATCCACGGTGGATGAATATTTACCGCGCGAATTGGTCTGATCAGTCACATTCGCTACCATCAAGGCTAGAAGTTATTATGCCTTTTTTTTTTAAAGCGGTGAACCCGAGAATTTAATGGCTGCATGTGATATTCTAAGAAATTGTACGTACAGTAGTTTAGTGTAGTCGAGTTGAGTCAAGAAGTGACAGCACTCGGGACGTCCCCATACGTGCTCCGTCCTCATCTGCAACAGCCAGCGAAGAGTCCAAATACTAATGTTACCAGTAGCAGTCTGATTTTGTGTCCGCTGGCCCTTCCCCAGAGTCCTGAGTGTCGGCCAGATCATCTGGTCACTCCCTGCAGCACCATCTCTCCGTGATGATCTACCCCGTTTTACTGCATTATACACACGATTTCCAAGGGCCCCAACCACATCTGCCTTATTATGCACCTATACTCCACCAAGTTCAGTAGGGCATCGTTGCTATCTGAACGAATGACGCTCAAAACATTGTGAAAAGCAACGCAAATCGCCTGCTGCAGGCTTCCATCGCGATATGTTGGGATTCTGACACTTCGTTCACCACCTCTACCGCACAGATGTCGACACTTCCCAAATTCCCCGATAACTAATAATTGCAATGGGTGGTCCGTGAGATAACGTACTCGCAAAATTCTCACAGAGCAGATACCCATGGATAGATATGGATTCCTTTCGTTTGTTGGAATCTGTCTGAAGAAGTAAACCTAAAACAAGTGCGTCCTGCAGTCGGACACTTTTGACCTCTAGATTAGCTGGGTCTCCACCACTGGGTGGTGTTTAGGTGCATGGTGAGACAGACGTGACCTCTAGATTGGCTGGATCTCCAACACTGGGTGGGGTTTTGGTGTATGGTAAGGCAGACGTGACCTCTAGATTAGCTGGATCTCCAACACTGGGTGGGGTATTGGTGCATGATAAGGCAGACGTGACTTCTAGATTGGCTGGGTCTCCACCACTGGGTGGTGTTTAGGTACATGGTGAGACAGACGTGACCTCTAGATTGGCTGGATCTCCAACACTGGGTGGGGTTTTGGTGTATGATAAGGCAGATGTGACCTCTAGATTGGCTGGGTCTCCAACACTGGGTGGGGTTTTGGTGCACGGTAAGGCAGACTTGGTCGAGACCCTTTGGGTCGTGTGTATAGTACAGAAGAACAGATAAATCATCATGGCTTGGGGTGAATGGTGCTGCAGGGAGTGACCACAGGATCTGGCCTACACTCAGGACTCCGAGGAAAGGCCAGACGGACACATCATCAGACTGCTACTGGTACCATAAGTAACGGGACTCTTCGCTGGCTATTGCAAATGAGGACGGAGGACGTATGGGAATGTCCCGAATGATGTGATGACGTTTGTTGACTCAACTCAACATATGACCTCTCATTTAGAGCGGTACGTAAATTATATGTTGGCGGGGGAGGGAGAGGGGGCTTCGAAAGAGGAACGAGGAGTTAGAAGAAAACACACACACACAAACATTCACGCAACATTCGCTCAGGAGTGTCACTTGTTTTTTCCCGAGAGGAGATTGGAATCAACAAGCACATCTTTAAACTTAGTATCTGTTGGGATTATTGACTGACTTTGGTCTACACTCCTCTCTTCTGTCTTCCATTCCATATATCTATTTCTTTCTCTCTCTCTATTATTCCCTCAACACATACTCCGACAACAGTTCCTTTCAACGATAAGATAAAAGATTTATTAATAAAAACTATGTCTGGTGTATGTATGGATATTGTCTATGTAGTTGGTATGTTCTTCTAGTGTGGTTGCCAGATATGAACTCTGAATGTCTATCAGCTGTGTTGCTTCTCGCCCTTTCATTCTTCAAGATCACAGGACAGCACATCAAACAGGACAGAGCTCACCCTGGACGATCCGTATGCTTGAATCTGATGGTAAATCCGTTATTGAATGAAACCAAACTGTTCACCACTGATTCAATGTACCGTAATAAAAGTCCCGTAAGTTTATGACTTGCGCCCGAGTCTGTTTCATGACGGTAAGTATCCACATCGAAAAACACCACATCGTCACAGTTCTTCCTATTGTCTTTTATTATTAGCAATGTTTTTACTTGTCTATTCTTTCTTCCCTATGCATCCAAGACGTATGTAGTTGTAAGTATCCCTGCTTGCCACAGGTTAACATCTTTTCTTTTTTAAGTGTTTTAGTGGTATATTCGTTTGAGCATACAGTGTTCTGTATTTGACTTTACTTGATCAAGTCTTCATCTTAAAACCTTTCTATGTTCTTTTTGGTTCTAAGTAAGTACTGTATTTACTCCCGTGTAGTACTCTTCATCTCTTCTCTGATTTCACTAGGAGATTGGAACCTTATAAACATCCTTTACTGAATTGGGAGTACTAATGCACCATAAATACACAAACGTTCTTCTGAACGCAGCACATCCCTTTTCATAATCCTTTGTCTCATGAAACCCAAGAATCACACTAAACTTCCACAAAGAGTTGCCACTCTTTATAGGTCATATTTGCCGCATAGTCCTTGACCTTGCTTGACACCTCAGGTTCCTACTTCATTATCACAGTTAGTGGAAAATTACAGATCTGAAACTTTTCCATTATTCATACATTCAGACCGCAATATGCTGTCCAATAATGCTGTCTGCCTTTGTCGCAAACCAATTTTTCCACGCGACTGTTACCTGGGCTGTTGGCGGCCCCTTCTGGGTCTTGACCTATAAACACATGCGCCTGGTCACTCCGTTGTTGGTTACCCTTACTGCTTCGTTTGTTAACCCTTCTTCTACCTGGTTAGTCGGTGTATACAGTCGTCTATCTGGGAATCATTAACTCTCAGTATTCCACGACAAGGAGCCACATCTTCTTTGCATCTAAGTTCTTCCTAATTTGTTCATTCACGTTCCAACATTCACTGCCAAATATCACAACTGGTTTCATATTACATTTCAGTAATGTCTTTCTTATATTCAAAGATTGTTATAACATATAATCATTCAAACAAGCAGAACTATCCAACAAGAAGTCATTACTGGAGAATATTGGTCGTCGAGGAGACAAATAAAACGAATAAACAATGCAATATTGTAGTCATATGCAAGGACACAGAAATCTGGAAAAAAATCATTATGGCGGGAAATGTTTCGGGAAGGAAAGAAGACGTGGACCACAACGTTAATGGATTCAAGATATGTTAAATAGTTTATACTTGACTGTAACAGAAGCAGTACATCTAGCTTACAATACAAGGGCATTTCGAAAGAGTTGTGGGGGTGGGGGGGGGATGGGGTAGTTCTACACTTGACAAGCCAATAGAGGATAATGACATATGCTAATTACACATTCATTCAATCAGTAGCATGTCCTTAACAACCTTCTGGACAACCTCTCGATCATAAGCAAGATGTCCCGCGTCCGATATACCCACCTGGGGATCATCTGCTACATCCTGCACTCATCTTTTCCTTGGACTTCCTCTCTTCCCAGGCATATGCCCCTCCATTATTGTTCTCTCCAAACCTTCATGACGTTACAAGTGACCAACATATTTCAATTTGCTTTGTTTTATCGACTTTAGTAGCCAACCTTCTTCAGTGTTCAGCTACGTGCAATCTAAAACTCCTGGGTATTTTGGCATCCCATTGTAACAGAGGTACGGGTTTTAGTAGTATTTAGGTGGGAAAAAGACTACAGCACGACTGAGCATCGGGATGGAATGGGATGAGAGATGCTCAAGTCGTGACGTAGTTTGTTGTCAAGTGGAGTGTACATCAGAACTCAGCCCTAGAAGGCAGGCTGTTGCCACGTTTGTATAATATTCAGAGTCTTTGTCGACCTAAACGTTTAATAAACTGGATTTATGATTTCTACCAGACTTGTAAGCCCTTGTTCATTTACACACTGTGACACCATCTTAAGTGGCGTACGCCAGGCAAATGGCTGCTCTTGCGTCATGTAGTTTGTGTCTTTGCGACATGATATTCTCGATTTAGCGACATGCCGCCATGCTTGCGGGCAATAGCTGGTATTTGTGTCTCCTTATTTAGACAGCTGAACGCTCTTTTCGTCTGTCTTCGATGAATGAATCAGTGTCAGTTTCTTATACTCTGTTTAGATATATTTTTGCCTGTTATAATACAGCTGTTATAATGGGTAGTTGGCAGTATTTTATTTTATTTTAATCTTTCATGGCGTTGTCTGTTTCACATTAGAGTTTTAACATATAGGGTTTTGCCAGTGTTCTTTACTAATTGCACAACCTAAGTTCTGTGATGTCTGTGCAGCCAGTAAGAGTTTAGTAGTTGTCTACATTTCTTCAATAGCTTTTAAGGGTTGAATATTGTTCTGCATTTCGTTTATGGAATGTAAGTTTGACTAATGTAATGTTGACATTACTTGTATAGCATGAAGGGGTTGACTAATGTTCAACATTACTTTTACGGCAAGTAATAGTTGACTAATGTTCTATATTACCTTATAGCATGTAAAGATCTCTAATGTTCTGTATTACCTTTCTAACATGTAAAGGTGTCTAATGTTCTGTATTACATTTATAGCACGTATGTGTTTCTAATGTTCTACATTTTAATAACATGTCGGAGTTGGCTAATGTTTTAAATTACATTTATAGCATGTAGACGTTGCCTAATGTTCTACATTACTCCTATAAGTATTTAAACGTTGGCTAATGTTCTATATTAATTCTGTAAGTATGCAGATGTTGACTAATGGTCTACATTACTTCTATAAGTATGTAGATACTGACTAATATTCTACATTACTTCTGTAGTATACAGACGTTGACGTTGACTTATGTTCTACATTACTTGTATAGCATGTGGAACTTGACTAATGTTCTACAATACTTGAATAGCATGTAGAAGTTGAGAAATGGTCTATATTACTTGTATAGCATGTGGAACTTGACTAATGTTCTACAATACTTGAATAGCATGTAGAAGTTGAGAAATGTTCTATATTACTTGTATAGCATGTAGAAGTTGAGAAATGTTCTATATACTTGTATAGCATGTAGAAGTTGAGAAATGTTCTATATTACTTGTATAGCATGTAGAAGTTGAGAAATGTTCTATATTACTTTTATAGCATGTAGAAGTTGAGAAATGTTATATATTACTTTTATAGCATGTAGAAGTTGAGAAATGTTCTATATTACTTTTATAGCATGTAGAAGTTGAGAAATGTTCTATATTACTTGTATAGCATGTAGAACTTGACTAATGTTCTACGTTACTTGTATAGCATGTAGAAGTTGAGAAATGTTCTATATTACTTGTATATCATGTAGAAGTTGACTAATGTTCTATATTACTTGTATAGCATGTAGAAGTTGACTAATGTTCTACAATACTTGTATAGCATGTACACGTTGACTAATGTTCTACAATACTTGTATAGCATGTACACGTTGACTAATGTTCTATATTACTTGTATAGCATGTAGAAATTGACACATGTTCTACATTACTTGTATAGCATATAGAAGTTGAGAAATGTTCTACATTACTTGTATAGCATGTAGAAGTTGAGAAATGGTCTATATTACTTGTATAGCATGTAGAAGTTGAGAAATGTTCTATATTACTTGTATAGCATGTAGAATTTGAGAAATGTTCTATATTACTTTTATAGTATGTAGAAGTTGAGAAATGTCCAATATTACTTTTATAGCATGTAGAAGTTGAGAAATGTTCTATATTACTTTTATATCATGTAGAAGTTGACTAATGTTCTATATTACTTTTATAGCTTGTAGAAGTTGACACATGTTCTACATTACTTGTATAGCATGTAAAAGTTTACTCATGTTCTATATTACTTGTATAGCATGTAGAAGTTGAGAAATGCTCTACATTACTTGTATAGCATGTACACGTTGACTAATGTTCTACATTACTTGTATAGCATGTAGAAGTTGACACATGTTCTACATTACTTGTATAGCATATAGAAGTTGAGAAATGTTCTATATTACTTGTATGGCATGTAGAAGTTGAGACATGTTCTACATTACTTGTATAGCATGTAGAAGTTGAGACATGTTCCATATTACTTGTATAGCTTGTAGAAGTTGAGAAATGTTCTATATTACTTTTATAGCATGTAGAAGTTGACTAATGTTCTACATTACTTTATAGCACGTAGAAGTTGACTAATGTTCTACATTACTTTTATAGTTTGTAAAAGGTAACATATGTTCTATATTACTTGTATGGCATGTGTTATTAATGTTCTGATCTTCTTGGTCTAGGGCGAGAAACTACGAGATCTCGTATACTCGGTTAATTAGTGTATACGCCACCGCCCCGGAAATTAGTACCACCATCCCACAAAAGCCAGCTCCGTGGCTAAGGAAGTTACGGATGCAGTTCGAAATCCCGCATACCGCATTCAAAAACCAGCTGCAGGCGATTTGGCAACAGACCGTCTTGTGTTGGATTTTTATAAAACTGTATGTGTGCTGGTCGTTCAGAAAACAATGGCAAACTACTGAACGTAATCTTGCCAAGAAATCACAAACAGCCAAACAATGCTGGGGTTGACTACGATGTCCTGGAAAGGATACGCAACTAACCTAACTGACAAAAGGCAACATTGATAGTATGTGTGATTGTTGTGTACACACGTTTATATTCTCGACGGTGCCCTGTGCTACAGTTTTCCTTGTGTGAATAAAGGGAAGCGCCTGGGGTAGTTATGGATGTACCCGTGTACATTTAAACTTATCTTTGACAAATCGCACAAAATAATTTTATTTGGTTAATTGTATACCAACCATGTGGCGACGACACTGACTAGGGCCGAATATAATTTATTATGTTTGATTTGGCCATTAACAAATAACTGGTCAGAACACTGAGAGGATCCAAACACGTTTAATTATATAAATAGCGGGCAGATAGGCCGGCGGCTTGGCTGTTGTAGGCAGCGGATGAGCATTGGACAAGGCTGATATTCTGAACTCCCTCAGGGAGGCAGGGCGAGGCAATGATTCAAAGTAGGGATGTGATTCTGCAATTTTGACCTGACTGCAAACCGGGTCGATCTAGACATCAACGCCATGCAGGAAGCCAAAGAAGAATGGTTTAGCAACACAGAACTGGTGTTGTCAGCTAGCTAACTAACTAACTAACTAACTAACTAACCAGCTAACTAACCAACTAACTAACCAACTAACCAACTAACTAATTAACTAACTAACTAACCAACTAATGGTTGGCTGGCTGACTGGCTGGTTGGTTGGTTGGCTCGTTGGTTGGCTGGCTGGCTGGTTAGCTAGCTAGCTGGTTGGTTGGTTGGCTGGTTGGTTGGTTGGTTGGCTGTCTGGCTGGCTGATTGGTTAGTTGGCTGGTTGTTTGGTTAGTTGGATGGCTGGCTGGTTTGTTGGTTGATTGATTGGCCAACTGGATTGGTTGGCTAGCTGGCTGGCTGGTTGGTTGGTTTGTTGGCTGGTTAGCTGGTTGGCTGGTTGGTTGGGTTGCTGGTTGGTTGGTAGGCTGGCTGGTTGGTTGGTTAGTTGGCTGGCTGGTTGGTAGGTCGGTTGGCTGGCTCGTTTGTTGGGTGATTAGTTGGCCAGCTGGATTGGTTGGCTAGCTCGCTGGTTGGTTGGTTGGGGGTTTAGTTGGTTGGTTGGTTAGCTAGATGGCTGGTTGGTTGGTTGGCTGACTATATGGTTGGTTGGTTGGTTGGTTGGTTGGCTGACTGTATGGTTGGTTGTTTGACTCTTGCTTGGTTAGTTGGCTAGCTGACAGATTGGTAGGATGGCTGGTAGGTTGGTTAGCTTTCTGGCTAGTTTGTTGGTTGGTTGATTGGCTAGCTGGCTGGTTTGTTCATTGGCTGGCGGGTTGGTTGGTTGGTTGGCTAGCTGACTGGCTGGTTGGTTGGTTGTTTGGTTGGCTAGCTGGCTGGTTAGCTGGCTGGCTGACTGGTTGGTTGGCTGGCTGTTTGGTTGGTTGGCTGGCTGGTTTGCTGGTTGGTTTGTTGGTTGGTTAACTGGCTGGCTGATTGGTTGGTTGGTTAGCTGGCTGGCTGGTTGGTTGGTTGCTGCATCTGTGAATCCGCTGGGAGACTGTGGCTTAACTCTCAAGTCTGGTGCACTAAGTTCAGAGGGCCTAAGCCCAGGCATCGCTTACATCCATTGAAGTCAGATTGATGTGTTGCCTGGGTTGGTCATGCTTCCTGTACAGATGCTGGCTGTATCCTTGTCACCAACGCTAACCCTTGACCCAGAGACGTAAGGTCAGCATGGCCGAATGGATATGAGGGCTCGTTCTTAAACATCCGGTGTGCTGATGCTGAGGTAGTGGGTACAACCCCTACACCGGTCAGTTGGACTAAAATGTTGACTTCTCGTCCTTGAGTTTGAGACGTGAATTGCAAGTACCTCTGAAGTCGGAGGGGGTTTGCCTGATGGTGAGGGGCACTGGTAATAGGGGAAATTCAGTCCAATGCTACTACAAAGTTGCGTGTATGAACTACGCTTGAGTTCAAAGCGAGTGAGCACAAAGAAAAAATATACCCAGGGACGAACACGTCTGTTTAAAGTCAGTTGTATCTTTATTTCAGTGTGTGAATTCATAACACGTTAATCATTCAGTAATTCTGTTAGCCCCGACTAAAGAAGTGTTCCTAGCGAACTCTTTACTACTTCGACTGCCTTCATCATTTATGTAATTTACGCCCGAACTTTCTAACACATCGTGGGATAATTAAACGATTCTCACACCAAGATCAGACAATTGAGGTCTCTCAACATGAAGCCAGATTCTCCCACCAACGGTCACGTAAGTACTTGTCAATGTAGACCTACAGCTTTATATGGTTAAGTTGTCATTGTGTTACAACGTTTACTTGTACATAGAACCTTTACTTTTGTATGGATGTGAAACGTGGATAATGAGCATACAAGATGAAAAACATCTACTGGCAGTGGAAATGTGGTTTCTGAGGAAAATGCAAACAGTATCAATGATCAAGTCCTAAAGAAGCAAATGGAAACGTACATTTATTAGAGAAATTAAACATTACAGTCAATATTGTTTGGGCGCGTTATGAGAAGACATAAACTAGAGAACTATGTGACAACTGGCTAAATTGAGGGGAAAAGAACAAGGGGAAGGCAGGGAAGTAAACATCTGGATGGCTTGACCACATGTCATTATGGAGACAACAACACAGAGCTGATCCACCACTCTGGTGATCGTGTAAGATGGCGAAACATGACGGATCACGCTTAAGGATAACGTACATGAAGATGCTGATGATGTACTTGTGCAGTCTCTTATATTTGCTGGTGTTCCAGTGTCTTTCGTACAAGGTCATGAGTTGTATTAGTAATTAAAACAACATATAAATCTCATTCATCTTCTCATCTTGTTACTCTTGTAACTTGCGGTGTCGAGGTGAACAGCGGGAGAGTGCCCGTTTATGGCCTTTGTGTATCGAGATTTTCATGGACTCTATTATTCCCTCTGTCCATCGTTCACATGGTCGATCTATTTGGTCTGTACATAATTGCTGTTGTGGTAAATCGCATTAGCAAAAGAGTAAAAATAAACATATTAACAGCAACTGTACCTCAGATGACTGGCACCTGGCCACCTTGACAGCCTGTGCTAAATTTAGAGACCATGTGTTGCCCATGCAGCATGATGCCTCTCTCGGTCTGCCTAGTTTACTTCAGAGGAAAGGTGACACCAATACGTCTGGAACAAGACAAGCTGCAGAAGCTGCCGGATCAGCAAAGCAATTCTGTAACTGTCCGCCTATCGGAGCTTCGATCCTAGACCAGTTGCCGACCAAGGCTTAGGGCCTGGTCTGCTCTGCCATGACATTTGGTCTTTAGGTTGCATTTCCTCGCACTGGGATAAGGCTTATACCCATCCAACTGCACTCCTGCGATGCCGAGGTAGCGGGTTCAACCCCAACACCGGTCAGTTGGACAAACATTTTGTCTTCTCGCCCTTGACTTTGGGGACGTAAATTACAAGTACCTCTGAAGTAGTAGTCGTAACTAAGACTTTTCCTTTGATAGAGAATACTCCTACCCCGTCACCCCAATAAGCGACAATATAGAACATATATTACCATGATAATAATAGTGCCTATAGTGGTTAATCAGACGTGGCTGGTTCGAATCCCGGTGGCCGTACACTTGTCAATGTTCCCAATTTAATCTTCCATTCTGTATCTTCTGTGATTGATAATGAGTTTGTAAAACATGTAAAATGAAAGAACCAGTTTTTCACGCCCTGAGGTTATGTGTTGCTATCCGAATGTGTTTACACCAATAGGAACTCGACAGGTGAAGTGGTCAATACAACGCCGGAAGCTTTACCTCCCCCTGACAGTTTCTAGTACCCAAGTAGACTGGATTCGTCTGGAAGCCCAAGCCGGTTTTTAAAAAAAATGAAAATCTCAGTAATCAATACAATATAGCTCAGGATATGAAGGTTTGGGGTCAGTTGTTTGTGGATCTATGCCAAAAGGAGGGATACCGGGAGAAAATTCTGAGACATATGGTGCTGCTTCAATGGAAAGATACGACTTCTGTTCATGCTCCATAGTTGTGGGTTCATGTGGGTGATAGACCTGACTAATGAAGACACCTTTTCTTAGTGTCTAGTTGGTCATGCCTTGCAGTACCCTTTTTCCTGCAGCCAGGCGCTGTGGTCATTTGGAGGTGACAGGTTCGAATCCCGGTCGGTAACTATAGCTTTCAATTTTTATGTTGTTCAGTGCATCCTCTAGTCTCTAATTCTTAATTCTTACCCCTACTTCTGTGAGCGCCTAATAATACATGTGTAATTATTTAAGAAGAACCAAGACTCATGAGTTATGTCCCATGCTTGAACCTCTGGTGAGATTGCAGGTGGCTTTATCTATGTGGTATGTGGCCATTCCTCGGCACATGTACTGTTGAGTTGCTGTTTCATGAGACAAGTTAGTTGCCTGTCCTGTATAGGACGTCGGAGTCAACCCCAGCATTGTTGGCTGTTTGTGGTTTCTTGGCAAGTTTACGTTCAATAGTTTGCCATTGCTTTCTGAACGACCGGCACTCATACCATTGTATGAAAATCAGCGCAAGGCGGACTACTGTCAAATCTTTCGCAGCTGTGTTTTGAACGCTGTATGCGGGATTTGCGAATTGTGTTTTGCAACCCCTACGCCGCCGTTCTCTGGCCGAGGTGTTACAACACTTTCTCCGTAATCCCGTTTATCACGCAGAGTCTCGTAGCGGGCGAGAGCTGGAGGCGGTTCGACCCCACGCTGGTGAATTGCGGGATAACTGAGTCGGCCGCTCAGAAAGCAATGGCAAACTACTGAGCGTAATCTTGCCAAGAAATCAACAGACAGCTGAAAGATGCTGCTGTTGACAGCGATGTCCTGTAAAGGATATGCGAATTTAAAAAAAAAACCTTCGCCACAGAGCCACAGAACACAGAACACAATATATGGTATCTGTGTCTATCAGTGAGACACAATGTGTGTGTCGTCCCCCCCCCCCCATTGTTGAGACTGGAGGTGGCTTTCTCTATGTGGTTTGTGGTCATCCCTCGGCGCTTTTGTTGTGGAGTGGCTGCTTCATGGGAAGGTAGTACACACAACATTGTATCTTGTATCTTTGTCTATCAACAAGAGGATATGTTGTGAATTTCAGAACAATGCCGACGAGCCGAACACGAACGCCATGAAAATACTAGCTTCTGTGATAAACGTTACCACAGATTCTGACGGGTATGTATGGCAATCTGTTTGTCTGTCTGCGCATGCATGCATTTACGTGTGTGCGTGTGCGGAGTGCGTGCGCTTTTGGGTGTGTGCAAGTGTGCAGCATTGCCTGTCTGTCTCTTTGTGTTTGTCCGTATGCCTTTGAAATCTGTGTCTGTCTGTCTGTGTATTTGTTTGTGACCGTGTCCGTGTCTCAATCTCTGTTTCTCTGTCTGTCTTTGTGTCGGTGTCTGTCTGTCTGTCTGTCTGTCTGTCTGTGTCTTCTCTGTCTGTCTATTTCTGTCTCTGTGTTTCTCTCTGTGTCTACTTCTCTATGTTTCTGTCGCTCTTTGTGTATGTCTCTTTGTATGTCTCAGTGTCTCTCTCTGTCTCTCTGGAGGTCTCTCTCTCTCTCTCCGTTTTTGTCTGTATCTCTCTAACCCCGTGTCTGCCTCTCTCTCTCTCTCTCTCTGTCTGCTTCTGTCTGTTTCTCTGTGTGTCTGTGTCTGTCTGTTTCTGTCTCTGACGCTATTCCTCTCTGTCTGCATGTCTCTGTCTCTGTCTGTGTGAGAGTGTGTGTGTGTGTCTGTGTGTCTGAGTGTCTCTGTGTCTGTGTCTGTGTCTGTGTGCGTGCGTGCGTGCGTGCGTGCGAGCGAGCGTGCGTGCGTGCGTTTGTGCGTGTGTGCGTGTGTGCGTGCGTGTGTGTGTGTGTGTGTGTAAAAACAAGTAACCTCAG
Source organism: Cepaea hortensis (assembly GCA_963921405.1). Taxonomy (NCBI): domain Eukaryota; kingdom Metazoa; phylum Mollusca; class Gastropoda; order Stylommatophora; family Helicidae; genus Cepaea; species Cepaea hortensis. The sequence goes on from OY992892.1 coordinate 83,151,312, forward strand.
AAAGATGTGTGGAAGCTATGAGCAGGAATCTAGAACATAACTGGAGACCATGGCTAGCTGTGAGTCGAGAGAAGGATGCTCATATGACATAAGACCATACCATTGTACTCTGCCATCGCTGGTTACTTCTGACAATCAACAAGTAAACACATTCGAACAAATCATGCAGATGAAGACATATCTTGTTTGACACAGCAATCCTATAACTATTCCCCTTCTTCTTTCGCCCTGTTATTCGTCATTCCAGCTTAGTTTCCCCAACCAACTCATTACATGCCCTTCTATTCCCTAGTTATCCCATGCAGCCCCATTCATATCCTCTCTATATTAATTCATTTCTGTTTCTGCTTCTCTTCTCCCTGTATTTTTAGACCTTCTTTTCCCCACTTAGCAGGCGAGGAGGCCTAGCGTAGAACTCTCTTCCGAACGTGTTTATAATACTATCAGCGCAGTTTCCTATCGACTTCGCCAACGCCCCCGCACGCGTTAAGTCGCAATACTCTTTCCTCCCCCTTTGAGTCCCGTAAACACTCAGGTCATTATCCCCATGCATGTGCGTCATTAACCTAGCTGATTTGACCTTTCTGACACCCACAGTGTGGGCTTTGTCCTGTGTTAACTTCAATATTGTTTGTTTCAGGGATTACGACGACGACGAGGTCATGAACTTTATGCATTCCCACATCCACAAGTGAGTATTGCGACAGCTCTATTAGTCTTGTCTAGTTGATCGATAGAGGTTACCATGTCCGATAGGATAATACCTCTTGTTCTTAAACATCCGGTGTGCTGATGCCGAGGTAAGGGGTTCAACCCCTACACAGGTCAGTTGGACTAAAATATTGAATTCTCGTCCTTGACTTGGGGGAGTAAATTACAAGTGCCTCAAAAGTCTAAGTGGGTTCGCCTGATGGCGAGGGACATTGGTAATTGGGAAAGCTAATCCACACGTAACAATCAGTGCACTAGAAGTAGTCGCATGTGCATGAACTACGTTTGAGTTGAAAGCGAACAACGCAAAACAAAAAAAGTTGACAAATTTCACTTTCCGTTTTAGTTGATTTACTCATTGCATTTTCCAGCACCAGCAGTTCAACCCATTTCATTAATCTCCATTTATGCAGAAAAATCTTTGATGCATGACGTGATTTTCGTTAATGTATATTTACATTGTGTGGAAGAATAAATAAATCATCATGACCTGGAATGAATGGTGCTGCAGGGAGTCACCAGAGGATCAGCCCGACATCCAGTACTCCAGGGAAAGGCCAGACGGACGTTTCTGATACTGCATCCAGACGGACGTTTCTGATACTGCATCTCCAGGGCCACAGTCTCGGAGATCCTCTCCTTGTCAGTTCGGGTCAGATCCAAACTGGTCATTTATCAGTGGCATACGAGGAGGACATATTGCAGAAATCTAAAGCCAGCACACAGCCAACTGACTCCAGAGGTGAGGTACAGTCAGAAGAAAGGAAAACCCAGCAACACAGCGGTCTTTAACATTTCCCGGAGGCTGTAACGGGGATTCCCTCACCACATCTCTAGGAATTGATATAGTTACGGACATGGCCGCTGCGGTTGAGTCTTGCATTTTAAGTTGTGTATAACCTGATGGTACTAATCCGATGTTCTGTGAAGCATGAACCGTATCCACTGAATATTTGCAGGCAGTTGTTGAAGTTCACTGGTAGAGATGGAGACAAAGACCAGGAAGGGATGATGGATGGGGACACAAAGGCCTACTTTGATGAGGTGATCCGAGGCTCAGCACTCTTCGGGCTTATGCCGGACAAAGAGGGAGACTCTGATGACGATGACAAGGAAAACAACGACTCCTTCTTCGGGTACTCACCACATGTAGATGTTACGTTTGTGTTTGTTGAAATGTTTCAGATTCACCCACTGTTTAGTTTGGTACTCAGCTCAGTTATCGCGGCGTTTTCTAATGCTTGGCTTCATATTACAAGACCAACTAACATTGTTTATCTCTTTCTTAGTTTTATATCATGGTCTACATTCATAACCGGCTCAGTGACGAAGGGATTGCCGACGCAATTCGTAATCTCGCATACCCGCGTTCGAAACACAGCTGTGGGCGATTTGGCAGCAGACCGCCTTGCTTTGATGTTTTTTTTACGAAATGGTATGGATGTCGGTGGTTCAGAAAGCAATGGCAAGCTACTGAATGTAAACTTGCCAAAAGATCACAACAAAAAAATGCTGGTATTGACTGCGACGTTCTGTAAAGTATATGCAACTGCTCTATTCATTAGGCTCTTCAGGAAAACAGTTGCTAGTTACCCTGGCAGTCCAATATATTCGCAACAGAAGACTCAGACACCACATCTCAGTTGCCTCTAAGTTCTTCTTAAATTGTTCTGTCACATCCCAGGATTCACTGCCGTACAACAGAGCATGTTCTATAGAACATTTCAATTCCCTAAATTCTGTAGTGTCTCCGTTATCAGTTATCAGTTATCAGTTGGGGTATCTTCGTTGCACTCCGGACATGTCCATAGGTGCTCAGATCCTCCCCCCAGCATATTCATCAGCGTCCGGTGGCTAATAGTGCCAGTTCTGTGTTGGTTGACGAGGTGCTTTGCTTTCCCGATGTACCTCTCGCGTCTGGCTGTGCCGATTCTTACTCCCAGGTCTTTCATCCTGGACAGCGATGTGGAATCACTGACGTCACAATCCTCTGTTCTCGCCATATCTTTAAGGGCGTTAATAACAACGGCACGATCCATGGGCTGGCCATCTACACGGGGTGCAGAGCCAGCCAGTTTATCAGCTCGTTCATTTCCTTCGACTCCCGCATGGCCCGGGACGAAGATGAAGGTGACTTTACGGACAACAGACTTCCGCAGCGATTCAGTCCACTGTCTACGTACAGATCCAGCTTCGACCTTCTGAATCATGCTCATTGAATCACTTAGTACACACACGTTGGTATAATGCTGTGATTCCAGCCATATGAAAGCCTGTGTAACTGCCATCACCTCTGTAGTGTCCCTTTCATTCTACCGGGTTTCCTCTGGGAACTGGGTTGGAACCTAAGAAAAATGATAACAATGACCCCCTTGTTACGTCGTGGCGTGAGTTTGGTTTAAGGTGCTTGCCGCATATTTTCAGCCAATATCACACAAGCTGCCTTTACACCCCACTAAATGTCCTTGTACCCTGTTTAGACGGGGTCCCAGATACGTAAAATTTACAATAAATCTCCACCCTCGATGCAGATTTGAGCACATAATCACCCGGCCTTCGGGCAAGCATTCTAGCTACTAGGCTGACTGTTTTTCATAATATACTATGGTGAAGGGTGTATCTTTAATTACTGTAGGGTTTTTGAAAATATTGCCGGTTCAAGTTTTGTATTTACCTTTTATGTTGCATGAACTCCACAGAGGTGAATTCAAAACTTGGACCGGCAATATTTTCAAAAACCCCACAGACGTTAAAAATACTCCTATAGTATGCGCTGACCCTTATTTTAAGTAAACAATTTACAAATTATTCTTAGCAACATTTCGATTATATGCTGTCTCCCTCTTTGAAGTTATAATGAACTCTCCCTGTTGCCATGGCATCAAGTAGATGTTGATGCATAATTTACAGATTTAAAAATGTCTTGGGGCACACAATCAGAGCTGAATGGTTAGATAAATAATCTCAAAAGACAAAATGGTCGTTATGTAAGTAATCGGATGTTGTGTGTGTGTGTGCGTGTGTATCGCTTACGTTTTCGCCCCCTTCTTCTACTTCTTTATCGTCGTCCTCTTCTTCTTTTTCTTTTTCTTCCTCTTCATCTTCTTCCTCTTCTTCTTACAGAATTTCATTATTGTTCTTCTTCTTTCATGGTATTATACTATTTTTTAGGTAGCATTTGAATTCAAAGGTCCTGATTGTCTTCTTCAATTTCCTGTGTATTGTGTCATATGCCCATATTATTGTCTATACTGCTGACTAACCTCTGCATTGCTGGTTTTGAGCGGTCTCCATTGGTATTGAAAAAGTTGGTTGCACACCTTTTACAGGACGTGGCCTCAACCTCAGCGTTGTTTTTGTTGTTGTTTGTTTGGCTGTTTATGATTTCTTTTCAAGTTTACGTTCAGTAGTTTGCCATTGCTTTCTATACAACCGGCACTCATACCTTTGTATGGTAACCAACGCTTCTACTTCCAAATCGCCCGCAGCAGTGTTTCGAACGTGGTATGCGAGATTACGAATTGCATTCGTAACCTCTTCGATACAGAGTTGAATAGGGAATCAAGATATTTACAGTGTGATATGTTCAACTTCTTCATTGTTGCTTCACTTTCTCCACTGTGAGTTGTTTTGATTGACCGGACAGGTAAACAAGTGGACAGACTTCTTTAGCAGAACTGGCGCCCAGCTGTCGATACATTGTTACCGCAATTGGAATGAAAGGGAGCAGTTCGAAAACAGATGTCACGATCGTGAACTTTTATCGTTCATATATGTTTATAGAAAGTGGAATATTGACAACTGCGTGTCACATTTCGGTAAAGTCACGAATAGCCTCAGTCGGAGAAAGGTCTGGCAATATGAGCAGAAATTTAGCGGGGCTAATTGTTGTTACTAGTTTGACGAAATGGTAACCCTAGAATTTGTAGCGTTCGTGCTAGTTGTTTTACTAGTTGTGTGCTCACTTCCGCGTTTTCTTTTCCGTTTCTTTTCAGTTCCTCCTCCTCCTCCTCCTTCTCCTCCCCTCCTCCTCCTCCTCCTCCCCCTACTGCTTCTTCTTCTTCTTCTTCTTCTTCTTCTTCTTCTTCTTCTTTCTCCCCCATCTCCTTCCCTTCTTTTCGTTTCTTTCAATTATTGTTGTGTTTTTAAAGTTGCATATCCCTAACTGGACATTGCAGTCAACACCAGTATTTTACTGTCATTGTTGATGTCTTGGCACGTTTACGTTCAGTAGTTTGCCATTGCTTTCTGAACGACCGGCTCCTATACCAACACGTTAAAACCAGGGCGACACGGTCTGCTGCCAAATCGGTCGCCGCTGTGTTTCGAACACAGGTAAGCGGCATTACGAATCGCGTTCGCAACGCCATCGCCACGGAGGGACGAAGTTATTGTTACAATGATTTTTAATTATTTTCATCAGAGAGATAAATAAAATAGACCATGAATACGAGTTAAAGGTTATCATATAAAGTTGGAAGTTATAATATAAACAATCCACGATATGTAGATGATACAATATTGATTGTTGAAAATACAAAAGATTTGCACAACTTGTCAGACATGATAGTACAAAACCATTGAATGCCAAGAAAGCAGGAAAATAAATTGTTGTAACAAAGAAATAGGTAACCTCAAAATATGATATTGCAAAACAGAATGGTAAATTCTTAACCATGTCAATAAACTTACATATTTCGGCGCAAAATTTGATTGAAGATGTATGACTGCTTAATAGTTAAATCGACAAAACAATGGCTGCATTTTAGAAGATGAATCTTGTGTAATACGTCACTCTACAAACATTCATTAATTGATTTCGACGCAGAAGACTGGTACTAAAATAGTATGACAGAAATCACCATTGTAGAGTTCATGCAAAGAAATAAACACATTTCAGGGAATCAACAGATGATGGAGAAATGATGGAACCGGTTAGGACACACATTGAGAAAACATATGGGTAGTATCAGTAGAAAGTAATTTATCTGGAACTCAAAGGGCGAACGAAAATATAGGAGGCCTAAATACAAACGGAGAAGAGAATTTAAAACAAATATGTAAAATATGAAGTAGCCACAGACAGGACGGTTTATGTCAGTTTGTTAAGTTCCTACGCCGTAATGGGAGTCAAAGGTTAAACGAAGAAGTGCAATGTGCAAATCTAAAAGTATGCCTAAATGCAACAAAATAATAATAATAATAATAATAATAATAATAATAATAATAATAATAATAATAATAATAATAATAATAATAATAATAATAATGGCAAGGATAAAACAAATATGTCAGTAGTTATATTTATCAATGGAGAAAATAACAGAATGTAAGCCGTTTTGATTATCTAAGCTTACTAAGGACCGGTGAAGAAAATATGTTAAGATAAATTAAAAGAACAATCATTGATTGCTCTGCAAAAACTAAAGCAATTAACATATTTGTATACTGGAACAGACAGAACAATACAAATCATAGTACTGAGAACATGTATATTTCGTATGACAACATGCAGTAAAAGTCAGAATGATAAGATCTTACATATTTCCCGTGACAACATGCGACTGTGAAACTTTGATATTTAACAAAGCAGCCGAAAAGCATATAACTGCTTTGAAATTAGTGTTATAGTACTTAATATTCTTTGGATGAAAAAGAGAACACACAGACCTGCCTATCCAGAATTCAGCTTTGAGGAGGATTCATTATTAAGACAAATAAAACTGAAGAACATGAAATACAGTGGACATGTAAAAAGACCCGAATGCCTGAAACATATATTTATGGAGGGAGGTGTACCAGGGAAGCGGAGATAAGAAAGATCCCAGCGTAGAAGAGTTCAAGAGGTGATACCCAGAGAGACAAAACTTCGCACTCTTCGGTCAGTTGGACTAAACTGAAGACTTCTCGTCCTTGACCTGGGGACGTAAATTACAGGTACCTCTGAAATCGGAGTGGGTTCATCTGACAACGAGGGATACTGGTAATAATGAAAACTAATCGACAAGCAAATATCAGTCTAGTGCACTAGAAGAAGTAGCATGTGTATAGACTAGGCTTGAGTTTAAAGCCAGCGAATGTAAACACAAACAAAAACATCACAGACAACAATTGTAAAACCTTAAGGGGGAAAGCTGTAAAAGGGACAAACTACTGGATCATGACGATAAGGACTCTTTTATCTCTACTTCGTTCCTTAACTTCTGTGAGTGCCATTCAGTATGTGTGAACTTATTTCTCAGGCGATTTCAATGGCCCCAGACATTGATATGTTCACGTAGTCGGTTATAGGTTATAGGGGACGGTAGCAAGAAGTGACAGTCGACCTGTATTATATCAGGAAATAACAGTCGACCTATATTTTATCCAGACCTGTATTTTATCCAGAAGGGATAATCGATTTGTATTTTATCAGGGAGGGACAGTCGACCTGTATTTTATCCAGAAGTAACAGTCGACCTTATTTTATCAAGAAGTGACAGTCGTCTTGTATTTTATCAAGAAGTAACAGTCGATCTATATTTTACCAAGAAGTGACAATCGACCTGTATTTTATCAAGGGATAGTTAGCCTGTATTTTATCCAGAAGTGACAGTCCACCTATATTTTATCCAGAAGTGACAGTCCACCTGTATTTTATCCAGAAGTGACAGATCACATGGACAATTTCTACAGCTGAGAATACCTGTCTTATCTTGAGACCCCTCTGGCTTCTACTTGTCTTCAAAGAGCGCTAATCAATAATTCCACAATCATTTCCTTTTTATTTTGCCGACAATATGGCCGTAATGAGAAGGCATTTCTCTAGTTCACTGAGCTATTAATATCAACTTGACTTTCTTCATGAGTTGCTTACAGGAGAGTACGCGAGCAATGGTTCGGTGTTGAGTGAACACAATATCGACGTGGTCATGCAAAAGCGACCGGTTTTTATCTAACAGCATCATCATCATCATCACCATCATGATGTTCCCTGCAAAGTGGCTTTGGCGTTCTTGTCTTTCCACAGGTTTCAATCTGTGGTTGTCTTCATCACTTACTTTGATGATATGATGATATTGATGATGATATGCTATCGTCGTATACTATCCAGCATCATCTGTCTCTTCTGCCTCTGCCTCATATGTGGCTCATGTTTCCAGTTGTCCCGATATCATCCAATGTCTCTCTTCTTATTACTAGACCACAGAACATCGACGATGAGCTGTGGTTTTCGTGGATTAATTTTGTGTTGGCCTTCTGGCAGCGGCATTATGCACATTGTACCTGTGCGGGCTGTTGGATTGCCGAGACTCCTGTCTATTCCACTTTTCACATTGGACAGTGGGGAGCATTTTGTGTGATATTCACTGGCACAGGAACGGAGCATAATGGGGACGACCCGTTGCCGTGAAGTTGGAACCTCGACTAACTAACTAACTAACTAAATAACTGACTAACTAACTAACTATCTAACTAACTAACTAACTAACTAACTAACTAACTGACTGACTGACTGACTGACTGACTGACTGACTAACTAACTAACTAGACCACAGAACACTGTCCTTTTCTTATATTTGTGTATAATGCTCTACTATTCGCTGTCTCGACAAGGCAATCGTGTCAGTTACTATGGCTGTTGGCAACGTCTCGATTTGTAGTTGCACTTTTCATTCATTCATTCATTCATTCATTCATTCATTCATTCATTCATTCACTCACTCACTCACTCACTCACTCATTCATTCATTCATTCATTCATTCATTCATTCAGTAACATGTCCTTTTCATAATTTCGCCCCCATAACAACCTTCCGGAAAACCTCTCGATCATATACAAGATGTCCCACGTTCGACTCACCCATCTAGAGATCATCCACCACATCCTGCACCTATCTTCTCTTTGGCCTTCCTCTTCCTCTCTTCCCACGCATATACCCCTCCATTATTGTTCTCTCCAAACTATACCACACCAATATTGTCCGTGCGTTACGTACTGACGTTTTGTGCTAGCGTGCATTAGTCGGGCTGGATCCTCCACATAAGGTAGGCGGCAGTTAGTGGAGGAACCTACCGGCCTCGCATAATGGAGTCCAGCCAAAGCTTCTGTTAGAGAAAGACGGAGGTTGGCTTGAGGGACCGACCGGCCTAGTATATTTATTCGGGTAGTCACTTGGTGCCGGTCTCCCTGGCGATTAGTTAAAGACGTTGTTCGTAATCCCGTATACCCACGTACGAAGCACAGCTGTGCGAGTTCGGCAGCGGATCGCGTCGCGCTTGTTACTTACGGAGGTATGTGAGCCGGTCGTTCAGAAAGCACAGGCAAACTACGGAACGTAAAACTTGCCAAGACATCAAGAGCAGCTGAAAAATATTGGTGTTGACTGCAATGTCCTGTAAAGGATATGCGAAAAAAGCCACTTGGTATTTTCTATATGCGGGGTTGTGTTACGCAGACACTGCCATGTGCAGGGATTCGGGTGAATCATACTCCAGAAAGGAGCTCACTGCAAGTTTGTGGCTGAGAGATTATCAAAATACCCATAAACGTCCAATGGCTAATAGAGGATTATCGCATGCTATGAATGGCTGTAGGAAATATGTACAGCTGGAATAATCATTATCATGAGGAGTTTGAATATTAATGAATTGCTACGATTGTATAATTTAATGACAGAGACTCACGTATCACTTATCTGACGGCTCATCGTGTATGTTCAATAAACGTCTTGTTTTGAAGCCTTCTCGATAGATTGTTCCGTGACAGCGGTGTTGAACATTATCGTTGGGCAGTCTCAGCTGGAGGTCTTTCATGTTTGATTATTGGGGACCACATATTTGTTATATATAATTCCCTGGACACTTGGTCGTGACAGGCACATTACATTGGCCATCAAGCTCAAGATGGCCTCGAAAAAAAAAAATAAAAACATCTCCGCTACCTTCTTAATTTGTACATCCACCTTCTAAAGCTAACTGCCATACAACAGAACAAGTTCTGTATCACTTTTCAGTGTTCTCTTTCTGACATTGTTGCATTAGAAACTACTCATCTTCTGAAATTCAGCGTCTGCTTGACCTTTTCCGTCCTTAATCTGTCACGCGTCTTCTATGTGAGGTTACGATTGCGCCTAAATATTTGAATTTATTGACATTACCCTCACTGGCACTTTGCAGTCTTGACAGAGGAGAGTTTGTTACATTGTGCTTCAAAAAGGCATAATAACTACAATCTATGGCGGTAGCAAACGTGACTGATCAGATCAATTTGCGCTGTAAATGTTCGTCCACAATAGAGTCGATGTGAAAACATGGTAATTTCCACCATTACGCACCATCTGACGCCTCGCACGCTCAGTGTGTAACCTATCTGCAGGCATTTTCTCCTTTGTCTTTATTCCATTCCTGATCTCTCTCCCCCCCCCCCCCCCATGCAACGTAATCAGCAGCGACTTGCTCATAGGGTGCACTACCAATGTCCGTATCAATTATTGACACAGTTAAGACTTTTTGTGTGTGTGTATGTTAATATCCCTTTTTGGTGTTATCCTTTATTTTAATATAACCACTGTTTCTTTTTCTTGATAGTTATGGAAAATCGAATCTAACTAACTGTTTCTTTTTCTTTTTTTTTTCTTTGGATACTTAAAGAAAGTAGAATCTATAGCTTTTAATATTATAATGTCACGTTTTTTTGAATAATTACCATTATTTTCTGTACCATTTTCAGTTGGAATAAATTCCTGTGATTTTATCTCTCTTTGTAATACATTGATCTAGCTATCTTTTCTTGCACCAGACATTGCCCAATGATCAAACCAACATGTGCTGCTTCTGATTTCAATTCCATCATTGATTTTGTCATCTGAAGACATTGCGTTATCCCAGAAAGCGCTGTAATAACTTCAGCGTGAGTGAATTCATTTCTTCCCTTATTCACACCTGACCTTCACCCTTGTAGCAGCAGCAACAATCAGGAATCGATATTTGGGTTTGTCTACCTGCATCAAATATCACATGTACTCTAATGCTCTCTCGGAGAACACTGTCAAATTTCTCAATGTTACAGTTTAATGTTCTCCCAGACAGCACTGTCAAATTTCTCAAAGTGGTAGTCTTTGCTAGTGGCGCGGGTATAATTGCGTCGTGTGACTTGGACTGATTGACAGCTTGTGACTTTCTCGTCCACCTCAAGCTGTTAAACATTGTTAGATATTAATGTGGCTGTCAGAAACACCCATGATTGCCAAGTTATTGTGTGGTTTACACACGTGTCGAGGCATGGTAGAGTACACCTGTCACTGACACTTAAACAAATACTGTAGTTCCCAATTAGTATAGACTTATATCACCAAACATTGTAGTTCACACTTGTCATAGACATATGGCTAAACCTTGTAGTTCCATATTGTCATAGATTTACATAACCGGACATTGCAGTTCCAGCTGTCATGGAATTACATGACCGCATATTGTAGTTCTCAGATGTCATGGACGTTAATGACTGGACCTTATATTTCCCAACTGTCATGAACGTTAATAACCGGATATTGTAGTTCCCAGCTGTAATGGACTTAAATTATCGGACCGTGTAGTTCCCACCTGTAATGGAAGTTAATGACCGAATATTGTCGTTCCCAGTTGTCATGGACTTTAATGACCAGACCTTGTGGTTTCCCAACTGTCATAGACTTGAGTGACAGGATATTGTAGTTCCCAGCTGTCATGGACTTTGATGACCGGATATTGTAGTTCCCAGCTGTCATGGACAATCGCTGCAAGTAGTAGCTCACTTTACCGGTATCACCACAACCAGATGAATGATGTCCTACTTTATTACGACAGAAGCAAAGTTCTTATAGGATATGCGTTGTTCAGTTCAGTTATATTCTCAAGTAATAACAATTACCTTACAAGCCCTCTTTGTGTATTGTCCTGAGTTATTAGAAACACTCTTATGCGGCAAATTATTATATTTAACACTAACAAATCCTTCACAAAAGACCTAATTCCACCCCCTGCGTGTACCCTCCTTGTTGCGGTAGAGGGGTCTGCGTGTTCCAGTGACCCCAAGAGCTATTCCATCGGTAGCGCAGCTACTGGTAGGGACCCCGATGTTAGACAGGTCAAAGGGTAGAAACCAGACGAAGAGAGACACAAACCTGCTGCCTTGTAGATAGAATGGAGACAGGCAAAGGGTATGGAAAACAAACTCGAACAAATGCAGTCGAAGTCGGATGTACCAAGCCACATGTTTGACTAACAGTGCCGCCCAACTCACATCATGATGTCATGTCAGACCCACTTCCACCCAGATCTTGAGAAACACTGAAGTTAATCGTAACCGTCCATGGCTGCAGATCTTTTGCAGCAATCGATTATTGTATTTAGCCAAGCTAGGTAAGTCAGTGTCGATATCGTAGTCGGTTTGCGCCATATATTTCGTCACTGCAGAATGTGGGATCGATACAAGAAATTGTTATTCACGTGATCTAAAAACTTCACAAATACGTGTATTACATGTAGTGGATTGTAATATACATAATTTCAATTTACAAGAACTGAGCAATACATATTACATACAGAGATATTGAAGAACATCATAACCAGGATAAATGTACTTTACACCTGGGTTGATATTTGGAATATTTGAAACAAGTATTTAATGTCAATCAATGTGAAGACGTCTGGGAATGCCACAGTTTGTTCCGCGTGTGCAGTAATCGATACCTGTTTTGTTTTTTGTAGGTGGTAATTGCTGGTTGTCGGAAACCGAAAATTGTGCTGGAAATGGCGGTTAATATTTGTTGGAACTGCAAATCAATGGAGCGTGAAATCATCAATCACAGACTGCAGTGGTACACTGAAAGCGAAAAGATGCTTATGCCACAGCCAGCAAGCTTGGGGCAGTGTTGCTCTACGGAAGATCAGACAACCCACCTGTCTCGAGAAACTGAGGATGCATTCCAAGAGAAGAAACGTGCTTGGGGCATGGATATTGGATAGATCTAAAGATAACTTCTGACAAAGTCTGGAAAGAAGGTCTGATGAAGAAACTGAGAAACTATACATGGAATGGAAGAATGTACAAATGAATCAAAGCATACATGCACAATAGAAGAGCCCGAGTACAGATTGACGGATTCAAGAGCAGAAAAGTACTACTGCGTCACGGTGTCCCCCACTGTAATTTTAATTGTCTACCACGGTAATTTTACACTGACTCAGGGGCGTCACTAGGGGGGTGCTGGGGGTGCGGGCCGCACCGGGTGACACCATCAAGGGGTGACACCAAAATAAAAAAATTGCAAATTTGACAAAGCAGACATAGCAAAATAACAAAAATGTAACTTTGTCCGAGTTTGTCGAAGTTCTTTATTTATGTTTTACCTGAAGTATTGAAGTTATATTGTTCAATTTGTTTTCTTTCTTATGTCCTTATTAACTTTTTGACTTATTTTACAAACATTACTATATGCGATTATATATTGTACAGGAACACTCGGAAGAAGACCATGGTGAAAGTCTAGAGGGGTGACACCAAGAGTTTACCGCACTGGGTGACACCAACCCCAGTGACGCCACTGCACTGACTATCATGTCAAAAAGTTGGTCTTTGTAAATGAATGGCAATTGCCTCTGCCATTTTTAACATGAGATCATTTTGTGCGTTGTATATTTCAGCCTGAAGGATTTATCTTATTGCTTTAGTACTTAAGTGCAAATTGTGAGACTTCTGCAGCGTGTACCTGACGAGCTGCGGCGAAATATGCCAAGCAATAAATCGTGCTATCTATTGTTAGTATTTTATTTTTTTTTTGCATAAACTTTACATGACGTCCAGTCAACATCAACATTTTTAAGCTGCTGTTGATGTACTAGGCAAGGTTACACTCAGTAGTTTGCCATTGATTTCTGAGCGACCGGCTCACATACCCCGTAAGTTACCAACGCGGCGAGAACCGCTACCGATTCTCGCGCAGGTTACGCTACTCACGAGAATATACGGGATCACGGAGAAAGACGTTAACTCCTAGGCCAGGGAGACCGGCGTTTGTATCGTAGTTATTCAAATTCTCAATGGGAAAACATTATATTGAGCATCTAAAATATGATGTGGGTGCTGATAAAGTAGCTTTCAGACAGAAGCAGAAAGAAGAACAATTCCCCCAAGGAGGCTGCAACAAAAGCACCATCCAAACGGCCTTAGGCATCAGGTGGAAACAAGAAATCTGCATGAATATCGTTGGAAATCCAGAAGACCAGGTCGTCTAGGCCACTGCTCTGGCAACTTTCAATGTTAGAAATCTGGCACTCTCCGTGGCGAAGTAGTTACGCCGCCGGCCTTGCGTTCCAGAGTTTGTGGGATCAAATCTGAGCTATTTCATTCGGTTCACGAGTGCAGTTTTCTCTGAGACTCCTCTGGGTCGTCACTGGAGCTACAGAATTCGTGCTTTATGTGACGCTTTCGGCAACGCCGCCCCGAGGAAAGAGATGGAACCATATGGGATAAAACCCGGTGTAATAAAGTCGATCCTTTTGTCCTTAAAGTTCAGAAAACTATCCACAACAGGAATACTTATTCATTCATTCAGTAGCATGTCCTTTGCAGAACCTCGCTCCCATAACAACCTTCCGGAAAAACTCTCGATCATAAGCAAGATGTCCCGCGGCCGATACACCCATCTGGAGATCATCCGCCACATCCTGCACCCATCTTCTCTTTGGCTTTCCTCTTCCTCTCTTCCCAGGCATATACCCCTCCATTATTGTTCTCTCCAAACTTTCGTGACGTTTCAAGTGACCAAAATATTTCAATTTTCTTTGTTTTATCGTCTTTAATATCCAACCTTCTTCAATATTCAACTCTTGAAGTATGGATGCATTTGTTCTTTTCTTTACCCAAGATATTCTTAAAACTCGTCTATAACATTTATATTCAAAGGCGTTTATGCGCTGTTCAGCTTGTTTAGTAAGTGTCCATGTCTCACAGGCGTAAGGAATACTTATAGCATATAGAATTCTGACAGTCACACATTTCGATTAATGCATGTGCTACGGAGTTTCATGTGGTGAGATCCTTCCTGTTCGGTCTATAGGAAATTAGCTGAAAGCCAAATATGCGCTTTTTAATATACGTGCTACAGACGAAGATAAAAAATTCAATAGACGAAAAAGAGAACAGAACTATCCCCTGAAAATCAATATTGAAGCAGATTTGCCATAAAGACAAATAATTGGAGTGAAATGAAATATGCTTGGAATGTAGAAATACATGGATGTCTGGAGAGGATAACTATGGAGGAAGGTGTAGCGGGGAATTGAAGAAGAGACAGACAACGACATCGATTGATTCAAGATTGAAAGATAATTTAATTTGCACATGACAGAAACAGGCAGGACATCTAGTCTATGATGGAGAGACATTTACACATGACAGCAACAGAGACAGGACATCTAGCTTATGGTGGAGAGACATTTACACATGACAGCAACAGAGACAGGAAATCTAGCTTATTGTGGAGAGACATTTACACATGACAGCAACAGAGACAGGAAATCTGGCTTATTGTGGAGAGACATTTACACATGACAGCAACAGAGACAGGAAATCTGGCTTATTGTGGAGAGACATTTACACATGACAGCAACAGAGACAGGAAATCTGGCTTATTGTGGAGAGACATTTACACATGACAGCAACAGAGACAGGAAATCTGGCTTATTGTGGAGAGACATTTACACATGACAGCAACAGAGACAGGAAATCTGGCTTATTGTGGAGAGACATTTACACATGACAGCAACAGGGACAGGACATCTCGCTTCTGATGGAGATAATTTTCTACAGGCTGTTTCAGGAGGAAAGTTTTGCGTAGGAGAAGCCATTGGCTGATGATGATGGAGATGATGATGATCTATCAGAAGAAAGTGGAGCACTGACTGGGTTATTGTGGTATCAGTGTGACGTGAAAGTAATCCTTAACAAACAAATAAACAAACAGTTTATTTGATCATGATGTATTTAGTTTTCTACTGTGTCTGTCTTTCAGCACCGATGTCACAGACAAAGACAACCAAAGGTGAGTCAGTGTCTCCCGTATGTCTGATTGTCTAGTGACCTAATTTCAACATAAATCATACAGTTGTAAAGTGTGTTTGATCGTTTTGCCACGTCATGTCATCATAAATCATACAACGTATCCCTTGTGTTTGATCGTCTAGCGCAGTGGTTCTCAACCTTTTTTGTCCCGTGCCCCCTTCACCATATTTTCAGAACGTCATCCCCCCCTTTCCTATCAAAAATTTGGCCCGTGCCCCCCTTCACCGTATTTTCAGAACGTCATCCCCCCCTTTCATATTTCCTATCTAAACCCCCCCCCCCACCCCTATATAGTATACGTAAAAATGTACGGTAAATTTAATAGCACATACTAAAACAAGTCTAGACATCCACATAAAACATGATTTGTGGGTCTACTGACTTTATAAAATGAATTTTAGAAGGATGAGACGTACATAACTGTAAAGTATGAAGGGAAAAACAATATCAAGTAATCGGTTCTTGTCTTAACGCGATCTTGAAATGGTCTTCATCCCCCCCCCCCGGAAACCCTAAAATTCCCCCCGGGGGGGGGGGGAATTCCCCGCCGGTTGAGAACCACTGGTCTAGCGGTTTCATTCTACAATACTCCATATAAGCCCTCCCTTATGTGTGACCATCTAGCCGTGCCATGCCATTATAAATCATACAACTTCTCCTTTGTGTCTGATGGTCTAGTGACACCATGAATCATACATCATACATTTTCTCCCGTGTGTTTGATTGTCTGACCACGTCATGTCATCATACAGTGTAAATCTCTCAGCCCAAACTCTGACCTAGTGGAAGCAATACCATGGAAGCTCTTTCCCTGGAATAGGGTGCTTGGTGATTAGCTCTTTAAATAAGACATTTTCAATTAGAAGAAAGCCCCAGGCTTATCCTAGCGAACAATTTTTCATAATCCCTCCTCCTTCTCCTTCTCTCTCTCTCTCTCTCTCTCTCTCTCTCTCTCTCTCTCTCTCTCTCTCTCTCTCTCTCTCTCTTTACACACACACACGCACACACACACTCTCACACACATGTGTAAATAGCATAATAGAGACCAGCACCCTGAGAGTGTAGAGGACTCTAGCGAAGCCCAAGAGTATCGGCTTGCCATGTCCTAATGCAGAACCTGATAGGGGTTTGTTATGTGACAGGGCGACCCCATATCGCAGGCCTGGGTGTACAGAGGAACAGCGGCCAGTCTTCTCCTCTGCGGTTTATGAACCTTTTAATATAGAACCCTTTGCCGAGGTCCACTTTAGACCAGTAGTTTGGGGCTCCATTTAGAAATATGTCTGAGTTAACTAATAAAAATTGTCTGAAAACGACTACCTTGTATGGTACGTATAATGAGATGTCTCTCTCTGTGTCCGTCAGTGAGGACACCCAGGGCAACACGGCCAGGCTGCAGCTGTCCAGGCTTCTACTGACCAAGAAAGTAGCCGAGGCTTTCAAGATCAAGTTAGTCAGTTTTCCACTGTTTAAACATTCTTCGATATTTAGTCCATTTTTCTGTTTAGTCATCATTTGCTGTTTAGTGCTTGTTTTCTGTTTAGTCATGCTGTTTGTTTACATGTTTTACTGTGTAGTAATTCTTCCTTATTTTATCAGTCTTTACTGACGCCAGCTCTATGGCGAAGGTGTAACGAATGCAAGGCGTAATCCTGCATACCGCTGCGGGCGATTTGGAAGCATATCGTCTTGCGTTGGTTTCAATGTAATGGTATGAGTGCTGGTTGTTCAGAAAGCAATGGCAAACTACTGAACGTAAACTAGAACAGGAATTACAAACAGCCAAGAAATGCTGGAGATGACAGCTACGTCCTGTGTAAAGGAAATGCGACTTATTTACAGTTTAGTCATTCTTCGCTATTTAGTCATTATTTTCTCTGCAGTCATTCTTCATTTAATTAGTTATTAGTATCTGTTTAGTCATACTGTTTGTTTGCATGTTTTTACTGTGTAGTCGAGCTTCGCTATTTGGCCATGTGTGTGGGTGGATGGAGGGTGTGTGTGTATGGGTGGGTGATATGTGTGGGTTGGTGGGTGGGGGTTGTATATGGGTGGATGGGGATTGTGTGGGTGGGTTTGGGTGTATGTGGGTGGAAAGAGGTTGTGTGGGTGGGTGAGGGATGTTTCTCATAACATTGTAATATGCATTGTTTATGTTTACAACATTCATTTTACAATGCATTTTCCTATGTGAATTCTTCATGCACTATTGATGAATGAGAGATGAGTGACTGGAAGGACCGAATGTAACCCTTTTAAAATAAAGCTGAACTGAATTGTATTGAATTGAATTATACTTTGCAGGGTTAGTCTGTTTACATGTTCTTTACTAGTTAGTCATTCGTCATCATGTTCTCATTCTGTCCTGTTCGTTATTTTGACTGTTTACTTATGTATTACTATTTAGTCGATCTGACTAATTTGCGTTAATGTTTAGTCATTCTTCACTATTTAATAATTATTTTTTGCGTAGCCATTGTGAATGTTTACGTATTTCTTACTGTTTAGTCATTGTCACCGTTACTTATTCCTAATTGATTAGTCATTCTCACTGCGTACATAGTCCTTACCGTTTAGTTATTCTGACTATATACATATACATGTGTGCGTGTGTGTGCCAGAACCTGTGTGTGTGTGTTTTTGCAAGGGCGTGAGTGTATCTGTGCGCGCGCGCATGTATGTGTGTATGTGGCGTGTAATGCAAATGTCTTACGGGGCTGCAGAAATCAAGGGTCAAACTACAACATTAATATTCCAAACTAAACCAAAGTTTATGTGCAGTCAGAAGGTCCCATATGTGGAGAGGTAATAATCTAAACGTTTATGGGCAGTCAGAAGGTCCCATGTGTGGAGAGGTAATAATCTAAACGTTTATGGGCAGTCAGAAGGTCCCATGTGTGGAGAGGTAATAATCTAAAAATCCTTCTTCGTGGCGAAGGTGTTACAGATGCAGTTCGTGATCCCGCATACCCGTGTTCGAAACACAGCTCAATTTGACAGCAGACCGCCTTGCGTTGGTTGTTTACGAAATGGTATGGGTGTCGATCTTTCAGAAAGCAATAGCAAACTACGTAAACCAAGAAATCACAACAGCACAAAATCCTCGTGTTGATTGCAACGTCCAGTAAGGGATATGCAACTAACTAACTAATAATCTAAAATCACCTTAGTCTCCGGGACTGGGTGACCAGACATGACATGTTGTGCGTGAACCGTGTTGACCTTTGTGCTAACATCTTATTTAACCGTCAGCTTGTCAGACAAAAACACCGAAGACGACGATGAAGACGCCAGTGGACCTGCTAGTGACACCAAGAACAGTCTGACCTGGGGAGCTCGCGCCATGAAAGCCAAAGAGAACTCTAGGCACGCGGATGATTCCAAGTAAAGTCTCTTTGTTTACTGTCTTGTTCTCTTCCTGCCCGGTGTCCTTCATTAGGGCATAGGTCCACGCCGTGCCCACGTGTTAGCAGTGTCTTATTTATTTATGTACGTGTTTCGTGTATTTATGACTATATTGTATTCATTCATTCATTCATTCATTCAGTAGTATGTCCTTTGGAGAACCTCGCTCTCATAACAACATTCTGGAAAACCTCTCGATCATAAGCAAGATGTCCCGCGTCCGATACACCCATCTGGAGATCATCCGCCACATCCTGCACCCATCTTCTCTTTGGCCTTCGCCTTCTTCTTTTCCCAGGCATATACCCCTCCATTGTTGTTCTCTCCAAACTTTCATGACGTTTCATGTGACCAAAATATTACAATTTTCTTTGTTTTATCGTCTTTAGTAGCCAACCTTCAATATTCATATCTTGTCGTATGAATGCATTTGTTCTTTTCTGTGTCCAAGATATTCTTAGAACCCGTCTATAACATTTATATTCATAGGTATTAATGCACTGTTCAGCTTGTTTAGTAAGTGTCCAGGTCTCACAGGCATATGTTGCAATGGGAAAGATGCATGCTCTTAAAAATCTAATTTTCGTATACACTCCGAGGCCTTGTATTTCTTCTCTGGCAAAGGGTTTACTGCAAAGGAATTTTTAATCCCGCAAATAGGCGTTCGAAACACAGCTGCGAGCTATTTGTCAGCAGACCGACTTGCGTTGGTTTTCATACAGTGATATGTGTGCCAGTCGTTCAGAAAGTAATGGCAAACTACTGGACGAAAAACTAGCCAAGAAATCACAGACAGCCAAAAAATGCTGGGGTTGACCGCAACCTCCTAAAAAGGATATGCAACTTATTTTTTTTTTTTTTTAGTTCGGGGTTCGAACTCAGAAACTTTTGAGCATGTGATGGACACCCTAGCCTAGCCACTCTATGTAACGCATTCGGATATTTGAATAAGATATATCAACCGGTGTAGTGAACATCAGACAGTATCATATCTCGAATAACATTTAGGAATAACGCTATTGCAACAACAAAAAATTTCTTATTGTTTTGTGGGTATATATGAACCCGGTGAAGTTGTCAGATAATTCTACGAAACGTTAATAAATTTATTTTATTTCACTGTGGCTGAATGGACAACAGAACTACTATACATTTTCATCAATATGTGGGTGGATTTGATAGTCGTGTTTCCCTTGTTTATATTTCAACAAAATGGAAAGTGAATTGAGCTCCAGGAATACCGAAAGCTTGGGCGTGCTGTCACAGCTGTCTTGGAACCAGAAGGGGCCGACCATTTAAACGAACGAATGAACGAACGAACAAACTTTATTTTCAAATGGTTAAGAATTGGGCACGAAGGCCCGTCTGACATTCTGCCCTTCTATCACTCTCTTTCATATATTATTTCATCCATACATCACTTGAGGCTAACCGAGAACAATATTAAGAGATATGCATTATAAAGGCATGGGAAATATGCAAACATCAATACTACATGACCCACTAATATTAATTAATGAAATGGCAATTGTTATTAGCTATGGGAAATATACTGGTCTACCAAAAGGGGACAGGCTGTTTGTTATTCTAAGGGTTTATTATTATTATTATTATTATTATTATTATTATTATTATTATTAAAGTGGAAGGTAATCTGTACTGAGATAGTATTCGAATAATTTGCGGTTATATATGTAGAGATTGGTGATGTCTTTTATTTCTTGTGGAAAATTGTCCCACAGCTGAGCTGCGGAGTCTGGTTTGCTAAGTTTGTTTTGTATAAGTATATCCTAGGCTTCGGGATTTGTAATATATTTAGTCGTGTTTTTGACTGGAATTATATTTAAACAATGGCCAAAGATAATTTCGGCCATTCCGATGCAGAATTTTCTAAATTACTTTGGCCTTATTGAAAAGTAGCCGTTTCCTGAGTGGTAGTAAATGAAGGCGTTTATATAGGCTAGAATTGTCAAATACGTGTTTACTATGAATTATCGCATAGCCCGTTTCTGGAGAGAGTAAAGTAGCTTGGCGATTGAATTGGAACAACCGTCACAGATTGTAGAGCAATATGTTAATGTATGATAGAATATCTTCCTTGTGTCTTCATCAAGGAAATTTTTAATTTTGGCAAGTTGGTAGTCTGCCTCTCGCTGTTTTATGCTTCGACACTGCAAGGTACAAAAGGAACAAGATGAGATGAAATGATAATGATGATGATGATGATGATGATGATGATGATGATGATGATGATGATGATGATGATGATGATGATGATGATGATGATGATGATGATGAAACACATGTTAAATGGGCCTAAATCATTACCATGTGACTAAAAGTAAAGGACCGTTTTAGAAGCCTTAAGGCGCATGGGGCATGTCGTTAGTAAAACAACAGTAAAACAGCAGTAAGACAACAGTAAAAGACCCCTCAACACGCCTTAGGCACTATATGGGTGCTGGACCCATAATTTTGTAAACCAAGAAGCACTCGGTGAGTGATGGGGTCGGTGTCACGTCGGCGCTTTAACTTCCAAAGACATTTCCTGGTACCCATTTTAGGCTCGACCTGGGAGGCCAGGTCCATGTTTTCTTAAATCTCGCCACGATGTTGATTTGAATCTATAATCACCGGCCGGAGGGAAGCCTCTAGTGACTACACTATCACGACTCCACTACACCCCCACAGCTCCACTACACCCCCACAGCTCCACTACACCCCCACAGCTCCACTACCCTCCCCCTGGGCTCCACTACACCCACGCAGCTCCACTACATAACTAATTAATTGTAATTATTATTATGGCAATAAGACTATTTTAAGTGATGTTAATCTGTTGCACTCAGTCGCTTGTTGACAGTCTGGAGTCACTTGGTGCTCATGATTATCGTTACCGGGCAAGGCTGCTCCTATGGAGCACACATTCACCCGTTTCTCCGATTCTCTTTGAACTGAGGAAATTTGATTTTCTAGGCACTGCAATGAAGGTAGTTTCCCATTGCTTTCCTTCTTATCAGTGACCATCCTGGTCTATGATAGTAACCATTGTCTAAAAGAGAGAACCTCTGCTTACCGTATTGAAATTGGAGGCCATAACCAGCAATTATCTGTCTTCAGCTCCATCCACCACCTGCATATATGGCTTTTCGTGACCTGATCCGAAGGATAAAAGGGTACTCCACCTTGGCCAAGGGTGTCTTGTAGGCTAGCGCAGGGAAGGAGGCACCTTACTTCTCCTTTGATAGGGGATACCCCTACCCCGCCACCTCCTCTCTCGCCGCCAACACCCCCCCCCCCCCCCGCTTGTCGGCATGGCACATGGTAACGATAAATAATACCATCAGGGACATACAAGAACATGACTGAAGAATGCTTAGTGTATATTGTGTATCCTTTTCTAAAGTAGCAATGTAGTATGAGATAGGTGGCTCTAGAGCAGTGTATCCCAACGTGGGGCCCACGCCCCACAGGGGGGCAATTCGAACAATATGAATTTTAGAAAGGCTTAGGTGGGGCATAGCACAAAAAAGGTTGGGAAACACTGCTCTAGAGTTTGCAGAAACACATTAATGTTCCCTTGTGCGCCACTATCATCATGTTGTGTAATCTGTCCTTGCAGCGAAAACCGCAGCGGCTGTGTCAGTCGCCACAGTGAGTACAGCATTGAGACAGACCTGGGCGCCGAGAGACACAATCTTCTGGGTGAGTTCCTTCTTCTTTCCGATCTGATCCTTAACATGAACCAAAACCAAAACCAAAACAAAAAAACTTGGACCTTGTTCAACGCGCTGTCGTTGCTTAGGTCATTTGTGGTCAGTTGTTTGTGCGGTATTCTTGTTAACTTCTCTGTTGATTAATCTACAGTGTCGTCAGCTGGGGGAGGGGTGTTGGCCAGTGCGGTTATGTTTGCTTTATTTTCTTGCTTTATGTGTGTTGTTTCGAGGGGAAATCTTCTTCTTCTTCTTCTTTTCGTTCATCCGGAGTTTTTTTTTTCAGATGTGATTGCGGTGTGTCTGTTATGCGCCCTTGGGCCGAAACCCGTAGGCCAACACATCGACTTTAGCGTGCTTTTTTGACCAGGTAGCATTCCTGGGAGACTCTCACTTTTGTGGTGCCGTCTACAACCATGCTGGCCAAGTTAGAACGGTCGAAGACAACGGTCATCCCTCAAAGGAAGGCAGGGACAGTCCATAGCATTTTCCGCCATCCAAGGTTGCTTCCATAGTTGCAGGGCCGACACATAACGCCCTGGTTCTGGGCTAGCCGAGGGAATCGTCACGTCCTGCTCATGGCTGCTTTAAATCCTCACTTCAATATATTGGTCATTTCGTTTGCCCCGGGCCATTCCCGCACAAACCAGACAGGTTTGCAGACGGTATCCACTCAGCGAGTTTTCGGACATGTGCTTGTCGTTGCGCCCGTCAGAGCTGTTCCAGGCACGACAGACATTCGGAAAACTACCTAGTCAGAGCTGTTCCGAACAAGAGCGGCATTCGGAAACTAGGTAGTCAGAGCTGTTCCTAGCACGAGAGACATTCGGACGAGACATTTCACTCGGACGTAAATGCGTAGTGTCAATTTTTAGTTTGCCACCCGTAGGACGACACTTCCGGCTTCCGGCGGGCATTTTTTAATAAGGTTAGCCTTCCTCGGGTTTCGAGACTCTTGTTTCGGCTTCCACACAGCAAGCTTTCGCTTCGGGCTGCCACGTAATGGATTCGCAAGACAGGCGTTCCATTTCGTGTCTACGAGACAATTTTCCACCTTTGACTACACTCACTCCATGAGTGTGGTTACAGACTATCGGACGTCTGCGAGACGTGCGACCGAGGTGTTTTTCCACCTTTTTTATTCACTCACGAGGTAGGCTACATGTGCTGCCGGCTCAGCACCTTACCTCCGTGCGTCTGTGGGCGAGTAACGGTCAGGCCCTTTCATCTGGGGATACCTCATATCCCCCAGCTAAGAGCCATCGAACGAATCTGCGCCGAGCATGTAGCGTTCTCAGCACATCATCACAATTTTGATGTAGGTTTGTGTCGGCCAGGCTCTCACTTCCGAGAGTTTATGGCTTAGAGACGTTCAGCCATACACCTCGGATGGGAGCCTTAGAGGTTATGCCCGGACTGAGATTTAGGGATCGTTTGCCTGATTTGGACTGCTATCCTCAGTCTTACCTGCAGAGCAGCAGGTTGTGTCTCTCTTAGTCTGGTCCCTATCCCACGAGCCGTCCGATATGTAGTTTTCACCCATCGGCAAGCACATGGGGTCGATGGGACACGCAAGCTCCCCCACCACGTCAAGGTGGAGACACATCGGGGGAGTTTCGAGGGGAAATAAGACTCGCCAAGTTATGTACCTCAACGGTCTGTGTCTGACTTCGGTATGCTTTTGTGTAAGGTGTTCTTCTTCTAGAACAGTGGTTCTCAACCCTAGGGGGCGGAGGTGGGGATTTTAGGGTATCCAGGGGAAATTAAGATTATTTTAAGATCAAGTTAATACAAGAACCGATTACTTGATATTGTTTTTCCTCCATACCTTACAGTTCTGTACGTATCGCCCTTCTGAAATTCGTTTTATAATGTAAGGAAACATGCAAATCACGTTTTATGTAGACGACTAGACTTGTTCTAGTATGTGTTATGAAATTTAATTTCCAGTTTTAAATATACTGCGTAGAGGCGGGGGGATTTATAGGGAGGGAATACGAAAGGGAGTGGGGATGACGCTGTGAACATATGTTGAAGGGGTGCATGGCCCAAAAAAGGTTGAGAACCACTGCTCTAGACATATTTCATCTGAAGATAGTACATTATCTGCCCTGGCAGTACACACATCCGACAGAGAGAGTGCATTATCTCCACTGATTGTGCATAATTCTTAGGGATAGTGCATCGTTTCCCATGGTAATGCGTAACACCTATTATTAGAATGTAGGTGGAGGCAGTCACGGCGGCGTCCCGCTGATTGAAGGATAAACACCACACGCTTTCGTGATCGTAATGGACTCAACAAGTGTGATGAGAAAGGTGAAGACAGGCATGCTTCGAGCAAAGTGGCAGGCTTTCATTCAACAATTAAAAAAATAGAGAGAGAGAGAGAGACCGTGTGTTGACTTTTCCCCCAGCACATGCTAGTGTGGTGGGAAACGTGCAGGCGGACAGATTGGCTGGGTCTCCACGACTTGAGTGGGTATTTGTGCATGATACGGCAGAGGTGGTCGGGGCTCTTTGAAATCATGTGTATAGTGTAGACTGTAGAAGAACAGGCAGATCATCACGGCATGGAGAGAATGGTGCTGCGGCGTTGTTACCAGAAGATCTAGCTGACACTCAGGACTCCAAGGAAATACCAGACGGACACATAATAATACTGCCACTAGTACCAGTAGTATTGGGACTCTTCGCAGGCTGTTGCAGATGAGAACAGAGCACTCATGGGAATGTCCCTAGTGCTAAGATGTCGGCTCTTCACTCAGCTCAACTCATTAGAACTTCACACGCCTATTGCATGCAGGATTAGAACTTCACACGCCTATTGCATGCAGCATTAGAACTTCACACGCCTATTGCATGCAGCATTAGAACTTCACACGCCTATTGCATGCAGCATTAGAACTTCACACGCCTATTGCATGCAGCATTAGAACTTCACACGCCTATTGCATGCAGCATTAGAACTTCACACGCCTATTGCATGCAGCATTAGAACTTCACACGCCTATTGCATGCAGCATTAGAACTTCACACGCCTATTGCATGCAGCATTAGAACTTCACACGCCTATTGCATGCAGGATCAGCAGTAGACTTATGGTATCACACCGAGGTATTATGTGGACCTACATCTAGAAAGGCTGACCCCGCGAGGGCTAATCAGTGGTTCTGGGCGATACTCAAGTCACAGAGGAAAACGCAAGCAGACATTCGACCAGGCAGTCATCATCATTGGAATTTATCGTAGGCTACTGCAGAAGGAGACGGATCATGTGTAGAAATGTCCGCAGTACAACGATGTCGTTCTTGATTTTCATATTCATTGAATTGATGTGAACAATGAAAGCGTTTTCCAAACACCACTTTATTTCAGATGAGAGCAATGCGCCGGGACTAGCCAAACGGCTGGAGACCGACCTGGCAGGAAGCCTTTTAGGCCTGTGGCAAGAACGCTTGACCCAATCTACTACAGCCGAGGCGGACCTTGACATACTGTACGCATCGTCGGTCAACAGTACGGGGCCGCCCTCGCCGAAAGGAGACGATAGGTCCACCTCCGGTTCACCTAGCCACTTCATCAACAGCGGGACTAGGATGGACGGAAACGGAAATGCGTGAGTTGAGGGCAGTGATGGGAACGTTTCTTCTAATCTCTGTTGTTGTTGTTGTTGTTGTTGTTGTTGTTGTTGTTGTTGTTGTTGTTGTTGTTGTTGTTCTTCTTCTTCTTCTTCTTCTTCTTCTTCTTCTTCTTCTTCTTCTTCTTCTTCTTCTTCTTCTTCTTCTTCTTCTTCTTCTTCTTCTTCTTCTTCTTCTTCTTCTTCTTCTTCCTCTTCTGTATAATTCATTCAGTGTAGGAAGTAGTATCCAAGTGGTTGCTGCGTACTTTGACATTTACGGTGAAACCGGAGAGCCACGCCCGTTCGGAGTTTATGGGTTCGAATTCCCAAAAAAGGTGAATATTTTTTTCTAATTGACCTGGACTCTCGTGTTGCTCCAGCCAGACCTGGGTACCAGGAAACGCCATGGGAAGTAAAAGTGGCAGTCGCGACATTGACAACATCTCCAATCCAGTGCCGGTTGAAATTTAAAACTATGGAGATATCACCATGTACCCAATACAAAGACATCTCACCAGGCACCTCATCTCATCTGGCACCTCATCTCATCTGGCACCTCATCTCATCTGGCACCTCATCTCATCTGGCACCTCATCTCATCTGGCACTTTATCTCATCTGGCACCTCATCTCATCAGGCACCTCATCTCACACGTTATGAACTTCCTCTCGTGCGCCTCGTTTAGTGACCAGACCTGACATTGGTAACAAAGAGTTGGCATGAATATGCTGTTGATCAGTTGTCTGTTGGGGGGTTGTTGTTTTTTTGTGATACTGTGTTGACTGGGCAGCGGTCTGTGATGATACATCAAAGCGTATGTTATGCCGAACACCCTAAAAGATCAGATAAACACCCTGTATAAACTTCCAAGAGAGACACAGCATAAGGTGGTTCGGTAATCATGTCTCCCAAAGATCCTTGCCCTTGGGATTCCAGATCACCCCTGTTAATAGCGAATGAAAGAAGAAGAAGAAGAATCACTGTTAATGCTATTCCTACATGCCAAGGTCTCAGTCCATCCAGCATCATAATCCTGACATGTATGACATCCAACATCATAACACTGACATGTATGACATCCAGCATCATAACACTGAACACGTATGACATCCAACATCATAACACTGGCATGTATGACATCCAACATCATAACCATGACATGTATGACATCCAACACCATAACTCTAACGTGTATGACATCCAACATCATAACCCTGGCATGTATGACATCCAGCATCATAACACTGACATGTATGACATCCAGCAGCATAACACTGACATGTATTACATCTAGCATCATAACTCTATCATGTATGACATCCAACATCATAATCCTGATATGTATGACATCCAACATCATAACACTGAACACGTATGACATCCAACATCATAACACTGGCATGTATGACATCCAACATCATAACCATGACATGTATGACATCCAACACCATAACTCTAACGTGTATGACATCCAACATCATAACCCTGGCATGTATGACATCCAGCATCATAACACTGACATGTATGACATCCAACATCATAACACTGGCATGTATGACATCCAACATCATAACCATGACATGTATGACATCCAACACCATAACTCTAACGTGTATGACATCCAACATCATAACACTGAACACGTATGACATCCAACATCATAACACTGACATGTATGACATCCAGCATCATAACCATGACATGTATGACATCCAACATCATAACACTGACATGTATGACATCCAACATCATAACACTGGCATGCATGACATCCAACATCATAACACTGACATGTATGACATCCAACATCATAACCCTGGCATGTATGACATCCAACATCATAACACTGGCATGTATGACATCCAACATCATAACCATGACATGTATGACATCCAACACCATAACTCTAACGTGTATGACATCCAACATCATAACACTGAACACGTATGACATCCAACATCATAACACTGACATGTATGACATCCAACATCATAACACTGACATGTATGACATCCAACA
The DNA here is from genome assembly GCA_963921405.1 of Cepaea hortensis. Classification (NCBI taxonomy): domain Eukaryota; kingdom Metazoa; phylum Mollusca; class Gastropoda; order Stylommatophora; family Helicidae; genus Cepaea; species Cepaea hortensis. The sequence goes on from OY992892.1 coordinate 83,179,867, forward strand.
TCATAACACTGACATGTATGACATCCAGCATCATAACCATGACATTATGACATCCAACATCATAACCCTGGCATGTATGACATCCAGCAGCATAACACTGACATGTATGACATCCAACATCATAATACTGACATGTATGACATCTAGCATCATAACTCTAACATGTGTGTCATCCAACATCATAATCCTGACATGTATGACATCCAACATCATAACACTGAACATGAATGACATCCAGCATCATAACACTGACATGTATGACATCCAGCATCATAACACTGACATGTATGACATCCAGCATCATAACCCTGACATTTCTGATTTAAACCTTTGCCAGGTCCGCCAAACCTCCCTTCGCCTCCTCCAGTGACGGCAACACCAACCTTGATGAGATCCGGGCTCGCCTGAGGAAGACTCAGTTCGACTACTCCTCGGACAGTTGTCAGAAAATGGCCGAGGAGACTCTAACGGCAGTTGACTACAGAAATGTCCTGAAGAAGAAAGACAAGCCATGAGGCAGTTGTCCTGGGGGAATTGTCTGTCAGATGGTTGTCTCACGATTACAGCCCTTTGATCAGATGTGACACCTGCAATTTTTATTTTGTCACACTTTCACAGGACTCCTCTTTCTTTCTGTCTGTCTGTCTGTCTGTCTGTCTGTCTGTTTGTTTGTCTGTCTGTCTGTCTGTCTTTCTTTCTTTTCTTTCTCTTTTCTTTTATTTCTCTTTTTCTTTTTCTTCTTGTCTTCTCTCATATATACATCTGTCTGTCTGTCTGTCTGTCTAATTGTTTATCCATTTTTCTGACTTTCTGTAAGTATGTGTATCATTCTGCCCTCCTCTCTGTCTATCTGCCTCTTTGACTTTTCGTCTCTTGTCTGTATTTAACCTAAATTCTATTTCATCTGCCTTTCTTGCCATTTTCTATATTCTGCTATGTAACAGCTTTCTTTCTTAACAAAGAATTTCCCATTTCTTTCTTTCTCACACTCACTTGCCTGCTGTTCACTCCCTTTGTTGTCCCGTTCCCCCATTCTTCTAGCTGCACGCACTCACCGAGTGTCTAGCAAAGTTTATGCTACACCAATAGAACTAGTCAAGTGGAATTAGTCAATAAATCAGTATATCGAAAAGTGATGTGTTTAGTAAGTGGTGTTTGGTGAGCTGTGTATGTTGAGTGGTGTTTGATGAGTGGTTTCTGGTGAGTGGTGGTTTTTTAGTAGTTTTTGGTGTTTGTCGAGTGGTGTTTGTTGAGAGGTCAATAGTGTTTGTTCAGTGGTGTTTGGTGAGTGGTGTCTGGTGTTTGTTAAGTGGTGTTTGGTGAGTGGTGTCTGGTGTTTGTTTAGTGGTGTTTGATGAGTGGTGTCTGGTGTTTGTCCAATGGTGGTTGGTCAGTGGTGGTTAGTCAGTGGTGTGTGGTGTTTGGTAAATGGTGTTTGTTGTGTAGTATTTTGATGTGTAATCAGTGGTGTTTTGTGAATGGTGTTTGGTGAGAATGAGGCAGCCGACATTTTTGGCCGCATCCGATATTTTGGCCACATCACCAGAAGAGAAAGCCCAGATCATGCTGTGACAACTGGAAATATTTATCGAGAGAGGGAGAGAAAGTGAGTGGGAGAGAGAGAGGGGGTGAATGAGAGAGAGAGAGAGAGAGAGAGAGAGAGAGAGAGAGAGAGAGTAAACAAACATGAAATAAACAAGTCCTGTAACAGGAATCTGATGTGGTATGTGAAGTGTCAGGATCACCACACGTTATAGGCCGGAGTGAACGGAGGAAGGTGGTCAGTCTTTCTCTCCCGTAGCGAAAGATGAGAGCTGATATTCAAGTTTCGTTCAGCCGTGCTCATGCCATAGTTAACTTTGTAACTTCTCGTTCAGAAAGCAGTGGCAAACTACTGAACGGAAAATGACTTGGAAAATCAATCTAGAGTTGGGGTTGATGGCAACGGCCTGCGAAGGACATGCCGCATTGTTCCAGGGGGGAATTTTGGGGTTTCCAGGGGGGGGGGGGGAATAAAGATTATTTCTTGTTTTTCCCTTCATACTGTACAGTTCTGTACGTCCAACCCTTCTAAAATTCAATTTATAAAGTAAGTAGACTCACAAATCACGTTTTATGTGGACGTCTAGACTTGTTTTAGTATGTGCTTCCATTATTAGGTAGGAAATACGAAAGGCGCGGGGGGAGGGGGGGGGGGGAATGACGTTCTCAAAATATGGTGAAGGGAGCACGGGCCAAAAAAGGTTGAGAAACACTGTTCTAGTAGGTAAGAGAGCGGGAGACAACTCTCCTCGATGTTTCTTCGTGGTATGGGAAAATGTCAGCACACCAAGAATCGATACGTTCTGTTGGAGACCGCGAGATGCCAGAAGCAACATCGCATGCGTCAATCGGCAAATTATCTCATGATGATGATGATGATGATGTCGTCACATAATATATATATATATATATATATATACACACACACACACACACACACACCAGTGTGGCTGGTAAAGAGAGTTAATCATTCTTTAGGAACCCCTGTGCAGTCGGCATGTAATAAAACGTCGAATTCGCCATCACAGAACATGTGCTTATTAGCAATCACATGGTTAACACACAAGATGCATTTGATATACTAAATTCGAGCAATAATAGATTGTTTGCATATATCGAAGCATTATCGATTAGGCTACTCCAGCCGTTGCCATGCAAACAGAAGGACTTGCTATTAAATCTTAGACTTCCGTTGGGATAACCTTCTCCACAGTCGAACAATATGAGCCAATATGTACTTAGTATTTCACTAAAGTATTATTCATTTATTCTCTTCATATGATATATAACTATATAGTATGCACCTGACGAGATGCAGCGACAGATGTCAGGCAAGAAATCGTGCACAATTTTTTTTTTTTTTTTATCGTCTGTGTTTAAAAACAGACATTAACGCAATACAGCGACGACACAAACATTATGATATGGCAGTCTGTCTGTCCACAGATGATAACCTTAAAACACAGCAAAAACTAATGAGTGGGTGAATTAGTTGCCTGGTAGGACAAACGGGAGATAAAACTCACCTCACCGGTTAATTCTGTGTGTGTGTCGGTGAGGTTTTCATTGTAGAACCTTGACAGCCACACGCACGTTTATCATTGCTTGTATAAATTAACCAGATATCGAGGCTTGATACGCCAGTTTGTCGGTTTCTGGTGAAACGGATACATTCAGCCAAATCTCTTGAATACATCACTAAAACACGACAAGTAGAGTCGGTCAACTTTGTTAGAACACGACCACAGGTAACTGGCAAATCTGCTCAACTTTCCCACCGGGTCGGCGTAAAATAAACAACAGATAATTTATCAGATTAAATTCTATACATGAGAAATATGCCAGAGTAACTAATAACGATTTTCTCCGTAATATCGTATACTCTCGTAAGTAACGTGACGTTGCGCGAGAATTGGTAGCGGTTCTCTCCGCGTCGGTAACTTACGGGGTATGTGAGCCGGTCGCTCAGAAAGCAATGACAAACTACTGAGCGTAATCTTGCCAAGAAATCAACAATCAGCTAAAAGATGCTGATGTTGACAGCGATGTCCTGTAAAGGATATGCGACAAAAAACAACAAAACGATTGTCTGACAGAGGATAATGAAACTAGAAAATTATATATATATATATATATATATATATATATATATATATATATATATATATATATATATATATATATATATATATATATATATATATATCAGTAAGAAAGAGACAAACAGCTTTCTTTTGTCATGTGATGAGAAGAAAGGCATTAGAGAACATCGTGACAACTGGAAAGATCAAGGGGAAGAGAGGCTGACACAGACCAAGATAAATGATGCTAGATGGACTGAGACGGTAGCATGGAGAAATATCATCAGCAGAGTTGATCCAGAACACCAAAGACCGAGATCTGTGGTGGGCCATGAACGCCTACGCCAGCTGGCAGAGCACTTGATGATGATAATATGATAAATATAATATGTGCGTTCTTTCACTAGATACGGTCTGTCTGTGTATGCAGTTACACTTTCCTCAAATGTTTCTGGCTATCATCAGTCATCATCATCATGTGTCCTACCGAGAAGCTTGGTTGGTTATAGTTCGGAATCTCGCACGATCATCTCATATTGATTCTTATGTCATTTTTCTCGGAGACTCCATGGGGTCGTCGCTGGAGCTACGGGGTTCGTGCTTTGTGTGATGCTTTCGACAGGCCGCCCTGCAGAAAGAGACCAAGCCATATGGGATAAAACCCGGTGCATTGAAGTCGATCCTCTCGACTTTTAAGACTTTTGTTAAGACGCGCATACTGTATCTAAATGTAAGTTAAAGTAAAGCAAGAGAAGCGCTTACTGCCCTTGAGGCTAATGCGTATCTGGTGCTGTCCTGATATTTGAGTAGACCAATCATCATACAGCCGGTCTCCCTGGTCTATGGGTTACACGACTTTCTCCGTAATTCCGTATACTCTCGAGAGTAACATGACGTGCGGGGAATCGGTAATGGTTCTCTCCGCGTCGGTAACTTACGGGGTATGTAAGCTGGTCGCTCAGAAAACAATGGCAAACTACTGAGCGTAATCTTGCGAAGAAATCAACAATCAGCTGAACGATGCTGATGTTGACATCGATGTCCTGTAAAGGATATGCGGAAACAAAATCCTCATATGAAGGGTGTTGTTGCCTTTACTTCCACGTACCCATTTAGGCGGGGTTGTCAGGGGTTGACATGTATTGACATGGGTTGATATGGGTTGACTTGCCTTGACATGGGTTGATATGGGTTGACAGGGAGCTAAGGTCTATTTAAAAGCTGGCAATGTCCTCCAAATGGCATTCAATATTTGTTTTTTCAAATGTAATGACTGCTACTTGTTTCCAGGAGAGGAGGAATATAGAAATGTAGCTTGTGTGGTAAAATACAATTCAGGAGAGACAGACGAAACGAGCGAACGACGAACTTTATTATAAAAAGGTTAAGTATTGGGTACGCAGGCAAATCTAAATGTCTGCCCTACATATCTCTCTCTTTCATACATTATTTCATCCATACGTTACTAATGAGGCTAATTGAGGACAGCGGCAACAACCGCAATATATGCTTTATACAGGCATGGGGAAATGTGCAGCAATCATTATTACATGGCTCAATAATATTAATTATTGATGTGGCAATTGTTATTAGCTAAATGAGACATACTTTGATACAATATGCAACTGACTGTTACACTAAGGTTTTATTATATATTATTGTTATTGTTACTAATATTATTACTAATAGTATTTTCACTATTGTTGTTGTTCTTGTTCTTGTTCTTGTTCTTGTTCTTGTTATTATTATTATTATTATTATTATTATTATTATTATTATTATTATTATTATTATTATTATTATTATATGCGGTTATTGCACACACTGAACAACTAGGGTTAGAACTGAATATTAAGAAGGCACAGATTTTGGTCGTCACTGGGAAGAAGGAAATACCACAATGTGATATACGAGTAAATGGGCATATTCTTAAACAAGTGAATCGATACTGTTATTTCGGCACAGTGATAACATCTGATGGGAGATGCCTTGAAGAGATTAGAACAAGAATTGCAATTGTGAAGGTAGCCTTTTGCAAGATGAAAAACATACTGACCAATAAAAAGATATCAATTGAAACGAGAAAAAGAGTGTTGAAGTGCTACATAGAACCTATACTTTTGTAAGTAGTAAGTAAGTACATTTTTATTTTCCAAGGGTTAAGAATTGGGCACGCAGGCCCGTCTGACATTCTACCCTTCTTCTCTATTTCCTCTCATACATTCTTTCATTCAATATCTCTTATGAAGCAATTCTTTGACAACAAAAGAACAATAAGCATTAAAACGCATGAAAAATAATCAATAATACATGACTCGTTGAGGCAATGTTTAACATGGGCATCATGAATACCCAAGGTGGGTGTAACGTGCCATACATATGGGAATGTTGTTGTTGTTGTTGTTGTTTTTGTGTGTGTGGCTAGTTGTCGTTCGAGATAATTTACCATTATTATTGTCTTTGTTGCTGTTTTTCTTTAAGAGGGCATGTAGTCTCTCCTGAGGTAGTGTTCAAACAGGTTGGGACTGTATGTATAATGATTGGTGGTGTCTTTGATTTCTTGTGGAAGATTGTTCCACAACTGAGTGGCAGAGTATGCTAAGCTTGTTTTAAATAAGTCTATCCTAGGTTTAAATCAAATCAAATCAAATCAAATCAACTTTATTAGGGTCACAAATTGGGCGCGCAGGCCCGTCTTACATTCGGCCCTTCCAATCACTCGTCTTTCATTCATCAAGAGCATTATACATTTACATAGAAAGAAAAATAAACATTGTGAAATGAATGTTGTAAACATAAACAAGGCTTATTACCATGTTATGAGGCCCATCTCCCACTTATCCATACATCACCCCACCCACACACACACCCCCACCTACCCACACACACGCACACCAGGGACACATACATACCCCACCAACCGACCCATCCCCCTCGCGCACATCCCCCACCCACACACACTGCCCTCACCTGATCCCCCAACCAAAACACACTCGCCACCCACAAACATTCCCCCACTAACCCACACATCCCACGCCCATCCACATCCTAACCCACACATCCTCTCCCCACCCACACCTCAAACCACCCATCCCCCAGCCACATCTCCATCGACTACATATTCCCCACCCACGCACACAATCCCCCACCAACCCACACATCGCACATCCACTCACACATCCCCAAACCATACACACAGATCCCCACCAACTGACATGTCCCTTACCCCCCCCCCCACCCCACACACACACACACACATCTCTCTAACCACCCATACATCCCCAAACCACTCACACACACCCCACCACCCACACATACAACTTCCACCCACCCACACGTGCCTTAACCCAATCCCCCACCACACAATCCCCCACCCGCACATCACATACACCCCTTACCACGCAATAATCCCAACCCACGCACCACACACCACACACATATCCCCCACCCAGATACCACACAATATTCCCACCCACACCCACACAGATACCCTTACCCATCCACCCCACATACACCCACTCACACACCACAAAACACACACATACCTCACCCACACAATATCCCCACCCAACACACCACACACCTCTCCCCACCCACACACGCATTTCCTACCCGTCCACCAACACACACACACTCACGCATACATCCTCCACTACGCACCCACACCCCCACCCACCCACCCACCCCCAACCAAACATCTCTCGATCACAATACCCCTACCCACACACATCCTCCACCCACTCACACATCCCACCCCGACACATACAACTCCCTCACCCACCTACACATCCCTAAGCCACTCACTCACCCTCACCCATTCATTCCCCATCCACGCACACATCTCCCACCCACACACCCCCACATACTTCTCCCAACCACCACACATCCCCTACTCACCCCACCCATACACACATTCCCCGCACCCATCACACACATCCCCCACACACCCAGTATCCTCCACCCACACACATATCCTCACCCATACCACCACAAACATACCCTCCACCCACACAGCATGCACACATCCCCCACCAACACACCGCATACATATCTCGAACCCACACACCATACCCTTCTCCCCACCCGCCCTTGCATCCCCAATCCACCCAACACAATCCCCTACCCACACAACCCCGCCACCCACACATATTTCCTCAAACCATCCACACATCTCCACCCACATAAACACACATCCCCCGCATCCGTCCCATACACATATCCTCCACCCATATACACATCCCCCACACCCATTCCCACACCCCTACTTTCACCCCCACACATCCATCCACACATCCCACCAACACCCACAAATATCACTACCCACCAAAACCCACACACCCCAACCCATCCAAACGCATACTCCCACCCACACATCCCCCACCCACACATATCCCCACACTCACACACATCCTCCACACACACTCACACCTCCTCACATCTAGACACATACAAAATGTCTCACGTTAGCATTGAAACTAGTATGAACAAACTCCCACACTTTACTCACACACATACACTGACACTTGTCATGAGCAGTCTCATAAAAATGTTAAACATGGAGAAAAATGTGTACATAAAAAGTATGTGACGTAAAAATACACACTCTCTCTCTCTCTCTCTCTCTCTCTCTCTCTCTCTCTCTCTCTCTCTCTCTCTCTCTCTCTCTCTCTCTCTTAGGGACATGGAGTATAGGGACATGGAGTATATTTAATCGTTCGCTATGTCTTGCACTATATTTAAACAATGGCCAAAGGTAGCTTGGGGCATTTTGAAATAGGATTTTGTGAATTAGTTTAGCCTTATTAAAAAGTAGGCGTTTGTGGAGTAGCAGTAACTGAAGACGTTCATGTAGGTTAGAATTGTCTGTAAGCTTATCACCATTGATTAGACGCACTGCCCTTTTCTCGAGTGAATAAAGGCGTTTTATTATTGATTTGGAGCATCCATCCCAGATTGTGGAGCAATAATCAATAAGTGTTTGTATGTGGGAAGTATAGAATATCTTTCTTGTGTTTTCGTCGAGGAAATTTTTAATTTTGGCAAGTTGGTATACTTTTTTGGCTATTTGTTTAACTAGAGCATGAACATGGGAATTGAAGGATAGATTTTGATCTATGATAAGACTCAGTGCCTTGTGCTCGGTTACACTTTCTGTAGGCGTGCTACCAATGTGCAGCTAAAGAGTTCTCTGACAGTTTAGAGTGTGAAGTCTTTGCCTGGTTCCTATTAACATAGATTTAGTTTTAGAAATGTTAATTTGCATGCGGTTTGCATGACTTCAGTTAACTAAACTATTTATTTCCTGTTGCAAGGATAATTCTAACACATTACGATCAACAGCGTTTGTATATACTGTGCAGTCGTCTGCAAATAGATCGCAGGACGATGACAGATATAAGGGAAGATCATTTATATAAATGGCAAATAACAGAGGGCCAAGTATAGACCCCTGAGGTACTCCAATATTAATGGTAATGGCTCGGGATAGAGATTTATTGTGTGATACGACTTGTTTTCTGTCTAATAAAAATGAATTTATTAATGTCACTATATTAAAGCTTACTTTCATTGTTTCTAGTTTTTTAATTAGGATAGTATGATCTATCATATCGAATGCTTTTCTAAAGTCTATAAACATCGTTCCACATAGAGTATTGTTGTTAATATTTTGATGCCAGATTTCTATCATGTTTGTTAGGGCCGTATGACAGGAATATTTTGGCCGAAATCCTGACTGACTGTCAGCTATTAGTTTGTGGCGAACTAAGTGCTCTAGTGTTGTTTTGTGGATGTGCTTTTCTAGCGGTTTGGATAGTGAGGATAATATGGAAATTGGCCTATAATTACTCATGATACAATCGTCTAATGAACCAGCTTTTAAATAAGGATACACTTTAGCGATTTTAAAGGCTGATGGGAAGTGACATTTGGTGAGACATTGATTGTATATAAAAGTTAGTGACTCGCAGATCGCCGGTGCAGCATAGCGAAGGATCAGATTATTGATTCCATCTAGTCATGATGAGTTAATGTTTTTTCTTAGGTTACTGAGATGAGTAAATACTTCAGTGGTCGTCATTAGCGGTATGTTTGTGGGAATGTCTCCATAGCATTTGCTCTCACAGAATGATGATAATAAAGATATGTCATGAGGCACATCTGGTATTGCAGCCTTCAGTTGGTTTATGTCGGACTGAAAGAAATTACTGAATTGATCACATGTAACCTGATTTGATGGTAACGATTGTGATGATTTGTGTTTGTTTGTCAAGGTATTAATTGCTTTCCATATATCTTTAATGTTGGTTTTATCTATTATTAAGTTCTTAAAATAGTTTTTCTTTTCCTTTCGAATAACATATTGAACTTTGTTTCTCAGACTACGGTACATAGTTAGATCTCTTATTTTTATCTGCCCTGTCCCGGTCTCTCATAAGTTCAACTACCTCCTGTGTGATCCACGAGGGCTTATTGTGATGTTTAACACGAACTTCCTTAAATGGAACATGCTTATCAAATACACTTAGAAAGGTCTTCAGCCAGTGGTCCAGAGCATCATCTGGGTCAGGAAGTTGGCAAACATAGTCCAGAGATGAGTTGAGCAAGTCTTGTAAAAATGCCTTTCTTCTTGATTGAAGTTTTTATAATTTGTATATGTGAAGCTTGTGGTGGGGGAGCTTGAGTTTCTCAATGACCCTGAGAGCTATGCCGGCGGTAGCGTAGCTACCAGCAGGGCCTCCCAAGCAGGACAGGTCAAAGGGTAGAGAACAGACAAAGAGAAACACCCTGGTCCTCCAGGTTGGGGGTTGAAGCGTGTGGTTAACATCCCCACCTTTGTAAAAACCTTTTTTGTTACGAAACAGATACATGAGCCTCGATCTAATAGACTACAATGGCTGGGGCATATAGAAAGAATGGAATATAATAGGGAAACAAAACTCGCTTACACTCAGGAAATAAATGACCGTAGACCCCGAGGTAGACCAAGAAGGCGGTGGAGAGATAATACATGTACAGACCTACAAGCACTTGGAATCAACAACTGGCAAGAGAAGGTCCACCAGAGAGACGAATGGAGACGGATTGTATCTGCAGCAAAGAACCTCAATGGCTCGGAACGCTGAAGAAGAAGAAGAAGATATGTGAAGCTTGGACAATATGCAGTCAAGCTGAAAAACAGCTGATGGCTGTGGAAATGTGGTTTCTGAGGAAAATGCAAAGAATACCATGGAGAGACAGAAAAACCAATGAATAAGTCCTTCAAGAAACAAATGAAGATCGTAAACTGATTAGAGTCATTAGACGTAGACAGTCAAACTTTTTTTGGGCATGTTATGAGAAGAAATTATTTGGAGAACTTGGTGACAACTGGCAAGATCGAAGGGAAGAGACCAAGGGGAAGACCGAGAAGTAAATACCTGGATGGCTTGGCCACGTGGCATGGTCGAGACAGGAACACAGAGCCCATCCACGACTCTGGTGATCGAGTGAGACGGCAGAACATGACCTCCCACGCTTATCGGCATGGCACATGATAGATGGATGAATGGATCTTAGGTTTAAGGACATGTAATATATTTAGTCGTTTGCTATGGCTTGCATTGTATTGAAAAAATTTTTTTTTCGCATATACTTTACAGGACATCGCTGCAACACGAACATTTTACCGCTGTTGTTGTTTTCTTGGCAAGATTACGCTCAGTAGTTTGCCATTGCTTTCTGAGCGGCCGGCTCACTTATCCCTAAGTCACCAACGCGGCGAGAACCGCTACCAATTCTCGCTCGCTGCGTTACCCTACGTGGATAAACGAGATTACGGAGAAAGTCGTTAAATCTCTAGGCCAGGGAGACCGGCATTTAAACAATGGCCAAAGGTAATTTTGACCACTCCGATGTGGGATTTTGTGGATTTAGTTTGTCTTATTGTAAAGTAAGACATAGGAAGGTATCTCTAAAAGTCTTAAATAGCAAGACAACAAAATACTATAACAGTAATAATAATAAGAAGAAGAAGATGGAGAAGAGGAAAATAAGCGACACTCACGTCTTCAAATTATCAGATGATCTGGGGCGTCATAAAGACCAATTTCTGCTCCAGAGCACATACCTGAAGAAGAATTGTACCTAATTATTATCGAAATAGAACACATTGGAACTTGAAATACAACATAATGAAGGATTGTAATACAACACAATGAAAGATTGTAATACAACACAATGAAAGATTGTAATACAACACAATGAAATATTGTAATACAACACAATGAAAGATTGTAATACAACACAATGAAGGATTGTAATACAACACAATGAAAGATTGTAATACAACACAATGAAATATTGTAATACAACACAATGAAAGATTGTAATACAACACAATGAAATATTGTAATACAACACAATGAAAGATTGTAATACAACACAATGAAAGATTGTAATACAACACAATGAAAGATTGAAATACAACACAATGAAAGATTGAAATACAATACAATGAATGAGATTTGAAATGTTTTTATTTTCGTTATATCCCAATTAAGATCAAAATATGATATACTGAATGCGTTCGAATTTTTATTGCATTGGTTAATTCTAACAGCACACATTTGGAGAACTTTGTGTATATATATATATATATATATATATATATATATATATATATATATATATATATATATATATATATATATATATATATATATATATTCAAACTGAGACTTGAAGTGTCACAGAAATAAACGTAATAGAGCGGGGCTAAACTAAATTTGATTAGATGAATTAAACATGTTAGTAAAGTGACAATCATAAAATTCAAGGATAGAAGTAAACATTAGAGGAAATACAAAACAACAGAGAACTGAAAGAAATGTGCACACTTTTGGAGTCTTTCAAACTCTCACATTTACAACCACCCTCAGCCCTCGGATGTCGTCTCGTCTTTCTGCTCTCTCTTTCTCTCTTCTCTTATGGAAGCGTGAGAACAACGAACCCACATCCTTGTAATGCTAGGAATGGCCATGCAGGCACTGCGGGGGACATGTACATTGCTTCACTGACAACGAAACATCGCCAAGACAGGGGATGTAAGTCATTCGTTAAAAGGTAGGTTAAGTCCCTTATTGATAGTTTGCGTAGATGGTTAGCTGGTTATTTCAAGTAACTGGAGATACATTTCTTTTTTATTTACTGTAAGGGATTGATTACTGTGACTGATTTATTACTATAATAATAATAATAATAATAATAATAATAATAATAATAATAATAATAATAATAATAATAATAATCTAGTGCCTTGCCGTCTGGCGTGGGCGATCATGCATCTCCTCACCTTGCGATCTCCAACGGCGAGTCTGCTGATTCCCTTCTTTACCATAACACAAGACTGTCAAGAATTTCCTCTCGTTGTCTTCTTCTTTCTCTTTTTCCACAAATCTTTCCATTTGTCATATGTTTTAGTTTTTGTCTTCTTATAATGTGGCCAAAAGCTGAAAAGTGCCTGTTTCTGGTGTTTGTGATAAGTTATTTCGCGACTAAATGTCCAACATGCCCATTTTGGCTGTCCAAGATGTTGCCAGCACTCTTCTATAACAGCACATCTCCAAAACCTACAGGGATTTTGTCACTTGTTTATTAATTGTCCATGATTCGCGGCCATATGTTAGAACTGGTTCTATGCAACATGCAAGAACTCGTTTTCTAACTTCCAGTGACAAGGGCGTATTGCAACAAATGTTCTTCAGTTGATAGAATTCAGATATTTGCTTATCCTACACTCTCTTGACTCCTTTAACCGACTGACACTTTACTTCAGTCAGTGCAGGACAGTTGCTACTTCCCAGTAATACACATGTGTATGTACATGGGTGGTAAGGGCCTATAATTTAATGGAGGATATATGACGACATAAGACAAATGCATGCATATTTTATGGTCAAGATAGCGGATTTGGGAAAACCGAAGTCTTAATAATGCGGAGGTGGTCGGTTCGAACCGTCGGAGAAACGTTTAGTGCGTGATGGGGGACCAGAGTTAGCACGCCTGTCTGCCGACACGGTGGGAATGCGTTCGAACATTCATCAAGAAGGGGAGCTTTCTGGTAACGTGAGCTGGGGTCCCAGGTGGCGCCAGTCTAAAATGGGTACCCGCAAGTGTTCTGGGAAGTAAAGGTGGTGGGGGTGATACTGGCCGCGTCATCTGTCCAGTGTCGACGGGTCTATAAACACGGGGTTCGAACCATATACCCTGTAGGTCTCAAGGTGTGGGAAACGGTCCTGTACATTTTTTTTAACATATATGTTTTAATAGCCAGTGTTTGTTTGTTGTTGTTGTTGCTGCTGCTGCTGCTGTTGTTGTTGATGTTGTTGTTATTGTTGTTGATGATGTTGATGTTGTTATTGGTGTTGTTGTTATTTGTTATTTGCTGATGTTGTTGTTGATGGTGTTGTTGTCGTTGTTGTTGTTGCTGATGCTGCGGCTGTTGCTGTTGTTGTTGTGGTGGTGGTTGTTGTTATTGTTGTTGTTGTTGTTGTGGTGGTGGTGGTGGTGGTGGTGGTGGTGGTGGTCGTCGTCGTCGTCGTCGTCGTCGTCGTCGTCGTCGTCGTGGTGGTGGTGGTGGTGGTGGTGGTGGTGGTGGTGGTGGTCGTCGTCGTCGTCGTCGTCGTCGTGGTGGTGGTGGTGGTGGTGGTGGTGGTGGTGGTGGTGGTGGTGGTGGTGGTGGTGGTGGTGGCGTTGTTTGTTGTTGTTGTTGTTGGTGTTGTTGTTGTTTTTGTTGTTGTTGCTAACAGTGAATCATGGGGAAGACTGAGCTCTAACTCTCAAATCCGATGTGTTGACGCGCAGGTTTACCCCAGCTCCATACAGTGTTTACATCTATCGGTGTGACGTCGATATTAAGACTGTTTCCCAACACGAGACTAGTCCTTCACGGGATCTGTGTTGCAGAACTCCCTATACCCTCTCCAAGCTCAATAACATCAGTGGTAATACATCATTACAAACTCAAACACCAGTGGTAATATATTGTGAAATACCATCCACTAGAAAGATGAAATATCAGTGACAAAACAATATGGAATAGCATCCGATACAAATATCAAACATTAGTTAGTTAGTTAGTTAGTTAGTTAGTTAGTTAGTCCCCATTATGCCCCGTAGCCGTGCCAGCGAATATCACACAAAATGCTCCCCACTGTCCAATATGAAAAGTGGAACAGACAGGAGTCTCGGCAATCCAACAGCCTGCACGGGTACACTGTGCATAATGCCGCCGCCAGAATGCCAACTCAAAATTCATCCACGAAAACCAGTTCATCGTCGATGGAGTCGGTAGTCATCAAACATTAGTGAAAATAATCATGAAATAACAGTCGTTAGAAACATCAAACATCAGTGGTAATACACCAATGAATAACATTCATTTCAAATATCCAACATCAATAGCAATACATTATAGAATGACTTCCATTCACAAACACAAAATATCAGTGACAACACAATTTAAAGTAACCGACACTAGAAACATCAAACTCAGCGACAAAACAACATAGAATAATCCACACTACAAACATCAAATATCAGTGGCAATACGTCATTGAATAACCTTATCTACAAACATCAAACATCAGTAATAAAACAACATAGAATAATCCAACTACAAACATCAAATATCATGGATCGTACACCATGAAATTATTCCCACCCCCACCTCCCTCCCCCATTACAAACGTCACACATCAATGACAACACATCACCAAATAAATAACCTGAACATTTCTCTGAAATATCACCGCAGTATCTCATGATTATCTCGGCCATAACTTCAACAAGAGATGGTCTGTTTTTTTGTTTACTGTCTGTCATCTCTCTGTTTATCGTTTACTGTCAGTCATCTTTCTTGTAAATGTCTGGCCTTGGGAGGTAGACCGACTGGTGACGACATGCTCTGGAGAACATTTCCTTGATAATACGTGAGTGATGATTACCTTTCACCCAGATGTGTACATTCATGTCATATAAATTAGAAAACGTTGTAAACATGTCAGATATGGGTCTCTGCGGCCTGGGGGTAGTGAACCACAGTTTCACGGTCTCCGACATAACAGGTCCAGGGTTGGAACTTAGCCGTGTGCGCATGCGTGCATGAGCTTGATATTGACATGCTACCGTAGCTACTGTATGTGCTACATAGACAAATAGTTCGTTGTCTGTGTGTGAAAGCGTTATACTCAATTGCTACCATTGTGTGCGTGTGTGTATGTGCTACATAGACAAATAGTTCGTTGTCTGTGTGTGAAAGCGTTATACTCAATTGCTACCATTGTGTGCGTGTGTGTATGTGCTACATAGACAAATAGTTCGTTGTCTGTGTGTGAAAGCGTTATACTCAATTGCTACCATTGTGTGCGTGTGTGTATGTGCTACATAGACAAATAGTTCGTTGTCTGTGTGTGAAAGCGTTATACTCAATTGCTACCATTGTGTGCGTGTGTGTATGTGCTACATAGACAAATAGTTCGTTGTCTGTGTGTGAAAGCGTTATACTCAATTGCTACCATTGTGTGCGTGTGTGTATGTGCTACATAGACAAATAGTTCGTTGTCTGTGTGTGAAAGCGTTATACTCAATTGCTACCATTGTGTGCGTGTGTGTATGTGCTACATAGACAAATAGTTCGTTGTCTGTGTGTGAAAGCGTTATACTCAATTGCTACCATTGTGTGCGTGTGTGTATGTGCTACATAGACAAATAGTTCGTTGTCTGTGTGTGAAAGCGTTATACTCAATTGCTACCATTGTGTGCGTGTGTGTATGTGCTACATAGACAAATAGTTCGTTGTCTGTGTGTGAAAGCGTTATACTCAATTGCTACCATTGTGTGCGTGTGTGTATGTGCTACATAGACAAATAGTTCGTTGTCTGTGTGTGAAAGCGTTATACTCAATTGCTACCATTGTGTGCGTGTGTGTATGTGCTACATAGACAAATAGTTCGTTGTCTGTGTGTGAAAGCGTTATACTCAATTGCTACCATTGTGTGCGTGTGTGTATGTGCTACATAGACAAATAGTTCGTTGTCTGTGTGTGAAAGCGTTATACTCAATTGCTACCATTGTGTGCGTGTGTGTATGTGCTACATAGACAAATAGTTCGTTGTCTGTGTGTGAAAGCGTTATACTCAATTGCTACCATTGTGTGCGTGTGTGTATGTGCTACATAGACAAATAGTTCGTTGTCTGTGTGTGAAAGCGTTATACTCAATTGCTACCATTGTGTGCGTGTGTGTATGTGCTACATAGACAAATAGTTCGTTGTCTGTGTGTGAAAGCGTTATACTCAATTGCTACCATTGTGTGCGTGTGTGTATGTGCTACATAGACAAATAGTTCGTTGTCTGTGTGTGAAAGCGTTATACTCAATTGCTACCATTGTGTGCGTGTGTGTATGTGCTACATAGACAAATAGTTCGTTGTCTGTGTGTGAAAGCGTTATACTCAATTGCTACCATTGTGTGCGTGTGTGTATGTGCTACATAGACAAATAGTTCGTTGTCTGTGTGTGAAAGCGTTATACTCAATTGCTACCATTGTGTGCGTGTGTGTATGTGCTACATAGACAAATAGTTCGTTGTCTGTGTGTGAAAGCGTTATACTCA
>OY992892.1:83202141-83289641 GCA_963921405.1 Cepaea hortensis
TCCCCTCTTCCTCCATTTACCTCCATGAAGTACTGAAAGTCGATATAAAGATCTTTCTAATGCTCATTGTTAGTTGCTATACGTTTCTCTTGGGTTGTTCTTGATATCATTACTCCATCTTTTACGCTGTTTTCCCCTTGTTCTGTATCCATTATATTTCTTTAATCTGGATCTTTGTGGTGCCACTGGCATTTTTATGAGGAGGCCAAACCATATCATCTGTTGTTCTTTAATGAAGTGTTTCAGATCTAGTCGTCTTCTAATGTCCTCGTTCCTAATGTTACCTCTCACGGTTATTCTCGCAGCTCTTCCATGGCACTTTTCTTTGGTAATACTTCAGGTAATGATTATGATCCTCGCCTTGTCTTTTGACAGACAGAATTAATTCTTTTAATCATTAGCACTACCTGAAAAGCGAACAGTGTCATCTAAATATCTGAGTTCTGGAACTGGATTTCCACTAATTATGAATGGATCAATATGTTCAGTGCTCTCATAATGTTTCTGTTTCTCGATACAGTTACTACATCGATTTATAACGGGTGTGTAGTCTTCCCCTTTTGCACCTTAATCCAGATTGATATTTCAACAGCTGTTCTGACAGTTGCTTATTATTCATGATGTAATGATCAAAATAAATGGATCAGATGTACTGAGAACTCCATAGCTCTCATGATGTTCTAATGTTTCTGGTGCTGAACACAGTCGACGGCCTTACCGTAGTCTACGAAACAAGGATGATGAATAAAAGAAAAGATGAGTGATTGGAAGGGCCGAATGTAAGACGGGCCTGCGTGCCCAATTTGCCACCCTTTGAAAATAAAGTTCGTTCGTCTGTTCGTTCTCTCTCTCTCTCTCTCTCTCTCTCTCTCTCTCTCTCTCTCTCTCTCTCTCTCTCTCTCTCTCTCTCTCTCTAGTCTAGAACACAAGTATTATGGTATACATCTCTCTCTCTCTCTCTCTCTCTCTCTCTCTCTCTCTCTCTCTCTCTCTCTCTGGGGGAAGTATGTGTGGGTGGTGGGGGTGTGTGGGTGGGGGATGTGTACGTGGATGGGGACTGTGTGGGTGGGGGTGTGTGAGTGGCTTAGGGATGTATAGATGGGTGAGGGATGTGTATGTGTCGGGGTGGGATGCGTGAGTGGGCGGAGGATGTGTGTGGGTAGAGGTATTGTGATCGAGAGATGTTCGGTTGGGGTGGGTGGGGGTGTGTGGGTGCTTAGTGGAGGATGTGTGGGTGAGTGAGTGTGTGTTGGTGGATGGGTGGGGAATGTGTGTGTGGGTGAGCAGAGTGTGTCGTGTGTTGGTTGGGGATATGTGTGGTGTGTGGGTGGGGTATGTGGGGTGGGTGGGTGAGGGTATCTGTGTAAATGTCGTGGATATATTGTGTGGTATGTGGGTGGGGGATATGTGTGTGGTGTGTAGGTGGGGATGTGTGGTGGTATGTGGGTGTGGGATGTGTTGGTGAGGGATATGTGTGTGGTGCGTGGGTTTGGAATATTGCGTGGCAGGGGATGTATGTGATGTACGGGTGGGGGCTGTGTGTGGTGGGGGATTGGGTTAGGGCATGTGTGGGTGGGTGGACGATGTATGTATGTGTGGTGGGGTGTGTGTGTGAGTGGATTGGGGATGTATAGGTGATTAGGGAGATGTGTGTGTGTGTGGGTCGGGAGATGTCAGTTACTGGATATGTGTGTGTGTGTGGTTTGGGGATGTGTGAGTGGATGTGAGATGTGTGGGTTGATGGGGGATGTGTGTGCATGGGTGGGGAATATGTGGTCGATGGAGGTGTGGCTGGGTAATGGGTGGTTGGAGGTGTGGGTAGGGAGAGGATGTGTGGGTTAGGATGTGTATGTCGATGGGCGCGGGATGTGTGGGTTGGTGGGGGATGTTTGTGGGTGGCGAGTGTGTTTGGGTTGGGGGAACAGGTGAGGGCAGTGTGTGTGGGTGGGGGATGTGCGGGAGGGAGATGTGTCGGTTGGTGGGGTATGTATGTGTCCCTGGGTGTGTGTGTGTGTGTGTCGGTAGGTGGGGTGTGTATGTGGGTGGGGTGATGTGTGGGTAGGTGGGAGATGGGCCTCATAACATTGTAATTTGCCTTGTTTATGTTTACAACATTCATTTCACAATGTTTATTTTTCTTCCTATGTGAATGTATAATGCTCTTGATGAATGAAAGATGAGTGATTGGAAGGGCCGAATGTAAGACAGGCCTGCGTGCCCAATTTGTGACCCTTTTAAAATAAAGTTGATTTGATTTGATTTGATTTCTCTCTCTCTTTCTCTCTCTCTCTCTCTCTCTCTCTCTCTCTCTCTATCTCTCTCTCTCTCTCTCTCTCTCTCTCTCTCTCTCTCTCTCTCTCTCGTCAACGAAAGAAGTATTAAGGTCTCCATCTCTCTCTCTCTATCTTTCTCTCTAGTCTACGAAATAAGTATTATGGTCTAAATCCCTCATTGTCTCTCTCTCTCTCTCTCTCTCTCTCTCTCTCTATCTCTCTCTCTCTCTCTCTCTCTCTCTCTCTCTCTCTCTCACTCACTCACTCACTCACTTTCTGAATTTCTCATAAGGTCTTTCTTTAACAGCCTTGCCTTTATGCAATCTCATTGGACTCCAGATAAATGAACGCTGTTGCTGTATTACCAACTCTTTCCCAGCGTCTAGGCTGATCCATGTCAACGAGGGGACACTATTCATAACGATAAATAGCGTCCATTTTGCAGATTTGTTAACAATGAGTAACGTCCCCTGACCATGTCTTGTCACGCCGAAGAACATGGCGTCTTGACGGCAGAAACACGTGCTATGGACAACCTGCCTTGTAAAAAGACAAAAACATGGCGGTGAGAAACCCCTTCCTAGAGAAAGTTGAGAATATTACTGATTTACGATTCAGACTTTACATGGTTTCCTTTTCCGTTGACCAGAATGTCAGTTTTGAGCTGTGGCTGTGTTGATGTTTGGATCAGCGTTCACTTTATCGTAACATACAGTACTCTTAATTACATAACATCTTTTAATAGACCCCGTACCTTCCTCGTCTACACAAACAGATTGTTTAGTTAAGTTAAGAACCCACATCACAGCACTCAGGACATTCCCATACTGCTCCGTCCTCATCTGTAAAAACCAGTGAAGAGCCCCAATACTGATGGTATCAGCAGCAATCTGATTATATGTCCATCTGGCCTTTTCTCGGAGTTTTTCTCTGGGTGTCGGCCATATCTTCTGGTCACTCTTCGCAGCACCATTCTGGCCAGGTCGTGTTGATCTATCTGTTATTCTGCACTATACACGTGAATTCAAAGGGCCCCGGTCACGTCTGCCTTATCATACACCAATACCCAACCAATCGGTGCAGACCCAGCCAATCTGTCCGCCTGCTTGTTTCCCACCACATCAGCATGTTCTGGGGAGGGGGGAGGGAGAGAGACACCCATCAAGTGCTCTCTATGGTTGATTGTGAATTTAAACCTGCCACTCTGATGCTTGTTTTTACCTTTCTCCACACGTTGTAAGTCCGTTACAATCACGGCATGCGTGATCTGTTTGTCCTCCAGCCAGCCAAACGCAGCCTTTCCGCCTCTACCTCCATTCTCAGACAAGACGGTGTGGTGTTTCGTCTTGGCTTATTAGAGCATTGCTCTTTAACATTTCTACAGGCTCCTTAGCGTTAAATCTACGAGGCAATGGAGTCAAAGACACTTTCCCCGCTTTGAGGCTTTTTGGGAGAATGGTACTAGCGAACGAAAGAAGAAGAAGAGTATAGTACTAACATTGGAATTTACATCTGTGCTCAATGGCAAAAGTCTATGCTTGACAGGACAAAGGAATGGAGCAAACAAAATGGGCTGATGGAGCTTATAAATCCCGGAAGGAAATCCAATTACATGAAGGACACACCAAGCGCCAAACGGCCACTGCCTTGTGGAAGTTCTTGTAAGAGCAAAGGATATGGCAACAGAAAATGTGGACAGGCAGAGCCCACAGCCCGGCAAGGCAATCGGCCCGTGGGAGGAGGTATCCACAATCCAAGTCGAAGTGGGAAGATAATGACCCACGCGTCGTCCAGGGAGCTCAAGTTAGTTTTACATATTCGAATCCGCCCGATGAGAATCAAACACATGGCCAGTAGACCGGAAGTCGAGTATCTAGCCACTACGCTATTGCGGCTCCCGTTGAATATGTGGTGCTAGCGCCATTTTGTTATAGACCAATCGGTACGCGATGTGTAATATTGTCAATCTCACGCTGGTCCATATGTGCAAAAAGAGAGGTTGGGGGGCTGGGTGATCTCGAGGTATGGTGTCCGCCTCGAGTGCTGGAGGTCCCGGGTTAAGGCCCCGGTGATGACCGGGATTTATTTAAAAAATCCTCGTGGACTTCCAGTAATAAAATTTCCCCTGGTCTCTGGGTAGTGAGATCGGAGCCCGTGTGTATTGTTGCGCACGTAAAAAATCCCTTGGCCGTTGGAAATCGAAAAAGAGCCTAACGGCGCTGCCCGGGCAAAATTTCGAGTTAAAAATCTACCCAAAGTATTTCAGGATCCTCGCCGGTGCAACGGAGTTCGTGCATTGAGCTGAGTTTCTCCAGACTCAGGTTTGAGTTAGGAGGAAAACGGAGCACTTATGGGTTAAACCGTGTGCCGTGATGTTGATCCAACGACTAAAACTAAAACTAAAAAAGAGAGGTTATATTTCCTGAAACGCACCCTGTATTGTCTCATGTCTCTATACTGACTCCATCCCAGGCAGAGAGTGTATGTGAGTCACACAGGTCTGAGTGTACTGGAGCACAGGTCAATAAGAGGTGCACAAGAAGAGAAAGTTGATGAGATGAGATGAGGTGGGGTGAGATCAGATGGTATGGGGTGAGATCAGATGTGATGAGATGGGGTGAGATCAGATGGTATGGGATGAGATCAGATGTGATGAGATGAGATGGGATGAGATGAGATGGGGTGATATAAGATGATATTAAATGATATGAGATGAGATGGCGTGAGATGAGATGACATGAGATGGGATGAGATGACTAAGAAAACGACATTTGAGAAGCATACAGATACAGGTACACGTTTCGATCGAAATCCTTATCAGCGGAACAATAACAACAAAACGCTACAAAAATAGACCGACCGAACAGTCTATTCTCTAAGTCGATCATCATTCAGTTTTACTCCTCTGTGATCCAAATGACCGATACACCGTGAGAAGGTGTTCCACTAATCACACACAGTTATGATTTTCTTGAGCTAGGATTGTCTCTCGTGCCCGAGGCTGCACTCGGATAGTGATAATTCAATCAATCAATCTTGTGCCATGCCGGGAAGCGTGGGCGGTCATGACTCGCCATATCACTCGATCACCAGTGTCGTGGATAACGTCTCTGTCCTTGTCTTGCGATGATCAGTCTTTAAGCGAATCATGATATACTAGGCACTTTTAAAGAGGTAGTTTGCCGTTGCTTTCCTCTATGGCAGTGGCCTTACTGGTCGGAGACCGCAGCCATTGACTCAAGAAGAGTTCCTCTGCCTGCCGTCGTGAAGCTCGAGGCCATGACCCACAAATATCTGTCGGCTGCCCTCAAAATTTCATCCACCACCTGCCTTCCGTGGCTTCTTTTGAAAACTTCCAATAAAAGGAACACAAAATAACATCACATAATCCACAGGAAAACACTATTCACAGGAAATCCATAGGAAATCACACGAAATCCAAAAGGAAAACACTAAATAGCGTCCCTCTGAAAAGTAACGCTTCATTTTGTCGCCATTGTACCGGAAGTAATTGCTCGGATGTAAATCTACGCTTTCCGTTCTGGGTTTGAGTATCCGATACTCCGCCCTTTCCATATATTCTCCAATCTGGCATCAGATAATATTGTTCTTTACTTTTTCATATTCATCATACGTGTCGTTGAACCACACACGCGTCCAGTCCATGACAAGGGAACACATGAATTAAAGTTAGTAGCATATCTTTTACATGACGTCGCAGTCAAACCCTGCATTTTTATACTGGCTGTGATTTCTTGACAAGTTTACGTTTAGTAGTTTACCTTTGCTTTCTAAACGACCGGCCCTCATACCATTGTATGAGAATCAACACAAAGCGGTCTGCAAAACATGAGTAACTTTTATAAATACATATTTTCATCTAGAGCTTTTCATGTCAATGTTTTTTTCATGCAGTTGTTTGTATCAATGTATGTTTGTAGTTTGTGTTCTGACGAAGGCTTTTACCACAACGTCAATGGTGTGCATTATGATTGTGATTTAGTCAGGATTATCCATACTACTTCTAGTTTTTGTTGATTCAGTCATTCCATTTACTTTTCGATACGCATCGGTCGAATCTGATTTTAAAGGCTTCTCAACAATTTATAACCCAGCAGTTTCTGCACGTCATATTCTTCCAATGATATGTTAATTTGCAATTCCCTTTTATGATTGAATTGCACATTTTGTCACTTATTTCAGGATTCAAGGAAACCTCATTTCTCTTCGCAATTTCGTCTGCCGGACTTGTGCATGAGTTCGCGCGCGCCTGTGCGAGAGGATTTATACCCAAATGTACGTGCGATGAGTCCAAACATCTCGACAACGCGGAGACTTGGCGGTGGGGAGGCTGTGGCGACAACATCCGCTTTGGGTCCAGGTTTACACACAAGTTCTTACAACTGAGGAGGCGGTCAGAGAAGGACATTAGAGCCTTAGTGGACAAGCACAACAGCAATGTTGGGATCCGGGTCAGTGTCTGTGGGTATTTGTACAGGGCTTTGTTTGAATAAGTGGTCGCGTTAAAGTAACAGTTAAGACGCTACACCGAGAACAGCGTGAGCTCGGTCGAATGGCGGTTCCATGTCAGCTACGGGAGGCAAGGTCTGGTCGCATGTTTCTCCATGCAGTCAGACCTACAAAATTGTGATGGTCTTAAAAATTCATATACCACAGATTCCTGCAACCGGGCTTGTCTTAATACTTTACATACCACGGGCTCCGGCAATAGAAAAGTCTTAAATAAGAGGCCTGAAAGTGTGAGGGGTGTGACTCCGCCACTGAGTTCATGAAAGCAATGTTTCTCAGAAGGTTTTGGGCAGGTCATTTTCGGTACAATGCTTTCAGCAGGCTGCTCGGTGGAAAGAGATCAAGCCATACGGGATAAAACCCGGTGCAATGAAGTCAATTCCCTTGCCTGTAAACTCCCGTAATTGTATGCCCTATCCATCGCCAGCGTCTGTCAATCACTTCTTCATTCGCAATAATATTGCTAGTTATCTCCCTTAGCTCTGCACCGACAGACCGACAGACAGGTGGGTGGGTGGGTAGGTAGGTAGATAGGTAGGAAGGTAGGTAGATAGGAGTTGGTGCACTGTGTTAGGACTCTCCTTGAGTGATCTAAAGAACAAGACTGGAACACTTATGGGGATAACCTACAATGAAGTGACTCTATATGACAAACCCCAAAAAAGGGGGGGGGGGGCAATAAGCATGTATATAATACACTTCATTGTTACCGAAAAGTCTTTATCTGTCCCTTTCCTCAGGTTGTGAAAGATCTCCTGGATACCAAATGCAAGTGTCATGGCGTCTCAGGCTCCTGTACTGTGAAGACATGCTGGCTGCAATTATCTCCCTTTAAAGTTGTCAGCAATGAACTCAAGCAGAAGTACGAAACGGCAGTTCAGGCCCTCTCCTTTCCGAACCAGGCAGCAGCCGGAACTGTACATCTTCTTAAACGACGTGACAATATAAGAGATGTGTCCTCGCTACATGGAACGGATCTGGTTCCTCTCGACGAAGCAGAACTAGCCTATATAGACACCTCTCCCAGCTTCTGCCTCAACAGCAGCTTCTCTCCGGGCACTTCCAAGCGCGCTTGTGTCAAGGGAGACAATTGTGACAATTTGTGTTGTGATCGCGGTTACAATGTTCAGAAACAGATATTGAAGAGAAGCTGCAGATGTGAGACCATTTGGTGTTGCAGGATCAAGTGTAAAGTGTGTCTTGTTGAGAAAGAAGTTCATCTGTGCAAATAAAGTTTAGTAGAATCAATAAAACAATACATCGTAGTCACCGATTTGTAACCCATGCAAACATTTTTCATTATTTGAATTAAACTGTCGTAAGCAGTGGCAAATTACACCATTAAAGAACTATTTTTAAGGCTATATTTGACTGGCCTTGAAAAGGCCACTCTTTATATTTTAAAAAAAATAGCAGAATTACAAGACCACGTGAATAGTCTAAACGTAGTGTGTAAGGAACGTAACATCAATTAACAGTTCATTACCCCATATGGACAACAATCACCTTCGGTGATGGACCCTGACTATAACTTCTCTTAGATGTTGAACAGGGTAGAGGTAATGGTGAAATCGAATTCGAATACATAACATGACAAACATCAGTAAAACAGAGGTGATGACTTTAACCAAAGAACCAAAAAAAAAAAAAAAAAATTTTTTAATTTTTAAAAAATGCATCTAAAAGACCCCCCCCCCCCCCCCAAAAAAAAAAAAGTAGAAAGCTACAAGTACCTAGGAAGTAAAATATTATCAATTGGCAAATCCGAAGACAAGATCGAAAAAATATATGCAATAATGCAAACCAACTCATTGGACAGATGGCACCAATTCTGAAGAACAAACGGGTGGGTATCTGTAGTCACTAAGAAAGCACTCTACAATACATTATTAATACCAACTCTATGCTACCAATGCCAAACCTGGACAATAGCAGAATAAAGATAAAAGGAAAATCAAAACAACAGAAATGAGATTCCTGAGAAGAATACTCAATTTATCAAGAAGAGAGAAAATAAGAAATGAAATTATGACCATGGTGGGGGTTACAGAAGGGCTAGATTTTATCAGAAGCCAACAAGTCAAATGGTTTGGCCGTGTAACTAGATTACCAACTAACAGAATACCGTAACGAGCAATGATATACAGACCAGAGGGAAGCAAAAGAAGATGCCGACCATCTAAACGATGGACAGATGGAATAGCAGAGTCCATGGGTATCTCGATAAATGAAACCCATACACGGGCACTCTCCGGCTGTTTATGCTTCACCTCGACACCACAGAGGGAACAAGACGAGATGAGATGAGGTGAGAATCTCGTATTAATAATCTAGAGATATGGTTTCCGCTGCCTGTATTTTAAGGGTCTTTCTTCTCATGTTGGAAATTTGTTGTCGTTATTGTTGTTGTTGTTGTTGTTTTTAAGTAAATGTAACAAGGGGAAGACAGAGAAGTAAATACCTGAATGGCTTGGCTACGTGGCATGGCCAATTCAGGAACACTGAGATGATCCACGACTCTGGTGAACAAGTGAAATGGCGAATCATGACCGCCCACGCTTATCGGTATGGCACATGATGGATGTATGGAAATATAACATTCAAGATACATATCTGATCTGATGTATGAAAGATGAATTACTTGAAAGGCCGAAAGTAAGACGGGCCTGTGTTTGAAAATAAATTTTGCTTGTTCGTTCGTTCTTTTTATTCGTGTATTTATCTATGTATAGTCTTCCAGATGTATTTTTTGGAGCACAAGAATTTACTATACTGATTTACCGTAATGATTTCTTCATAGTTCTGACTGCTTACTTGTCGCTATCGGTAAAAGCCATGTCTCTGATAACAGCCTTTCGCGTCAGGATTTTCTAGCGATCCTTATCCAATTGTACATTCACGCTGACATACATTTAAGGCCCTCTCTCTCTCTCTCTCTCTCTCTCTCTCTCTCTCTCTCTCTCTCTCTCTCTCTCTCTCTCTCTCTCTCTCTCTTTCTTTCTTTCGCTCGCTCGTTCGCTCTTTCTCACTCTGTGTGTGTGTGTATGTGTGTGTGTGTGTGTGTGTGTGTGTGTTTCTACATGAATGTAACATGCATAATAAATAATATATGACTGATATGTGAAAGAAGAGTGGTTGTGTAACACAATTGCCAATAAGTAGGCATAGTGGGCCCTAACAGAGAGAGGTAAATGAGTACTCGGAAAACTGTCCATTTCAAATTGTTATTGTGATAAGAAAATACCTCTTAAGAGAGTAAATTCAAGAAACAAAAGTCCGTGCTTTGGAAACCAGGTTGAAAGTCAATTCGGAGAATTATCTGACGCGGGTATTACGCAATACGTATGACATCTGAAGCTACTAGAATGAGACTTCTGGTTAATTGGACGTTTGGTCTAACATTAACCTGGCCGACGGTGACAGCGCAGTTCGATCCCTTTCTAGAAGGAACACAACCCAGTTAATGCCTGAATAAGGCGGAATAAAAGCATTCCAGAACTAGCTCAGGCAAGTGTAGATGGAAGTTAAAAGTTAGTTGCATATCCTTTACAGGGCACAGCAGTTGCATATCCTTTACAGGGCACAACAGTTGCATATCCTTTACAGGGCATAGCAGTTGCATATCCTTTACAGGACGTACCAGTCAACCCTAGAATATTTTTGCTGCTCATGATTCCTGGGCAACTGTACGTTCAGTAGTTTGCCATTGCTTTCTGAACGACTGGCACCCATACCATTTCATTAAAAACCGAACGAGTTCGATTTTTTTGTTTTTACTACATATCGAATAGAATCGAACCGACACGGAGATGAACATTAAACTCTGAGATTAGGAACTAAGCGCAGAGATGTAAGAAAGAAGACGATGAGATAAGGAACTAAGCGCAGTGATGTAAGAAAGAAGGCGCTGAGATGTGACAGCAAGATACTGATAGCTAGACACCCTTTTACGAAGGGACGCGTAGAAACAAACTGAGGTAAGTCAGACATAGAAGAAGGGACACAAGGCGGCATACAGGTAGAGAGACATGTACGTTATTACGAGCTGATAAGTTTAGAATCGGGTAGTCTAAACCGCAATACTGGGAAACTAACCATCGGCGGGGACACTCCACAATCAATGTTATAGAATTCTTACAGTTCCATATCAGAAGTCGAATTAGAGACTAGTCACTTGACATCGCATGTGTATGTAAATTAATTGATGAACTGCTGCATGGGTGTTTCTGTTTAATAAACTTTGGAAAGAAACTGCCAAGGAGATTCCCGAGTTGTTAGTTCTGTGTAGTTGACGTCAGGGGAACTAACCGTAAATTACGTGTAAGACAAATAATACTAGTGGTGTCCCTTGAGGAAACATTTAATGACGATTTGAACTTATCTCTGTACAATATGGCACTTCTGGTTCAATGGGCGGCCTGAACAAAACAAATGACCAAACGAATGAAGCTGGGTATAATTTCTCCGAATTTACAAGTTCTGCTGCAGTTGGAAGGGCCGAATGTAAGACAGGCCTCTGTGCCCAGTTGGTGGCACCATGAAAATAAAGTTCGTTCGTTGGTTCTCTCTCTCTCTCTCTCTCTCTCTCTCTCTCTCTCTCTCTCTCTCTCTCTCTCTCTCTCTCTCTCTCTCCCCCACTCTGTATGTGTGTGTATGTGTGTGAGAGTGTGTGTATTTGATCGAGTGTTAAATAAAACATATATGTCTCAGAGTTGTATCGATAAAAGAAACATATCTATTTCAGTGATGTATCTATATAACAGACATATCGGTCTCAGAGCTATATCTATATAAAACGTATATGTCTCAGATTTGTATCTGTATAAGGCATATCTGTCTCAGAGCTGTATCTATATAACAGACATATCTGTCTCAGAGTTGTGTCTATATAAGACATATCTGTTTCAGAGCTGTATCTGTTTAAGACATATATGTCTCAGAACTGTATCGATGTAAGACATATCTATCTCACATTTATATCTATATAAGACATATGTCTCATAGTTGTATCTATATAAGATATATCTGTCTCATAGCTGTATCTATTTTACAGACATATCTGTCTCATAGCTGTATCTATATGAGAAACATGTTCGTCTCATAACCTATCTATATGAGAGACATATGTGTCTTATTGCCGAAACTATTTGCCTGTCGTGTCTACCTCATCGCCTTGTCTATGTACCAGCCATCTATATCTCATGTCCATACCTATCTCACCTCGGTATCTACCCCGTCTGCATCTGTAGACCATATCTCTTAAACTGGGATTCAACCCGGCTCCGGCCTATTCATACAGCAGTGCACTATCTACATACGCGCATGAATCACCAAAACACGAGAAGTAGGCCATGAGCGTGCTAAAACACGATTACAACTATCGAAATGGACGTTGCGGCCAAAGTCTTCGTTTGACAAACTAAGAAGAGAAAACGTGAAAACTACAGTAGCAGTTCGCGGGAATGGACAATGAATAACATTAGAATACTGGGAGCTGTAGATCTGCATACGTGTATGACTACCGACGACGACAATCCCCCATGCATGACAGCAGTGCCAGCAAGACTTCCTGGTCTGTACTTCATACCTCTCGCACCTTCTGGGTCGTAATGATGGACGTCCGGGTGTCACGCCCTAGCTCGCTCAACTATTTCTGCACCGCTACTGCCATGTGTAACAGAGCGGCACACGCAACTTGCGTTTCCTTTCATGACCTCAGTCTCAACGGTCAACCTTGATGTTCCTTCTTTATTTCTGTGATCTGGCCTATGATCAGTATGAGTGGTAGATCAGTGATTCATGACCTCAGTCTCAACGGTCAACCTTGATGTTCCTTCTTTATTTCTGTGATCTGGCCTATGATCAGTATGAGTGGTAGATCAGTGATTCATGACCTCAGTCTCAACGGTCAACCTTGATGTTCCTTCTTTATTTCTGTGATCTGGCCTATGATCAGTATGAGTGGTAGATCAGTGATTCATGACCTCAGTCTCAACGGTCAACCTTGATGTTCCTTCTTTATTTCTGTGATCTGGCCTATGATCAGTATGAGTGGTAGATCAGTGATTCATGACCTCAGTCTCAACGGTCAACCTTGATGTTCCTTCTTTATTTCTGTGATCTGGCCTATGATCAGTATGAGTGGTAGATCAGTGATTCATGACCTCAGTCTCAACGGTCAACCTTGATGTTCCTTCTTTATTTCTGTGATCTGGCCTATGATCAGTATGAGTGGTAGATCAGTGATTCATGACCTCAGTCTCAACGGTCAACCTTGATGTTCCTTCTTTATTTCTGTGATCTGGCCTATGATCAGTATGAGTGGTAGATCAGTGATTCATGACCTCAGTCTCAACGGTCAACCTTGATGTTCCTTCTTTATTTCTGTGATCTGGCCTATGATCAGTATGAGTGGTAGATCAGTGATTCATGACCTCAGTCTCAACGGTCAACCTTGATGTTCCTTCTTTATTTCTGTGATCTGGCCTATGATCAGTATGAGTGGTAGATCAGTGATTCATGACCTCAGTCTCAACGGTCAACCTTGATGTTCCTTCTTTATTTCTGTGATCTGGCCTATGATCAGTATGAGTGGTAGATCAGTGATTCATGACCTCAGTCTCAACGGTCAACCTTGATGTTCCTTCTTTATTTCTGTGATCTGGCCTATGATCAGTATGAGTGGTAGATCAGTGATTCATGACCTCAGTCTCAACGGTCAACCTTGATGTTCCTTCTTTATTTCTGTGATCTGGCCTATGATCAGTATGAGTGGTAGATCAGTGATTCATGACCTCAGTCTCAACGGTCAACCTTGATGTTCCTTCTTTATTTCTGTGATCTGGCCTATGATCAGTATGAGTGGTAGATCAGTGATTCATGACCTCAGTCTCAACGGTCAACCTTGATGTTCCTTCTTTATTTCTGTGATCTGGCCTATGATCAGTATGAGTGGTAGATCAGTGATTCATGACCTCAGTCTCAACGGTCAACCTTGATGTTCCTTCTTTATTTCTGTGATCTGGCCTATGATCAGTATGAGTGGTAGATCAGTGATTCATGACCTCAGTCTCAACGGTCAACCTTGATGTTCCTTCTTTATTTCTGTGATCTGGCCTATGATCAGTATGAGTGGTAGATCAGTGATTCATGACCTCAGTCTCAACGGTCAACCTTGATGTTCCTTCTTTATTTCTGTGATCTGGCCTATGATCAGTATGAGTGGTAGATCAGTTATTCATGACCTCAGTCTCAACGGTCAACCTTGATGTTCCTTCTTTATTTCTGTGATCTGGCCTATGATCAGTATGAGTGGTAGATCAGTGATTCATGACCTCAGTCTCAACGGTCAACCTCGATGTTCCTTCTTTATTTCTGTGATCTGGCCTATGATCAGTATGAGTGGTAGATCAGTGATTCATGACCTCAGTCTCAACGGTCAACCTCGATGTTCCTTCTTTATTTCTGTGATCTGGCCTATGATCAGTATGAGTGGTAGATCAGTGATTCATGACCTCAGTCTCAACGGTCAACCTTGATGTTCCTTCTTTATTTCTGTGATCTGGCCTATGATCAGTATGAGTGGTAGATCAGTGATTCATGACCTCAGTCTCAACGGTCAACCTTGATGTTCCTTCTTTATTTCTGTGATCTGGCCTATGATCAGTATGAGTGGTAGATCAGTGATTCATGACCTCAGTCTCAACGGTCAACCTTGATGTTCCTTCTTTATTTCTGTGATCTGGCCTATGATCAGTATGAGTGGTAGATCAGTGATTCATGACCTCAGTCTCAACGGTCAACCTTGATGTTCCTTCTTTATTTCTGTGATCTGGCCTATGATCAGTATGAGTGGTAGATCAGTGATTCATGACCTCAGTCTCAACGGTCAACCTTGATGTTCCTTCTTTATTTCTGTGATCTGGCCTATGATCAGTATGAGTGGTAGATCAGTGATTCATGACCTCAGTCTCAACGGTCAACCTTGATGTTCCTTCTTTATTTCTGTGATCTGGCCTATGATCAGTATGAGTGGTAGATCAGTGATTCATGACCTCAGTCTCAACGGTCAACCTTGATGTTCCTTCTTTATTTCTGTGATCTGGCCTATGATCAGTATGAGTGGTAGATCAGTGATTCATGACCTCAGTCTCAACGGTCAACCTTGATGTTCCTTCTTTATTTCTGTGATCTGGCCTATGATCAGTATGAGTGGTAGATCAGTGATTCATGACCTCAGTCTCAACGGTCAACCTTGATGTTCCTTCTTTATTTCTGTGATCTGGCCTATGATCAGTATGAGTGGTAGATCAGTGATTCATGACCTCAGTCTCAACGGTCAACCTTGATGTTCCTTCTTTATTTCTGTGATCTGGCCTATGATCAGTATGAGTGGTAGATCAGTGATTCATGACCTCAGTCTCAACGGTCAACCTTGATGTTCCTTCTTTATTTCTGTGATCTGGCCTATGATCAGTATGAGTGGTAGATCAGTGATTCATGACCTCAGTCTCAACGGTCAACCTTGATGTTCCTTCTTTATTTCTGTGATCTGGCCTATGATCAGTATGAGTGGTAGATCAGTGATTCATGACCTCAGTCTCAACGGTCAACCTTGATGTTCCTTCTTTATTTCTGTGATCTGGCCTATGATCAGTATGAGTGGTAGATCAGTGATTCATGACCTCAGTCTCAACGGTCAACCTTGTTGTTCCTTCTTTATTTCTGTGATCTGGCCTATGATCAGTATGAGTGGTAGATCAGTGATTCATGACCTCAGTCTCAACGGTCAACCTTGATGTTCCTTCTTTATTTCTGTGATCTGGCCTATGATCAGTATGAGTGGTAGATCAGTTATTCATGACCTCAGTCTCAACGGTCAACCTTGATGTTCCTTCTTTATTTCTGTGATCTGGCCTATGATCAGTATGAGTGGTAGATCAGTGATTCATGACCTCAGTCTCAACGGTCAACCTCGATGTTCCTTCTTTATTTCTGTGATCTGGCCTATGATCAGTATGAGTGGTAGATCAGTGATTCATGACCTCAGTCTCAACGGTCAACCTCGATGTTCCTTCTTTATTTCTGTGATCTGGCCTATGATCAGTATGAGTGGTAGATCAGTGATTCATGACCTCAGTCTCAACGGTCAACCTTGATGTTCCTTCTTTATTTCTGTGATCTGGCCTATGATCAGTATGAGTGGTAGATCAGTGATTCATGACCTCAGTCTCAACGGTCAACCTTGATGTTCCTTCTTTATTTCTGTGATCTGGCCTATGATCAGTATGAGTGGTAGATCAGTGATTCATGACCTCAGTCTCAACGGTCAACCTTGATGTTCCTTCTTTATTTCTGTGATCTGGCCTATGATCAGTATGAGTGGTAGATCAGTGATTCATGACCTCAGTCTCAACGGTCAACCTTGATGTTCCTTCTTTATTTCTGTGATCTGGCCTATGATCAGTATGAGTGGTAGATCAGTGATTCATGACCTCAGTCTCAACGGTCAACCTTGATGTTCCTTCTTTATTTCTGTGATCTGGCCTATGATCAGTATGAGTGGTAGATCAGTGATTCATGACCTCAGTCTCAACGGTCAACCTTGATGTTCCTTCTTTATTTCTGTGATCTGGCCTATGATCAGTATGAGTGGTAGATCAGTGATTCATGACCTCAGTCTCAACGGTCAACCTTGATGTTCCTTCTTTATTTCTGTGATCTGGCCTATGATCAGTATGAGTGGTAGATCAGTGATTCATGACCTCAGTCTCAACGGTCAACCTTGATGTTCCTTCTTTATTTCTGTGATCTGGCCTATGATCAGTATGAGTGGTAGATCAGTGATTCATGACCTCAGTCTCAACGGTCAACCTTGATGTTCCTTCTTTATTTCTGTGATCTGGCCTATGATCAGTATGAGTGGTAGATCAGTGATTCATGACCTCAGTCTCAACGGTCAACCTTGATGTTCCTTCTTTATTTCTGTGATCTGGCCTATGATCAGTATGAGTGGTAGATCAGTGATTCATGACCTCAGTCTCAACGGTCAACCTTGATGTTCCTTCTTTATTTCTGTGATCTGGCCTATGATCAGTATGAGTGGTAGATCAGTGATTCATGACCTCAGTCTCAACGGTCAACCTTGATGTTCCTTCTTTATTTCTGTGATCTGGCCTATGATCAGTATGAGTGGTAGATCAGTGATTCATGACCTCAGTCTCAACGGTCAACCTTGATGTTCCTTCTTTATTTCTGTGATCTGGCCTATGATCAGTATGAGTGGTAGATCAGTGATTCATGACCTCAGTCTCAACGGTCAACCTTGATGTTCCTTCTTTATTTCTGTGATCTGGCCTATGATCAGTATGAGTGGTAGATCAGTGATTCATGACCTCAGTCTCAACGGTCAACCTTGATGTTCCTTCTTTATTTCTGTGATCTGGCCTATGATCAGTATGAGTGGTAGATCAGTGATTCATGACCTCAGTCTCAACGGTCAACCTTGATGTTCCTTCTTTATTTCTGTGATCTGGCCTATGATCAGTATGAGTGGTAGATCAGTGATTCATGACCTCAGTCTCAACGGTCAACCTTGATGTTCCTTCTTTATTTCTGTGATCTGGCCTATGATCAGTATGAGTGGTAGATCAGTGATTCATGACCTCAGTCTCAACGGTCAACCTTGATGTTCCTTCTTTATTTCTGTGATCTGGCCTATGATCAGTATGAGTGGTAGATCAGTTATTCATGACCTCAGTCTCAACGGTCAACCTTGATGTTCCTTCTTTATTTCTGTGATCTGGCCTATGATCAGTATGAGTGGTAGATCAGTGATTCATGACCTCAGTCTCAACGGTCAACCTCGATGTTCCTTCTTTATTTCTGTGATCTGGCCTATGATCAGTATGAGTGGTAGATCAGTGATTCATGACCTCAGTCTCAACGGTCAACCTCGATGTTCCTTCTTTATTTCTGTGATCTGGCCTATGATCAGTATGAGTGGTAGATCAGTGATTCATGACCTCAGTCTCAACGGTCAACCTTGATGTTCCTTCTTTATTTCTGTGATCTGGCCTATGATCAGTATGAGTGGTAGATCAGTGATTCATGACCTCAGTCTCAACGGTCAACCTTGATGTTCCTTCTTTATTTCTGTGATCTGGCCTATGATCAGTATGAGTGGTAGATCAGTGATTCATGACCTCAGTCTCAACGGTCAACCTTGATGTTCCTTCTTTATTTCTGTGATCTGGCCTATGATCAGTATGAGTGGTAGATCAGTGATTCATGACCTCAGTCTCAACGGTCAACCTTGATGTTCCTTCTTTATTTCTGTGATCTGGCCTATGATCAGTATGAGTGGTAGATCAGTGATTCATGACCTCAGTCTCAACGGTCAACCTTGATGTTCCTTCTTTATTTCTGTGATCTGGCCTATGATCAGTATGAGTGGTAGATCAGTGATTCATGACCTCAGTCTCAACGGTCAACCTTGATGTTCCTTCTTTATTTCTGTGATCTGGCCTATGATCAGTATGAGTGGTAGATCAGTGATTCATGACCTCAGTCTCAACGGTCAACCTTGATGTTCCTTCTTTATTTCTGTGATCTGGCCTATGATCAGTATGAGTGGTAGATCAGTGATTCATGACCTCAGTCTCAACGGTCAACCTTGATGTTCCTTCTTTATTTCTGTGATCTGGCCTATGATCAGTATGAGTGGTAGATCAGTGATTCATGACCTCAGTCTCAACGGTCAACCTTGATGTTCCTTCTTTATTTCTGTGATCTGGCCTATGATCAGTATGAGTGGTAGATCAGTGATTCATGACCTCAGTCTCAACGGTCAACCTTGATGTTCCTTCTTTATTTCTGTGATCTGGCCTATGATCAGTATGAGTGGTAGATCAGTGATTCATGACCTCAGTCTCAACGGTCAACCTTGATGTTCCTTCTTTATTTCTGTGATCTGGCCTATGATCAGTATGAGTGGTAGATCAGTGATTCATGACCTCAGTCTCAACGGTCAACCTTGATGTTCCTTCTTTATTTCTGTGATCTGGCCTATGATCAGTATGAGTGGTAGATCAGTGATTCATGACCTCAGTCTCAACGGTCAACCTTGATGTTCCTTCTTTATTTCTGTGATCTGGCCTATGATCAGTATGAGTGGTAGATCAGTGATTCATGACCTCAGTCTCAACGGTCAACCTTGATGTTCCTTCTTTATTTCTGTGATCTGGCCTATGATCAGTATGAGTGGTAGATCAGTGATTCATGACCTCAGTCTCAACGGTCAACCTTGATGTTCCTTTTTTATTTCTGTGATCTGGCCTATGATCAGTATGAGTGGTAGATCAGTGATTCATGACCTCAGTCTCAACGGTCAACCTTGATGTTCCTTCTTTATTTCTGTGATCTGGCCTATGATCAGTATGAGTGGTAGATCAGTGATTCATGACCTCAGTCTCAACGGTCAACCTTGATGTTCCTTCTTTATTTCTGTGATCTGGCCTATGATCAGTATGAGTGGTAGATCAGTGATTCATGACCTCAGTCTCAACGGTCAACCTTGATGTTCCTTCTTTATTTCTGTGATCTGGCCTATGATCAGTATGAGTGGTAGATCAGTGATTCATGACCTCAGTCTCAACGGTCAACCTTGATGTTCCTTCTTTATTTCTGTGATCTGGCCTATGATCAGTATGAGTGGTAGATCAGTGATTACTTTATTTCTGTGATCTGGCCTATGATCAGTATGAGTGGTAGATCAGTGATTACTTTATTTCTGTGATCTGGCCTATGATTAGTATGAGTGGTGGATCAGTGATTACTTTATTTCTGTGATCTGGCCTATGATCAGTATGAGTGGTGGTTCAGTGATTACTTTATTTCTGTGATATGGCCTATGATCAGTATGAGTGGTAGATCAGTGATTACTTCAAGGCGACAATTTCTAATGATTCTTCGCATTGCATGATGTTGCCTTCATTCTATTCAATCGATACTTTCCTATTATGGTTGAAATATTACTTGAATAACAGAAATAACTTTTCAATATCAACGTCGGTATAAATGTATTTCATTTCCTTGCTTGGCCAAAAATTAATGGGAGCAAATGCACAAGAATACAGCACACTGCAACTGCACATTATTAAAACCTTCCTTAAACTGAACATCGTGTGGTATGCATCAACTTATTTCTCCTGATTTTATTAATTTAATTCTCCTGGTTAGACAAATATGTGAATAAACTATCGAATATAGTGACCAGCAGAATATTGTGTTTGTAGATCAGGAAAAGGCTTTCGATAGAGTAGACAGATACAAATTATGGACCATTCTTGAAGACTATGGGATACAAGGGCAACTGCTAGAAAACATCATAGCCATGTACCACTTAAGCCGAAGTGCAGTAAGAACACAAGAAGGTATATCAGATATGTTCACAATCAATACAGAAGTGAGACAGGGATGTGTGCTCTCCCCCCTGCTATTTAATATCTACGTGGACAGAATTTCCAAAGAAGCAAGTCTCGACAGAACAGATTCAGAAAATTTAGAACTCTTTACTCCACAGGAAACAACTGATCCACAGGAAATAAATGAACTTCTATTTGCAGACGATCAGTGCCTGTTTTATAGCGACGAGGGCAGACTACAAAAACATATTAATAATCTGAGTTCAATATGCAGCATAAATACAGCCAAAACAGAAGTAATGCGAGTTGGCAGATCGCCAGGCCCACTAAGTATACAGATAAATAGCACAACTCTGAAACAAGTTAAAGAATTCAAATATCTTGGAAGTATGATCACAGAAGATGGCAGATTAGACAGAGAAATTGCAATCAGATGTCAAAAAGCTAGTGCACTTACATATCAATTATCACCCTTACTGAAACATCCAAATATATCCATGTCCGCAAAACGACAGATAATCAACAGCATATTCACACCAACCCTATGCTACCAGTCTCAGACCAGGACTTTATCAAAATTGCACCTTTGCAAAATCAACACCTGCGAAATGAGATGCCTGAGGAGAGCTGCCAACTTAACAATCCGAGACAGAGTAAGAAATGCCATTATCAGACAGACTGTGGGATCAACACCTTGTGCCACATTTATTGAAAGACAGAAGATCAAGTGGTTTGGCCATGTCGTTAGAATGCAACACCAGCAACTACCATCACTGGCCTTACATCAAAGATTATCTGCGACGAGACCACGAGGACGTCCAAGAAGAAAATAGATTGACGACATCAAAGACATTGTACAACCACACGGAATGACACTATCCAGTGCCGCCCACCGGGCGTTGGAACGCAAATTATTCCTCCCCACGACGCTTGACGGCAGAAGTGGAAGATGATGATGATGATGATGATGATGATGATGATGATGATGATGATGATGATGATGATGATGATGATGATGATGATGATGATGATGATGATGATGATGATGATGATGATGATGATGATGATGATGATGATGATGATGATGATGATGATGATGATGATGATGATGATGATGAATTCTTCTGGTTTTATTAACCAAGTTGACCTTATATTCTGAACAAAATATCTATCCTTTGTAGAAACCTAACTGACCTACAAGGTGCCTTCATCCTGATGTAAACTTAACTGAAGATTGTACACGTCTTTCCCCGATGGAAAATTAGCTGAAACTGCCCTTGTCAACAAT
Organism: Cepaea hortensis; assembly: GCA_963921405.1. Classification (NCBI taxonomy): domain Eukaryota; kingdom Metazoa; phylum Mollusca; class Gastropoda; order Stylommatophora; family Helicidae; genus Cepaea; species Cepaea hortensis. The sequence continues at coordinate 83,223,657 of OY992892.1, forward strand.
AAAAACTTGTTGTTGTTGACAATTGTTTGTCATAACCCCCAAATCCACGACGTAATTACCTCTTGGTGCATTTTCGTGCCTAAGTTATAAAGAACAACCAGATTCTCTATTTTTCTGTTCCCGCCAATATTACTTTCCCGCCAATATTACTTCCTCATATGAGCTACTCTGTTACAACACATATATAACACCCCCCCCCCCCCTCCCTGGCTGCCTTGCAGGGTCTATCTCTTTGGACGAAGGCTAATGGAGCCAACCATACACAAACCGGCGGAAGTCAAGGGGAAACCATCACGGTATTTTCCCATGATAATCGTGTTTCGAAATAATATTGAGCAAAGATAACGACGTTAATGGGTGTTCCAGTGGAGTCTCTTCGTCTCAAGCTACAGGGGACAAGCTACAGGTGATGCCCGATCATCATCAGGCAAACTGTATGCAAAGTACATGTGAAACATATAATAAATGTTTGTACATGGGATGCCAGAACACTTAGCCAGAGTGGAAAATTAGATAATATCAAGACATAAATGGAAAGAATGAAGATAAACATATTAGGGATTAGTGAAATGAGATGGCCAGGTGCAAAAGGGAGGCGGGGGGGGGGGGGTCCATAGAAAGCCTTTGTGTGGTCAAGGAAGCAAATATGTTTTAATGTGAACATGCATATCCATACCGAAATTTACACCGTGTGACTTATTTCAGTGAACTGACGAATCATTACATTCCAGCATCTGCCACATTCTGTATGCTAAGATAAACACGTGAACCGTGTTGGTTTCTCATGAAGTGGTCAGTGTGGCGTCGCAGACTCCACACCCAGCTCCTTGACGTCTGAAGAAGTAGGTCAGCGGGACACCGCTCTGTCACGACCTTCTGTCATTACATCGATGCGATCAGCCAGTGGTGTATTTCATGTATGCCACGATTGGTGCGCACTTCAATGGCGCCATTTGAAAGCAAAAATCACCAGAGCGGTGGGTTATGGTTCACGTCCACATAAGTTATAAAATACTTCCCAAGTGCATGACGCATCAGATGGGTGTACCAGGTAGATTGTATCTGTTTCTTAAATATTGTGTGTTAACTTTCAGGTAAACAAAGGTAACCTGGGGATTAGGCCATCCATAAATTGCTGTTGAAGTCTTCTGAATATGTCCCCCTACTGCTCTCTGGTCGCCTTCATTATCTTCTTCTTCTTCTTCTTCTTCTTCTTCTTCTTCTTCTTCTTCTTCTTCTTCTTCTTCTTCTCCTCCTCCTCCTCCTGCTTCTTCTTCTACGTCTTCTTCTTCTTCTTCTTTTTCTTCTTCTTCTTCTTCTTCTTCTTCTTCTTCTTCTTCTTCTTCTTCTTCTTCTTCTTCTTCTTCTTCTTCTTCTTCTTCTTCTTCTTCTTCTTCTTCTTCTTCTACTTCTTCTCCTCCTCCTCCTCCTCCTCCCCCTTCTCCTCCTCTTTCTGCTTCTTCTTCTTCTTCTTCTTCTTCTTTTTCTTCTTCTTCTTCTTCTTCTTCTTCTTCTTCTTCTTCTTCTTCTTCTTCTTCTTCTTCTTCTTCTTCTTCTTCTTCTTCTTCTTCTTCTATTTCTTCCTTTTGCGGTTTTGACATATATACAGCTGTATTTGAAAGCTCGTTGACTCTCCGACTTGTGTGTTTGGTTGCTATTGAGTGCCAATGTTCAACCCGCAATAGACCAAGCATACCGCCGTATTGAAGGGTCAGTTCGCATGTCTGTTTTGTTTGTCTTCACGTGCATGTGTATTGGCACCAAATTTAGTTTACTGACTACTATATCTCATCATTGGTGCCGTGCCGTTAACCATTGTCAATCATGTTTCAACATTGAATTGCTCGTTACTTGTTTACTTGCTTTATTTGTGAACTGGTTGCTTGCTTGTTTGGCTGGCAAGTTGATCGGTTGGTTGGTTAGCTGATTGGTTTATGAATGTGGAAGATTGAGTTTAAACTTTTAGGTCCTTTGTTATGGCGTTCAGGTCGTTTAGGTCCTAAAAATGGCTTGCAACTTTTGGATAACGTGGTGACAACTGGCAAGGTTGAGGAGAAAAGAACAAAGGAAAAGCAGAGAAGTAAATACTGGATGGCTTGGCTACGAAGCATGGTCGAGACAAGAACACGGAGCAGATCCACGACTCTGATGATCGTGTGAAATGGTGAAACATAACCGCCAACGTGTATCAGCATGGCACATGATGATAATCAGCTATTGGAGTAGAGACTTTCCTCCCGACCAATTACTTTCTCCACAGAGACTGTGTTGTGGTGCTACCCTTCCCCTCCCCAGGCTTAGAAACCAACGAGATGAGCAAGGCCGATACAGAATCTTCACATCTGCGGACAGGCAGGTCAGGACGTATCCAGGACAGGATTCGGCACAGCATCTACAGACTGGCTGGGGTTGTGCCTAAGATGGTCGTGTTTCGTCTACAGCCCTTATACACGAGATGGCTTCGCGTGAAAATCTTAAAAGTGTGATAGAAATTACAATAACCATGTCATTGTCTTGTAACCTGTCAATATTGTTGTTAAGGATGTCAAGAGGGTTAAGCACGTGCCATCACGATGCAGACGAGCTCGGTGACGTCATAAAGACAGTTTAAAGATGGCCGCCCAAGTTTTGACATGCACCATACATTTTTTTTTTAAATCAGTGTAGGGGTGAAACCTATAGAAATTCATTTGGCAATGAAGTTCCAGTGTTGTGATGCATGCCTGCCAGTCTAGCAAGTGTATCAGTGGAGTAGGAAGTATCAAAATGGCATGACTTCTGTGACAGACGTTTCGGTCCGATGAAGAAGTACAGCAGGTGGTGCATGAGTGATTACACACGCGACCAAGATTTGTTTGTTTTTTGTTTGTTTGTTTGTTTGCTTGTTTGTTTGTTTTGGTCTACTTGATTCCAGGCACTTTATCGGCGCTGGAGGGCTTGCATTGAACATAGTGATTACTACATCGAAAAAATGATACATGTGTTCTTTACTTTTTCAGAATATATTCACCCAATAAACAACAAATAAACAAAATAACAAACAACACACACACACGCACGCACACACGCGCGCGCACACACACACACACACACACACATTTAAGGATTTCACTTGAAGCCCCCTCGTATTTGATCGTCAAAAGACTCCAATCTCAATGCCCAATGGGATGTACTCCGTCCTATCACACACTCCCGAGAGTCTCCGGTCTGCTGTCTGTTCGTTGTCCAGTTGTACAGTTTGACTACGTCGTTGTCTATGTACCTTCCATTTGTTTCTTTTCCCAAAACTTTAACTCTTTTTGTAATATTTCTGAAACGTCTTAATTGTCTACATCTAATTTTTCTAATCTAATAACGATTTTCATCTGCTTTTCGGAGTACTCCCAGATGTAGCTCCCCCTCTGTAGCTTGTACTCTTTGCATTTTCCTCAGACACCACATCTGTACTGCCATAGAGCAGTTCTTGGCACGTCTGCTTACTGTACTAGCTACCAACCTATGACAGTAAGACGGGTGTCATTTCAAGTATAATGCTACCACACAAATATTCTGAGAATACCATGGATCAAGATGGAAATGTTACCACACAGAAACATTCTGAGAATACCATGGGTCAAGATGGAATGTTACCACACAGAAACATTTTGAGAATACCATGGATCAAGATGTAAATGTTACCACACAGAAACACTCTGAGAATACCATGGATCAAGATGGAATGTTACCACACAGAAACATTTTGAGAATACCATGGATCAAGATGTAAATGTTACCCCACAGAAACACTCTGAGAATACCATGGATCAAGATGGAATGTTACCACACAGAAACATTCTGAGAATACCATGGATCAAGATGGGAATGTTACCACACACACAAACATTCCGAGAATACCATGGATCAAGATGGGAATGTTACCACACACACAAACATTCTGAGAATCCCATGGATCAAGATGGGAATGTTACCACACACACAAACATTCTGAGAATACCATGGATCAAGATGGGAATGGTACCACACACACAACCATTCTGAGAATACAATGGATCAAGATGGGAATGGTACCACACACACAACCATTCTGAGAATACCATGGATCAAGATGGAATGTTACCACACACAGAAACATTCCGAGAATATCATGGATCAAGATGGAATGTTACCACACACACACAAGTTCTGAGAATACCATGGATCAAGATGGAATGTTACCAAACACAAAGATTCTGAGAATACCATGGATCACGATGGAATGATACCACACACACACAAGTTCTGAGAATACCATGAATCAAGATGGAATGATACCACACACACACAAGTTCTGAGAATACCATGGATCAAGATGGAATGTTACCACACAGAAACATTCTGAGAATACCATGGATCAAGATGGAATGTTACCACACAGAAACATTCTGAGAATACCATGGATCAAGATGGAAATATTAACACACACAAACATTCCGAGAATACCATGGATCAAGATGGAATGTTACCACACAGAAACATTCTGAGAATACCATGGATCAAGATGGAATGTTACCACACAGAAACATTCTGAGAATACCATGGATCAAGATGGAATGTTACCACACAGAAACATTCTGAGAATACCATGGATCAAGATGGAAATGTTACCACACAGAAACATTCTGAGAATACCATGGATCAAGATGGTATGTTACCACACAGAAACATTCTGAGAATACCATGGATCAAGATGGAATGTTACCACACAGAAACACTCTGAGAATACCATGGGACAAGATGGAATGTTACCACACAGAAACATTCTGAGAATACCATGGATCAAGATGGAATGTTACCACACAGAAACATTCTGAGAATACCATGGATCAAGATGAAATGTTACCACACAGAAACACTCTGAGAATACCACGGATCAAGATGGAAATGTTACCACACAGAAACATTCTGAGAATACCATGGATCAAGATGGAAATGTTACCACACAGAAACATTCTGAGAATACCATGGATCAAGATGGTATGTTACCACACACAAACATTCTGAGAATACCACGGATCAAGATAGAAATGTTACCACACACACCAATTCTTAGAATAACATGGATCAAGATGGGAGTATTGCTACATACAAAAATTATGAGAATACCATGGATCAAGATGGAATGTTACCACACAGAAACATTCTGAGAATACCATGGATCAAGATGAAATGTTACCACACAGAAACACTCTGAGAATACCACGGATCAAGATGGAAATGTTACCACACAGAAACATTCTGAGAATACCATGGATCAAGATGGAAATGTTACCACACAGAAACATTCTGAGAATACCATGGATCAAGATAGAAATGTTACCACACACAAACATTCTGAGAATACCACGGATCAAGATAGAAATGTTACCACACACACCAATTCTTAGAATAACATGGATCAAGATGGGAGTATTGCTACATACAAAAATTATGAGAATACCATGCATCAAGATGGAAATTTTACCACACACAAACATTCTGAGAATACCATGGATCAAGATGGAAATGTTACCACACACAAACATTCCGAGAATACCATGGATCAAGATGGAAATGTTACCACACACAAACATTCGGAGAATACCACGGATCAAGATGGGAATGTTACCACACACACAAACATTCTGAGAATACCATGGATGAAGATGGGAATGTTACCACACACACACAAACATTCCGAGAATACCATGGATCAAGATGGGAATGTTACCACACACACACACACATTCTGAGAATACCATGGATCAAGATGGGAATGGTACTACACACACAGAAACATTCCGAGAATACCATGGATCAAGATGGAATGATACCACACACACATAAGTTCTGAGAATACCATGGATCAAGATGGAATATTACCACACAGAAACATTCTGAGAATACCATGGAACAAGATGGAATGTTACCACACAGAAACATTCTGAGAATACCATGGATCAAGATGGGAATGGTACCACACACACAACCATTCTGAGAATACCATGGATCAAGATGGGAATGTTACCACACACACAAAAACATTCCGAGAATACCATGGATCAAGATGGAATGTTACCACACATACAGAAATATTCCGAGAATATCATGGATCAAGATGGAATGTTACCACACACACACAAGTTCTGAGAATACCATGGATCAAGATGGAATGTTACCACACACAAAGATTCTGAGAATACCATGGATCAAGATGGAATGATACCACACACACACAAGTTCTGAGAATACCATGAATCAAGATGGAATGATACCACACACACACAAGTTCTGTGAATACCATGGATCAAGATGGAATGTTACCACACACACACAAGTTCTGAGAATACCATGGATCAAGATGGAATGTTACCACACACAAACATTCTGAGAATACCATGGATCAAGATGTAAATGTTACCACACAGAAACACTCTGAGAATACCATGGATCAAGATGGAATGTTACCACACAGAAACATTCTGAGAATACCATGGATCAAGATCGGAATGTTACCACACACACAAACATTCCGAGAATACCATGGATCAAGATGGGAATGTTACCACACACACAAACATTCTGAGAATACCATGGATCAAGATGAGAATGGTACCACACACACAACCATTCTGAGAATACAATGGTTCAAGATGGGAATGGTACCACACACACAACCATTCTGAGAATACCATGGATCAAGATGGAATGTTACCACACACACAGAAACATTCCGAGAATATCATGGATCAAGATGGAATGTTACCACACACACACAAGTTCTGAGAATACCATGGATCAAGATGGAATGTTACCACACACAAAGATTCTGAGAATACCATGGATCAAGATGGAATGATACCACACACACACAAGTTCTGAGAATACCATGAATCAAGATGGAATGATACCACACACACACAAGTTCTGAGAATACCATGGATCAAGATGGAATGTTACCACACAGAAACATTCTGAGAATACCATGGATCAAGATGGAATGTTACCACACAGAAACATTCTGAGAATACCATGGATCAAGATGGAAATATTAACACACACAAACATTCCGAGAATACCATGGATCAAGATGGAATGTTACCACACAGAAACATTCTGAGAATACCATGGATCAAGATGGAATGTTACCACACAGAAACATTCTGAGAATACCATGGATCAAGATGGAATGTTACCACACAGAAACATTCTGAGAATATTATGGATCAAGATGGAAATGTTACCACACAGAAACATTCTGAGAATACCATGGATCGAGATGGAATGTTACCACACAGAAACATTCTGAGAATACCATGGATCAAGATGGAATGTTACCACACAGAAACACTCTGAGAATACCATGGGACAAGATGGAATGTTACCACACAGAAACATTCTGAGAATACCATGGATCAAGATGGAATGTTACCACACAGAAACATTCTGAGAATACCATGGATCAAGATGGAAATATTAACACACACAAACATTCCGAGAATACCATGGATCAAGATGGAATGTTACCACACAGAAACATTCTGAGAATACCATGGATCAAGATGGAATGTTACCACACAGAAACATTCTGAGAATACCATGGATCAAGATGGAAATGTTACCACACAGAAACATGAGAATACCATGGATCAAGATGGAATGTTACCACACAGAAACATTCTGAGAATACCATGGATCAAGATGGAATGTTACCACACAGAAACACTCTGAGAATACCATGGGACAAGATGGAATGTTACCACACAGAAACATTCTGAGAATACCTTGGATCAAGATGGAATGTTACCACACAGAAACATTCTGAGAATACCATGGATCAAGATGGAATGTTACCACACAGAAACACTCTGAGAATACCACGGGTCAAGATTGAAATGTTACCACACAGAAACATTCTGAGAATACCATGGATCAAGATGGAAATGTTACCACACAGAAACATTCTGAGAATACCATGGATCCAGATAGAAATGTTACCACACACAAACATTCTGAGAATACCACGGATCAAGATAGAAATATTACCACACACACCAATTCTTAGAATAGCATGGATCAAGATGGGAGTATTGCTACATACAAAAATTATGAGAATACCATGCATCAAGATGGAAATTTTACCACACACAAACATTCTGAGAATACCATGGATCAAGATGGAAATGTTACCACACACAAACATTCGGAGAATACCACGGATCAAGATGGGAATGTTACCACACACACAAACATTCTGAGAATACCATGGATGAAGATAGGAATGTTACCACACACACAAACATTCCGAGAATACCATGGATCAAGATGGGAATGTTACCACACACACAAACATTCTGAGAATACCATGGATCAAGATGGGAATGGTACCACACACACAACCATTCTGAGAATACCATGGATCAAGATGGGAATGTTACCACACACACAGAAACATTCCGAGAATACCATGGATCAAGATGGAATGTTACCACACATACAGAAATATTCCGAGAATATCATGGATCCAGATGGAATGTTACCACACACACACAAGTTCTGAGAATACCATGAATCAAGATGGAATGTTACCACACACACACAAGTTCTGAGAATACCATGGATCAAGATGGAATGTTACCACACACAAAGATTCTGAGAATACCATGGATCAAGATGGAATGATACCACACACACACAAGTTCTGAGAATACCATGAATCAAGATGGAATGATACCACACACACACAAGTTCTGAGAATACCATGGATCAAGATGGAATGTTACCACACACACACAAGTTCTGAGAATACCATGGATCAAGATGGAATGTTACCACACACAAACATTCTGAGAATACCATGGATCAAGATGGAATGTTAACACACACAAACATTCTGAGAATACTATGGATCAAGATGGAATTTTACCACACACACAGAAACATTCCGAGAATATCATGGATCAAGATGGAATGTTACCACATACACAGAAACATTCCGTGAATACCATGGATCAAGATTGAATGTTACCACACACACACAAGTTCTGAGAATACCATGGATCAAGATGGAATGTTACCACACACACACAAGTTCTGAGAATACCATGGATCAAGATGGAATGTTACCACACACACACAAGTTCTGAGAATACCACGGATCAAGATGGGAATGTTACCACACACACACAAGTTCTGAGAATACCACGGATCAAGATGGGAATGTTACCACACACACACAAGTTCTGAGAATACCACGGATCAAGATGGCAATGTTACCACACACACACAAGTTCTGAGAATACCACGGATCAAGATGGGAATGTTACCACACACACACACAAGTTCTGAGAATACCACGGATCAAGATGAAATGTTACCACACACACACAAGTTCAGAGAATACCACGGATCAAGATGGGAATGTTACCCCACACACACAAGTTCTGAGAATACCACGGATCAGGATGGAAATAAAATACTGGCATTCTAATAGATATGAACATTGAAGCGACATCAACGGCTCATAAACATCATCTTGTCTCTGAAATGCAAATACTTTGATCATCTCAAGCACTACCGTGACTTAGAACATTAATGGACGACATGGTTCTGAGGAGTGATACTGAGCCAAGTGAGATCAAATCCAGTTCAATGACACCTATCCTCCAGTCTTTAACCCCTTTAAGGGAAGGCATGTGGCTTTGGAAGAAGAGGTTTCTAGAAGAATAGGCACATGGAAAAGGGGTTCCCAGAAAAAGAAAAAAAAAAGAGAGACACCCGGAAAAAGAAGCTACTGGAAGAAAAAGCACCTAGAAAAAGATGCCCCTGAAAGATTAGGATCACGCAAGAAAAGGAATCTAGAACAATAGGCGCCAAAAAGAAAAGGCGCATAGAAGATGCGGGTCCTGATAGAAGAGGCTCCCAGAAGAATAGAATATAACAGATGAGGCTCCTGGTATAAGAGACAAGATTCGACTGTACGAAGGTGTTAAAGGTTAAAGAACATGATCGTTAAAGTGTATGAGGAAAGGAAACTGGCAAAAGTCTTTCCAGCGAGCTGGATGAGAACGTCGTTCTGCAAATGTTGCCACACCCAGAAAGTAAATCCTCATTGTTATCAGATTTCTTGGCATGTCTGTCTGCATGCACCACTAACTGCTATCGTACGTCAATTAGCTCCTTCCTCGCCGATCAAGCCAACACCATGCAGCCACGCCCAGAAACTACATCCCCTTTGCCATCAGACAGTCCTCCGCATGCCTGTCTGCATGTTCTTTGTCCATACAGAATGATGATGACCATTCATTTCATCCAGTGGGATTTATAGTATGGAGTCGTGAGTTCTAAGATGCTGATAAGGCCTATTTCGGCTCGAAATGTTCTTTGACAAAGTGGGTAAAGAATATGTGACTTTTCTGGAGGAGGATTTCCTGCAATGGTTTTTCTGTCCTGCCTTTTCTTCACAGCTCATGCAGTCCTGGTTGCTTCACAAGTGACTGCACCTTTATATAATGATGTTCGCCACGAATTTCGGTCTTTGGCAGCAGTCTCCCAAGTGTCACGATGAATCCCAAAAGCTTTTAGTGAGATCTTCACAGTGTCTTTAAAGCGTTTCCTCTGGCCGACGTGGGAACGTTTACTACAACGCAGCTTGCCGTAAAAATAATTCGCTTGGGAACCTATGATCTGGATTGCGAGTTAAGTGACCAGCCCAGCGAATCTGATTCTTCATTAGTATAGTGTGGATACTGGGCATGGACGCTCTTTCTAGAACTTCAGTGTCTGGGATCTTGTCTTGCCATTTAATCTTCAATAGCTTCCTAAGGCAGACTGTGTGGAAGTGGTTTAGTTTCTTAGCGTGTCGATGGTAAACAATCCAGGATTCACAAGCATATAGCAGTGTAGATAATACAACTGCTTTGTAGACTTTCAGCTTTGTTTGCCGGCTTATTCCATTTCTGTCCCATACATTCTTGTATAGTCTGCCAAAAGGCTGCGCTGGCCTTGGAGATTCTTGCATTCACTTCGCCATCAATTGTGCCAGCTTGTGACACAGTGCTGCCAGGATAGGTGAATTTGTCCACAACACTTAGTCTATGACCATTCTCTTTGATATACGATATGGTGAGATTAATCCCTGGAGCTGGCTGGTACATAACTACAGTCTTCTCCAAGTTGATATTGAGTCCAAAGTCGGCACAGGTATGTGAGAAAGCTGAAACATTGTGTCGCATGTCTACCTCTGAGTTGGCATATAGAACGCAATCATCAGCAAACAGGAGCTCTCTGACGGTGTCGCTGGTAGTTTTGTATTTAGCTTTCAGCCTTCTGAGATTGAATAACTGTCCACCCATGCGGTAGTTGATGTCTATTCCCGTGTCTTTGTTATCGAAGGCATTCGTCAGCATAGCTGAAAACATGGGGCTGAACAGTGTTGGTACCAGGACACAGCCTTGCTTCACTCCATTGGTGACAGGAAAGGGCTCAGACAGTTCACCATTTTCCTGTATTCTTGCCTGCATACCATCATGAAATAACCGCACTATTTGGACAAACTTTTGTGGACAGCCATATTTCACCATAATCTTCCACAGTCCTTCTCTGCTGACTGTATCAAAAGCCTTGGTAAGATCAATGAAAGTGGACAACAGTATAGGGAGTGCTAGCATCAAGGAGGAGTGGTTACACAGCTATCTGATTCCCTTGCCGAAACCTGGTAAAGACCACACAAAAATGCAGGGATATCGAGTAATAACTATGCAGAATACAAAAGGCAAGCTGCTGGAGAAGTTAATTGCCAGAAAATATCAAGCCAGCTAGAGGGGCAAGGTGTTTTCCCACCTACCCGGGGAAGGTACCCTCCCAAAAGAGAAACCTGGACCAATGCAGCAGCTTTTTCCCATGATGTCTATGAAGGTTTCCACTCAGGCATTGAAACCTTTGCTGCAGCGATTGATCTTCAGGACGCGTAATACAGAGCACCATTGGATTATTTAATGCTTCAGCTTCTTGAACTCAAGATAAGTCCTTTCCTCCTTAGTTGGATCGCTGCAGCCCTCTTCCAACAAAAAGTAGTTTTTAGATGTGGCAGTTGGACTACGGAACCAACAGCAATATATCCTGGCCTGCCACAGGGATCACCATTATCTCCGGTACCGTTCAACGCCTACACTGTAGCCAGACGGGAGAGGTACATCGGGAAAACAAAGCGCCTCGTCAACCAACATAGAACTGGCACTATTAGCCACCGGACTCTGATGCATATGCTGGGGGGGGGGGGAATCTGAGCACCTATGGACATGTCCGGGGTGGAATGAAGATACCCCAACTGATAACTGATAACTGATAACTGGCTGTGAGAATCACCAGCGAGCAGATCAATGGACAGGGGAGGACATTGTCATATGCCGATGTTTTAGTGTATCGTCAGGGTAAGGATAGAGAGGAGGTTGCTGTGGAACTACAAACCGAACTCAATCGCATAAGTACTTGGTGTGATGAAGCTGGGGCAATGGTCAACCCAACAAAGGCAACAGTGACTTGGTTCTCGTTGAATAATCATATTGTCAACAATCCAACACCAACTGTAATGCTGTGTTCAGAGACGGTGGAAAGAACGCAGGCAGTTAATTACCCGGGGATACGTTTTGATTGAAGCCTTGCTTATAATGAGCACATAGACCAGGTGATAACAAAGGCCAAACGGGGTTTGGCTGCGATGCGGGTGATGGCGACAGCAAACTGTGAGCAGCGCCATCTATGTCTTCTTTACGAGTGGCTGGTCATGTCTGTTTTTCAGTATGCGATGGCAATCCTGACTCTCAGCCGTAAGCAGATAGAAAGGATGGAAAGGATACATAATGAAGCTATGCGCATTATTCTTGGATGTACAAGAGATACAGATTGCAGGGCGATGCGCTACCTTCTTGATTTTCCAACCATTGGAGACAGAATACAAATTTGCAGAGCGCGTGCCTACCTCAGAGTTAACGCAAACACACAACATCCACTGCATAGTGAAATTATGAAGGTGAAGGGCAGCAGGTTAAAAAGAGGACGGTCGTGGATGGGTCAAGCTGAAGACATTCTTCAACAGGTGTGTTCACTTGAGGACTTAGAACCTGGCGAGGAATGGGTACAATTGCCACCGTATTTCTGTACGTCCTTTTCTGTTTGCATCCAACTAGACATAAAATGTAGACAAGAAACTCCGGCTGCTATGGAAGCAGAAGTACAAACGTTGATTTTCGAGAATTTGCTAGACGGTGATGCTGTCATTTACACAGATGGGTCGGTCGTCCGACATGTGAGAAGCTCATGTTTCTTTACGGCTCAGGCCGGAGGGAGAATTGTGAATGAGGACTCTGGTGCTTTTGCTGAGACCACAAGTAGCCTGACTATGGAAGTCATGGCAGTAAGTAAAGCAATAACATGGCTCGAGACACAGACATTCACTAGGGCATGTTTCCTTAGCGACTCAATGAGCATTCTCAAGAGGATAGAGATGGGGTGGATTCGAAGTGAATGATTGCTGTCTCTGGAGCGGTCTCGGCTGGCAAAGATTAGTTCCATCTTCGTGCCAGGGCATGCGGGAATACAAGGAAATGAGCGGGCTGACAAGCTCGCAGGTAAGGCTACTGTGGACGCGCCATGAACCAGGCTGACATTCTGAATGCTCTACGAGAAGTAAGACTTTTGCGAGAACCAAGTGATGACTGTGAATCTACAACCATTGTCAGACTGCGAGAACAGCAAATTAAAATAGATGTGGCCAAACAAGAACACTACGCAGGAAGCCAAAGAAGACTGATAAACCATCACAGAACTGGTGTCGTTAGCCGCTACACGCTGCGGGATTTGCTGAGGAGGGGATCCGAGCACTTATGGGCTGAATGGTTCGATGTGCAATGAGGATGATTTATTCATTTTTTGCGTGTAATTTGTGTGCCAGGATGTAAAACCAAGAGTTTCTACTCAAGATCTGCGCCGATGCTACGGAGTTTCGTGCATCGAGCGAAGCAATCCTTGAGTGAATTTTTCGCAGCGTGTGTGGTTTCTGTGGTTTTCGTTTTTTCAACATGGCGGAACAACGTGTATTCTCCGAGTGGTCGGCAGTCAAACTAACGAGTCGACGAGGGCGCCGGGCAGGCCGAAAACGACAAGGTAAGCGTCGTGGTTTAAGGCGTTTTAGACTCAAGTGTCACCTTCTGGGACTCAGGAATATTCTGTATTGGAACTGCGCCAGCGTAAAACAACGGGGCTCTATTCTAGAAACCCTGGTTTACAGGAATGCTATTATAGCGGTCTAGGAGACGAGACTGGGCGATCAGGTACTCCGAATTGCCGGCTTTAAATGTTTCTACAACAGACGACATCTGGGAATGGCGATTCTCTTTCGCGACAGCATGGTGGCGTCAGAGCTAGACATGTCCAGTTGGGACAGTGACGATATACAAATACAGGCGTTAAGAGTTCAATCCAGTCTACCATTCGTGTTGGTTAATGTTTATGCTCGCAACGCGAGTATGGATTCCCAGAAGTGGCAGTGCTTAGGTGACATATTAGGTCACGAGAGAAATGTTATTTTCTGTGGCGATTTCAACGCTAAAGGCAGATCATGGGGAAACATTTCCTCCATCACACAGGGGGAGGAGCTCGAGACTGCACTTGAAACCATTGACCTGGTTTGTATCAACAGTGGCTGTGTCACCAGAACAGCAAGCCGTCCAGGCGATGAGGACAGTGCTATTGATCTGGCGCTGGTTTCTCCTTCACTCACTACAGTGTGTAGATGGGGTGTCCTACGACACTACGGCAGTGACCACCACCCTTGCAGCATATTGGTGGAGAAAGGCAGAACCAGGCAGCACAAGCTAACGGTCAAGACTTTTCAGTATGACAGTAGAGGGCAAGATGTGGTGAGTAAAATAATACGTGATAAGCGCAGAAAGCTTCAGGGCAGGAAAAAAAGCTGGTAGCAGCCACCTTGGTGGAATTTCGAGGTGGAGAAGGCTTGGGTGGATAAGCGTAGTGCTGTAAGGAGATGGCAAAATGCCAAGAAGAACAGAGCTGGCCATCCTAGTCCCTGAATGCACTTAGAAAGAGAGATGCACACAAAAGTAAGCTATTTCCTTCCTACAGTTCACTCTAAAACAATAATCATGCTGACACCCAGAAACTACAACTCCTCTGCCAACAGACAGACACCACTGAATGAGACTTTCCCCACAGCACACCTTAAAAGAATGATGACACACCCAGAAACTACAACTCCTCTGTCAACAGACAGACACCACTTAATGGGTGTTTTCCCTACAGTACACCTTAAAAGAATGATGACACACCCAGAAACTACAACTCCTCTGCCAACAGATAGACACCACTGAATGAGTGTTTTCCCTACAGTACACCTTAAAATAATGATGACACACCCAGAAACTACAACTCCTCTGCCAACAGATAGACACCACTGAATGAGTGTTTTCCCTACAGTACACCTTAAAATAATGATGACACACCCAGAAACTACAACTCCTCTGCCAACAGACAGACACCACTTAATGGGTGTTTTCCCTACAGTACACCTTAAAAGAATGATGACACACCCAGAAACTACAACTCCTCTGCAAACAGACAGACACCACTGAATGAGTGTTTTCCCTTCAGTACACCTTAAAAGAATGATGACACACCCATAAACTACAACTCCTCTGCCAACAGACAGACACCACTGAATGGGTGTTTTCCCTACAGGACACCTTAACAGAATGATGACACACCCAGAAACTACAACTCCTCTGCCAACAGACACCACTGAATGGGTGTTTTCCCTACAGGACACCTTAACAGAATGATGACACACCCAGAAACTACAACTCCTCTGCCAACAGACAGACACCACTGAATGGGTGTTTTCCCTACAGTACACCTTAAAAGAATGATGACACACCCAAAAACTACAACTCCTCTACCAACAGACAGACACCACTGAATGAGGTTTTCCCTACAGTACACCTTAAAAGAATGATGACACACCCAAAAACTACAACTCCTCTACCAACAGACAGACACCACTGAATGAGGTTTTCCCTACAGTACACCTTAAAAGAATGATGCCACATCCAGAAACTACAACTCCTCTGCCAACAGACAGACACCACTGAATGAGGTTTTCCCTACAGTACACCTTAAAAGAATGATGCCACATCCAGAAACTACATCACTATAACTCCACTGTCATAGACAGTTCTGTCGTGTCTGTCTGCATGCACCGCCAACTACTACAGTACGGAAATAAGCGTCATCCTTACAGTTCACCCTAAAACAATGCTGCCACGCCCGTCCAACCACGTGAGCCCAAAATTTACATACCCCACGAAAATACCTGGCCCTGCACTTTCAACATATCACAACAAGATATTTAGGCTCGGCCTGAATCAAAAACCAGGGGAGGGTGACGATCGTGCCTTGAAGTTCCCACGTAGCAGTGACACTCCAACCAGGTGAGGTGTAATTACATTTGGCGCCTGTATGATACGGTGTGTTCTGGCGAATGTAACATTCCAACCTGTTGAATACTAGAACGTTACTTGTTTATCCATTACTTGTTTTGAAGGTAAGTTTTTAGTCAAAGTCTCGACTGTGTATCATTTTGTCAGTAAATATATATTTACAGGTGTTTCAGGTTGAGTTATTCTTGTTTTGTAAATTGAAAAGATAAAACACATAGTATGTGAAATGTCAACACCTGTCCGAACATGTACAATTCTGGGGATAGATATAGCGCATTGCAATTTAATTAATTAGCAGATGTATAACTTATCCCATATTTTGCTCTTCAGAAATTAAAACACTGAATAAATTGTGGATTGGGACAAATAAAACTACAAAAATTAGATTTTTAAGAGCATGCATCTTTCCTGTTGAAACATACGTCTGTGAGATCTGGACATTTACTAAACAAGCTGAACAGCGCATAAATGCCTTTGAATATAAATAGACGGGCTCTAAGAATATCTTGGATACAGAACAGAAAACGCGCATCCATACTTAAAGAGCTGAATATTGAAGGCTGGCTACTAAAGAGAAGATAGGAGAAGGATGTGGCGGATGATCTCCAGATGGGTGTTTCGGACGCGGGACATCTTGCTTATGACCGAGACGTTTTTCTGAAGGTTGTTATGGGAGCGAGGTTCTGCAAAGGACATTCTACTGATTGAATGAATTAATGAGTGAATGAATGAATGAATGAATGAATGAATGAATGAATGAATGAATGAATGAATTAGTTTAATTTAGTCGGCGGATCAACATCACGGCACGCGGGTGTAACCCATGAGTGCTCCGTTCTGCTCCTAACTCAAGCCTGAGTCCAGAGAATCTCATCTCAATGCACGAACTTCGTAGCATCAGCGAGGAACCTGAAATACTTTGGGTATATTTTTAACTCGAAATTTTGCCCGGGCAGCGCCGTTAAGCTAATCTTTTTCGATTTCCAACAGCCAAGGGATTTTTTACGTGCGCAACAATACAGACGTATTTCATATAAGTATTTCCCTGTTCCCTGTCTTATTTCATGATCAGTATTTCAGGATCCTCGCCGGCGCTACGGAATTTGTGCACTGAGCTGAGTTTCTCCAGATTCAGGTTTGAGTTAGGAGGAGAACTGAGCACTTATGGGTTACACCAGTATGCCGTGATATTGACCCGTCGACTAAACTAAATTAAACTAAACTAAACTAAACTAAACCATTGTCCAGGGGAAGCTCCTACTGGTAATAAAATACGTGCAACACACAAGAGTTCTGCTAAGGAAGATCCCAACGCCGAGTCTCCACCATCACAGGTGGACAACCCAACGATGTACAGGCCAAATGGAATTAGAAGAAGAGGCCAACCATGTAAACGATAGACAGAGGGAATAACAGAGTCTATGGAGGTCTCGATATATGAAACCCATAATTGGGCATTCTCCCGCTGTTTGTGCTTCACCTCGACACCACAAGGTACAAGAGGAACATGATGAGATGATGATGATGATGACTTCAAAGCCAGTCTAAGAACTAACTACTCGGATGATGATGATGATGATGATGATGATGATGATGATGATGATGATGATGATGATGATGATGATGATGATGATGATGATGATGATGATGATGACTGTTGTTATGATCGTTAAGTCATCCTCTCTTATGTTGTACAATGAATGTTTTAGAAGTCGAAAGGACAGATGTTGTCTTCGCTTGATGGACCCTTATTGCTTCCCTCCGAGCGCAATCTTTAAAGGACTTTTGGCGCCACATGTAGTCCTTTCAGACTCTGCTAGTCACCTAGTGATTCTATCGTGATTGGCAGTGATCTATCTTAGTCAATCAGCGGGGAAACGACTTCACGTGGTCCCTAGACTGATGACGCCTGACAAGAATATATGTCAGACCAAGCATTATTTTTATTTTACTTATCGATGCTTCTTCATCTTCTTCCTCTTCTTCTTCCATCTCCTCATCCTCTAATTACCTCTATTATGCTTTTGGGCGTCAGGTTAGGAAAATATTTCTTAACAAGGTCCCCGTGTAAACAATGTACAAGGTGCTGCTTCTTCTCCTCCCCAAATCAATCGCTTGTGAATCTGCCCCTTTCTCTCTTTCCGTGTATATATGTCATTGCTATCTGAGGTTTCCTTCTTGCGGTAGCCTTGTTACATGACCAAACCACATGGTTCTCTGACTTTCAATAAAATCTATAGCGAACATTGTACCCACATGCATATACTGAACTAATGTCGTCGTATTTGTGCTTGGCTAAGTCAAAGGGGTGCGGTGTATAAGAGTCTAAGTCAGAGGTTCCCAAACCACGGCCCGCGGGCCATTTGTGGCCCGCCAGCTGTCAGAACGTGGCACGCGAGGCCTCGTTTCAGTCGAGATTTCATGAGTTCACAATAGAGAAGGATAATGTTGCCCTCTTCATAAATCCATTCGTATTTCCTGATGCCAAGCTCTGTCAATTACAGCAAAACCTTCAGCATGAAGTAATTGATTTGAAATGCAATTCTGCACTGAGATGTAAATTTCTGGAGCTGCCTGCTTCACCTTCAGCTGATCATATGATTTCATTCTGGCGACTATTGCCTGTCGAACAATTTGAACACTTGCGTTCATTCGCCCAGAGATACATTTGTCGTTTTGGTTCGACTTATAGATGCGAGCAGTCATTTTCCGCAGTGATCGTTATAAAGAACAAGTAACGTTTCAGACTTATCGACAGTAAGCTAGCTTCTCTTATGACTTTGGGTACGGCAGATTTGTGCCCAGACATTGATAAACTAGCATCTGAACTTAAGTAACTCCTTATGAAGAACAGTTACAATTGTAAATTAATTACATTAATAGCGATTTTCGAAATTGATTTAAGATTTATTGTTAAATGAACTTTTGATTTTAAGCCAAAAAAAAAATGACCGCAGTGTAATACTGACACTGACTGCCTTTAAAGTTTTAGAAGTTTGTTGACGAAAATTAAGAAAAGTAAGAATGATATTGCACGACTTTTATAATTTTATAACGATGTGGCCCGCTTAACTACCGACATTAGTATATATGGCCCTCGGCTTAAAAGGCTTGGGAACCACTGGTCTAAGTCATCTTCACCTCTTCTCATGTTTGCCTTTCAGAGTTAGGATTTTGACTTAGTGCTAGAATGAACTCCGGCGTGTACTCCGCACCGTCGTGTTGAAGTCGCTATTCATATTACCACTCCAAGAAGTACACCTGACGAATTATTTTCCAGGAGAATTTATCCAGCTGGAGCCCACCCACCCTTGAGAGTTAAGAGTCCGTTAACATGGACACCTCGGCCGCAATTCCAGTGCTCAACACAAGAAGGTGTAGCCAAATGGGAGTCGCTAGTTTGGTATTCCCTTTCCACCCCTTCTGAAGACCGAGCTAACCCGTGCATACTAATTACGGACTCTGTGTTATGATAGAAAGCAATCATTCTCAAAGTGGGCGTTACGATCCTCGAGTACGTCGTGGGGAGTTCTTGCAGTAAGTGTTGATTAGAATTGATTGTGAACGTAATACACACGAAGGCATGTTTGTGTGCATGTGTGTTTGTATGGCGCTGTCACTGCTGCCTTACAGTGTTAGTCTCGGTTATCGAAGCTAAACCGTAAACATACCGACGGGAGGTAATGGAAAGCCGCAGTTGTATATCCTAAGCACATTAACATTATTATGTGAATAATAAAGTAGCCCTTTAAGAAGCAGATGAACATGGCAAACTGATTTTAGAAGTTAGTGGTTACAGTATTTAAAGGATTGATTGATTGATTGATTGATTGATTGATTGATTGATTGATTGATTGATTGATTGAAGTATCGATATCATAACATTCCGAAACTATAAATGCTCCGTCTTCTGCTGCAAATGTCACAGGTTGTAGGTGTGAACCATTCCATTGGCAACCCGGTTGTAAATACGTGGACTTTGAACTCGCCTGCGTTGAAAGTATCTGATACGTTTGAACTGTACTAGACCTAGGTATTATTGAATATATTTCTTCTTCTTCTTCTTCTTCTTCTTCTTCTTCTTCTTCTTCTTCTTCTTCTTCTTCTTCTTCTTCTTCTTCTTCTTCTTCTTCAGCTGCTGCTGCTGCTGCTGCTGCTGCTGCTGCTGCTTTCATCCGGAGTTTTTGTTTTCCCTCACTGTTGTGGTGTCGTCCACTTCTCAGCTGGTCAATTTAGAACGGCCAAAGACATCACGGTGAACCACCCTCAAGAGAAGGCAGGGGCAGACCATGGGCATTCCCCGCCATCCAAGGAGGCTTCCATAATCGCAGAGTCGACATATAGCGCTCTGCTACTGAGCTCATACAAGGAATCGTCACGGCCTGCGCAAGGCTGCTTCATTTCCTCACTTCCGTATATTGGGCATTTCGTTCACCACCGGCCGCTCCCCACGCAAACCAGGAACGGTCAGTCTGCAGCCGACATCCACTCAGCGAGCTTTCGGTTCGGACATTCTGCAGGTGTTTGTTGACCGGGTTACCTTCCTGGGTGCTTCGAAAGACATTACACTCTCACTCGGACGTTTTTGCGTTGTGCCTGTTTTATTTGCGCCCTTAGGCCGACACATCCGACTTTAGCGGGCGTTTGTTATCCGGGTTAGCCTTCCCGGGTATTGAATATATTTGATATGTGTGTACTCTGTCAAACCGATGTATTATTAAATATTTTTGATACGTGTGAACTCTACCAGACCTAGGTATTATTAAATATTTTTGATATGTGTGAGCTCTACCAGAACAAGGTTTTATTGATCTGCGCTAACTCCTAATTGTATCACCCTTGAATATGATTTTCCTCCGTTACTGTTTTTAATCCAATTCAATCCAATATTTACGGAAAGGGGGGGGGGGGGAGAGAGAGAGAATGCATCCTCGTTTAACTGGCGTCTGCAGTGACGGTTATAATTGAGGTCTTTGTTGTTGCTTTTTTTTTTTTTAGTTTTGATACTCTGTCCTTAAATCAACACATGTGAGATGAGATGCTTGAGAAAAGCTGCCAACTTTACTATGTGAGACCGAATAAGAAATTGTATTATCGGAGATTGGGATCAACACTATATGCCACAGTTATTGAAAGACAGAAGATCAACTGGGTTGGCCACCTCGTTAGATTAGATCGTTAGATCGAGTTAGCCCTAACCAAGATTGGTTATATTGTCTCTGTGTTTTTAACTATTAGTGATTTATTTGGGGGTTTTCTGTCGGGAGCAAAAAGTAAACTCTAACCTGCACAGTTCGCGGCGACTGCACTAGCCAGGCGGCCTTAATTCCTGAGGCTCAAAACCCCCATGTCCCACACCGGATAGTACGATAGGCAGTAATTCCATTTCCAATTCCAATTTTCAAAAGAAAATTCCAAATTCGGTCTCGTTTACCCTGCCTCCTCAGCCTATAGGCAGTTAATGACAGTGATGTATTTATAGTCTTCGGTATGGCGTTTCCTAGTCCGCGATGAGTTGGAACCTGTGGTGCTGTTGAAGGCAGCGGACGGGTTGGCTCGTGATTAGGAGTCTCTGTGGCGAAATGGTCAAGCCGTTTGACGTTTGACTCGTGAGCCGAAGGTTGTGGGTTCGATTCCGGGCCGCGTCCTTCGGTTTACGAGTTAAATGTTTCGGAGACTCCCATGGGTCGTCGCTAAAAGCTACGGAGTTCGTGCTTTGTGCGACGCTTTCCGTACTGCGGAAAGAGACCGAGCCATATGGGATAAAAACCCGGTGCAATGAAGTCGACCCTGTCGACTTTTAAGCGACTTCTTTAAGCACCCCAGCATGTCTGGGACAGTCTATCCGCGTGAGTCCATGCAAGAGGCACTCCCTGGCGATCTGGTGGCGCCGCCTGCCTCTCCCTACGAAGGTTGTGGGTTCGATTACTGCTTATGTCGTTCAGTTCATGAGTGCAATTTTCTAGGAAACTCCTTGGGGGGGGGGGGGTCGTCGCCGGATCTACGGCGTCCGTGCTTTGTGCGACGCTTTCCACAAGCCGCCCTGCGGAAAGAGATCGGAGTCATTTGAAATAAAACCCGGTGCAATTCATTTTTTAAATCCTTCTTTTGTAATCTGTGGGCATTATTATTATTATTATTATTATTATTATTATTATTATTATTATTATTATTATTATTATTATTATTATTATTATTATTTCAAGTTCAGAAAAAAGATCTTGCTCTCCACCGTGGCTTCTGACAGGGAAAATTTATTTAAAGTTCCAATCCTTTTGTACTGTTTGAGAAGGCAGTCTGCTCTGGTTGAATTCAGCCACCCTACCCAGGTATAGTTGCAGTGCGTAACGTGTATATCATCCCCCTAAAGCTTCGCCCCTATCCATGTACATATGACACGATGCTTACTAAACCTGCGAGTCGGTCAAGCATGAAGCGGGAGCTACAAGTTCCGCGCGAATCCCCGGCGCTACCAGCAAACCAGGTTCCCCAGCTTTGTCGTGAGAACGACCGTTGACAACATACTACACGCGGGAGGGTCTCTTTGTAAGATATTCCACATAAAGGGGGGGGGGGGGTGTAATAATAGATGCACGGAGAAACTATGTGTCATCCATTGTTTGTGCGCGTGTGTATACGAGGTGGGTGGGGATGTGGTTTAGTGGTAAGGCGGTCGCTTCAGGATTATTGGGCGCTGGGTTCATATCCTGATTATAGGTTTTTGTAATTTTCTTTAATCTAAAAACCTAAGAATATGACAAACCCCTTTGTCCCCTCCCTCTCCCGCCATCTACCTATCTATTTACCTGTCTGTCTGTCTGCGCTTTGTGCGGTTCTTCTTCCTTCTTCGATGACGAAAGTGTGCTATGCATCTATTCCGGCATGGGTCACAAACATTACAGTGTGCTTATGTCCTTCCCTTGTCTCTCTCTCTCTCTCTCTCTCTCTCTCTCTCTCTCTCTCTCTCTCTCTCTCTCTCTCTCTACTCTCTCTCCACCCAGCAACCCCCTACAACAGTTTGTTTTGAAGGATTGTACACTGATGTGTTATTGTCTGTTTTCTAATCATGTACTGTTGAGGCTAATATTTTCCGACTTTGATGGTTGAGGTTTTTTTTTTCTGAACCCCCCCCCCCTCTCTCTCTCTCTCTCTCTCTCTCTCTCTCCCTCTCTCTCTCTCTCTCTCTCTCTCTCTCTCTCTCTCTCTCTCTCTCTCTCTCTCCAAATCATTGTGTAGTGACTCGGACGACTGGTAAGATGAAAGCGTAGGAGGGTGCCGTGATCAAGATGTGCAGGTTATACATGCAAAAATAGGTGGCATAAAAAAATAGGTGGCCTGCAAACAAAGCTGAAAGTCTTCAAAGCAGTTGTATTATCCACACTGCTATATTCCTGTGAAACATGGACTGTTTATCAGCGACACGCTAGGAAATTAAACCACTTCCACACAGTCTGCCTTAGGAAGCTACTGAAGATTAAATGGCAAGACAAGATCCCAGACGCTGAAGTCCTAGAAAGAGCGTCCATGCCCAGTATCCACACTCTACTAATGAAGAATCAGATTCGCTGGGCTGGTCGCTTGACTCGCATGCCAGATCACAGGCTCCCTAAACGAATTTTTTACGGCGAGTTGTGTTGTGGTAAACGCTCCCAAGGCGGCCAGAGGAAACGCTTTAAAGACACTCTGAAAATCTCACTGAATGCTTTTGGAATTCATCATGACACCTGGGAGACTGCAGCCAGAGACCGAAATTCGTGGCGTGCATCATTACGCAAGGGTGCAGTCACTTGTGAGGCAACCAGGACTGTAAGAGCTGTGAAGAAAATACAGAACATAAAAACCACTGCACACAATCCTCCTCTAGAAAGGTCAAGCATTCTTTGTCCACATTGTCAAAGAACATTTCGAGCCAAAATAGGCCTTATCAGCCATCTTAGAACTCACGGCTCCATACTTTCAACCCCACTGGATGAAATGAATGGTCATCATCATTCTTGATGGACAAACAACAGGTGGCATAGGCTGAGGTCGAGACTAGATTTCTGAAGCATAATCAGACCTGGCCACAAGACGGCTGAACAATACAAACCTACCCAGGTATGTGAGTGGGCAATTGTACATGGATGGATGGATGGATGGATGGATATATCGTTCGGTTGATATTTAGGTAGATAGATAGGTGCGTACGTAGTTAGGTAAGTAGGGACGTTGTTAGGTAAGTAGGTATGTGAGTGGCACCTTGCAGTCTTGACAGATAAAGTATGTGGATTGGAATTTGGCCAAAATTCCATCTCACAATGCCTGGGCAGAGCTTTAGAGAACATGTGGTGCCCAAACGACATGTTCCCTCTCTCGGCCTTGCCTTGTT
The DNA here is from genome assembly GCA_963921405.1 of Cepaea hortensis. Lineage (NCBI taxonomy): Eukaryota > Metazoa > Mollusca > Gastropoda > Stylommatophora > Helicidae > Cepaea > Cepaea hortensis. Next base: position 83,248,551 of record OY992892.1, read on the forward strand.
TGATCCAGAGGAATGGATAACCAATACGTCTGGAACAAGGTAGGCTGCAGACGCTGGCGGCTCAGCGTCAAACCTCCGAGACCTCACCTCCACGAGCAGGAGACGAGCGATGGCCAGACCCTAAACCCATGGGATTTGACTTAGAGGCGTTCAGCCAAATCCCGCAGGTAAGGGTCGTATACGCGCCCGGACCACTGGACACGTACATCTGTCAATCGCAAGTGTCTGGCCCTGTGTAAGCGTGTACTACAGTCAGACTCCCCGCTTGACTAGTGCGGATCCCGCGACCCACGGAAACAGGCCCGCCTGATATAGTGCTCGTATGCTGCGAGCAAATCTCCCCTCCTGCCACTGCGTGGATCCCGCGACCAGCGAGAATAGGCCTGCCGGAGATATTGCTCGTCTATTGCGAACAGATCTCCAAGACTGAATAAGTAAAGAAACGTTAAAAGTAGGGATGTAGACAAGTAGGTAAGAATGTAGGTAGGTAGGTTGATACATAGGTATGTATTTAGATAGGTGCGTAGGTATTATTAGATGAGTTACGTATTCAGGTAGGTATATAGATACATTGCAACAGGCAAGTTGACAGGTAAGGAGGTATGTAGCTAGGGTGGTAGGCAGAATGATCTGCTAAGACAAATTATCTTCACCAAAGAGACGAAAGTAAACAAAGTCCAGCCCGTTATTTGTGCAGAGTTCATGTGACTCGTGTAGAGTATCAGAAGAGACAAGTGTTGTACACAACAAACACCTTTTCTGGCTAAAGTTTTGCTGTTACTGTATATTAAACATACAACATTTTGTCACATTGTTTTGTTTGCCTTAATTTGTTGACATTTCATAAATTTATGCCGCCTCTGTGTCTCTCTTGCCTGCTCTGTGGCGATGGTGTTACGGATGCAGTTCGTAATCCCGCATACCAGCGTTCGAAACACAGCTGCGGGCGATGTGGCAGCAGACCGCTGTGCGTTGGTTTTTAACGAAATGGTATGGGTGCCGGTCGTTAAAAAAGCATTGGCAAACTACTGAACGTAAACTTGCCAAGAGACCACAACAGCAAACCAAAAAAAAATGCTGGTTTTGACTGCGACGACCTGTAAAACATATGCAACTAACTTTTTAACTGTGTCTCTTTGTTCTCTCCCTCCACTCCCCCCCCCCCTTCTCGCTCTCTATGTCTCTCTCTCTTTCTTTCTTTCTCTCTCTCTCTCTCTCTCTCTCTCTCTCTCTCTCTCTCTCCCTCTCGTTCTTTCTTTGTCTTTCTCTGTCTCTCTACAAGCCGCTGTAGTTTCTGTAACCATTGCTTGTATGTTATTCTTTCTGCCAGAATGTTAGATCTCTCTACTTGTTTCAGTCTGGAATCTCTACACAATCTGGCCACTTCTGTTCTTGCTTGTAACCATAATTGTTGTTCTCTTTGCTTTTGGCTGAGGATTACTTTCACTGCACAGGAATATCTACATAAGTGCTCCAGACTCCTTCTTTAAATCACACACGGAGTGTCTTATCACAGCACAACAACTCCGTATCACCGCCGAGGATCATTAAAGTGTGTGACAGAATAACACATGCTATTGTCGTTCTTCTTGTGAATGTCTTTTCTATTTTTTTATTTTTTTTTTCTATTTTGCTTGGGCGGCGGTAAATTCGACCCTCTCTTTGACATGCCGAGATATTTGTAGCATGTATATCTTGCGAACGCGGTTCGTGAGCCGGGTACCAGGCGTTCGAAGCTCAGCTGCGACCGATTTGTGCAGCAGACCGTGTCTCGTTGTGTTATAACGTGCTGGTATGGGAGCCGGTCGTTCAGAAAGCAATGGCAAACTACTGAACGTAATACTTGCCTAGTACATCAACAGCAGCTGAAAAATGCTGGTGTTGACTGCAACGTCCCGTAAGGGATATGCAACAAATTGTTTTTTAATATCGTGAACCAGGGTTTCCAGGTTTCCCGCCCTTGTCCGAGGCGGCTAGACGTCCCGAGAATCAGTGAAAATTAAAAAAAATTAGTGGAACTGCGGTATTTGCTGATGAAGGCTAGTCGCCGCAACGTCCTGTATTTTTCGTAATTCTATTCTTTAAAGCTGAATTACTTTGTATTATTTCATATTGTTTACACAGCCTTACCGTAGTCATATTTTAACTATGTTTACAACTGCAACTGCGTGTCATATCACCTCCTGTTTATCGCCATATAGTCCTGTATTTTTCAAGAATCTGGTAAAATATACTTTCCTTTTCTTATTTAAACATTTGCACAATACACGTTGCAAACCGACCCAGTCCACACTAGCGAGAGTCGGACAATTAAGCCAGTCTGCTCTTCTTTTTCTTGTTGTGACATTTGTTATTTCTTAGAATCTGAGAACTTCTCTTTCACTTTCATTTATGATAACCTTCTTGCAATTCATTTCCATAATTCTACTGATACTGCCACCTTGCCGTCTTGACAGATGACAGTTAGCGTGCTTAAAAAAATACAGGCATAATAAACTCTCCATGGCAAAATAACCTAGAGATCTTCGTGACATCTGGCAAGAAGGAGGGGGAAAGAACAAGGGGAAGGCAGAGAGGTAAACAAGAGCACGGAGATGATCAACAACTCTGGCTGAATCGTAGAGACCATGTTTTGTTCATGCTACATGATCCCTCTCTCGGCCTGCCTAGTGTACTCCAGAGGGATGACAACACCAATACAACAACAACAAAACAAGCTGCAGAAGCTGCCGGATCAGCAACGCATTGCTCTAACTGTCCGCTTATCGGAGTTTTGATCCTAGACCAGTTGCCTACCGAGGCTTAGGGCCTGGTCTACTCTGCCATGACATTTAGTCTTTAGGTTGCATTTCCTCTCACAAGAATAAGGCGTGTACTTCCCAGTTGAGCACCTCCACCAGAAGCCGTTGACACAATGTGGGGTGTCGGGTTGTGTGAGCGTCGCCCAACATTCGGCGCTAACAGAAAGCAGGTTGTACTGTCTCGATTTCACTATGCAGCACATAAATAAGTGGATTGTTGGTTGGTTGGTTGGTTGCTTGGTTGGTTGCTTGGGTTGTTGGTTGGTTGGTTGGTTGGTTGTGAGTTGGTTGGTTGGTTGGTTGGTTGGTTGGTTGGTTGTGAGTTAAGTTGAGTTGAGATAAGAACCGACATCACAGTACTCGGGACATTCTCATACGTGCTCCCTCCTCGTCTTCAACAACCAGCGAAGAGTCCCAACACTAATGATACCAGCAGCAGTCTGATTATGTGTCCGTCTGGCCTTTCCTCGGAGTCCTGAGTGTCGGACAGATCCTCTGGTCACTCATCATTCTCTCCAGGCAATGTTGATCTATCTGTTCCTCTGCACTATACACAAGATAGTTGGTTGCGATTTCTCTGGAAAACAAAGTCTAAACTCTTAAGTCCGATGTGTTGGTGTTCAGGTCCTCGGAACCCCGGAGAAATGGCTTAGATCTGTCGGAGCAATATTGATGTAGAGACTGTTTCCCTCACCCGGAACCGAAGTACCACCTCCACATAGAATGTACTGTAGAGTTCTCCCTCCCTTCTCCAAGCTCAGAAACTAGTGTGTCGCGCAAGCCCGTCACTGAATCTCGCGTCTACAGGGAGGCAGAATACGAGACGGGGTTTCAAATGAAAACCTTTAAAGTGTGATATAAATTACAACAACCATGCCATTGTCTTGTAACCTGTCAATATTGTTGTTAAGGATGTCAAGAGTGTTCAGCACGTGACAACACAGTGCAGTCGAACATGGTGACGTCATAAGGACAATTTAAAGATTATCGCTCCACTTTTGACATGCTCCAAAGAGGAGCGGCATTCTGTTTTCCTTTTTTTTTTTTTTTTGCATCAGGAAAAGGGTGAAACCTGTAGAAATTCATCGGCAAATGAAGGTCCAGTATGGTGATGCATGTCTTCAGTCCAGCAAGTGTATGAGTGGAGTAGGAAGTTTCAAACGGCGTAACTTCTTTGATAGACAGTTCGCGACCGGGTCAGGCACACTGAGAAATGACCCCTGAGTGGTTACACAAGCGACTGTGAGAATGTTATTCTACGTGAATCCAAGCACTTCATCGGCGCTGGAGGACTTACATTGAACTCAGTGGTGACTGCATCGGAAAATGAAACATTTGTTCTTTACTTTTTTTCCCCCCGAATATAATCACCCCAACAAACAAACAAAACAGTTAAGGTTTTCATTTGAAGTATCCAGGTGGATGTGGGCGGGGATTAGACCCGGCTGGTCATGTTTACGCCATCGGTATTAGGTGCTTCATTGTCAAGGGGCGAGGAGCATCTAACCGAGTGGCTAGAACGTCGGGCTGCCATTCGAGAGACCCGGGTTCGAATCCTCGATAAGATGATTGGGTTGTTGTTGTTTTTTGTCGGGGTGGGGGGGGGGGGACGCGATAGAGTACCACGCATGCCAAACCCTGTGTAGGATGTTCATGGTTGTATGAAAGTTTTATGATAGTCCAAACTTCCACAGTTTGTGGCCACAGCACTAGCCAGGCGGCCTTAATACCTCAAGTTTAAGACCTCTCTGTCTGACACGCAAGGTACTACAGGCAGTTATGATAGTTTCATAGTCAACCGACTACTACCCACTGCCCAGGGATACGATCCACACATTTAAGGATGTCTGATTGAAGTCTGGGTTTCAGCAAGGAGGGGTGTATGGGTAGATGGATCCGACATGCTTACAGCAGCGTGTTATTGGGGCTATCAGTGTCTACAGCTTAACACATTTGCAAAAAGAGATATGCATCTATGTTTTTTTTGTTTTTTTTTAGAGCGATACGGTGTCCATTCTCTATAAAACATGAAAAAAACTTTGCATTGACATCTTTCGTGTTCTTGATCTTTTCCTTCTTTTTCTTTTTCCTCTTCTTTCAATGTAACTGTAACATTCATGATAGCTAATTGGTGTGCGAAAGATGAGTGATTTTAAGGGCCGAATGTAAGCCAGGCCTCCGTGTCCAGTTTTTGACCCTGTGAACTTAAAGTTCGTTCGTTCGTTCGTTCGTTCGTTCGTTTGTTTGTTCTTCTTCAGCCCTATCGACTCCCAGTGTAGTATAGGTCCAGAACCACGCATGCCAAACCCTGTGTAGGATGTTCATGGTTGTATGAAAGTTTTATGATCTCTTCTTCTACGGTGTGAAACAACCAATCTCCGACCAACTGTCTTTAGTCGCCTTTATCGTCATGCCCAGCAGGTCTATTTTTAACTTCTCCTTTGGAGGATCCAGTAATTCACTGGAATTAATTGTTTTTTATTTTGAATTCGAGCATAGTCCACACTGGAGTTATTGTTCCGTGAGGGTTAGCTGTTCCTATTATCAGTGTTCTCCTTAGATCGCCAGATTCTTAACCTTTCGGCCACGCGAATTCCAATGAGCGTTAGGAACGTCTGCTGCGTTGTCATTGGGTCATTAAGAAAGTGGATGTGGCCTTTTAAGTGACATACGTCAAAGGGGTAGATCAGAGATATTTGTGAGATCTATCACAGCGTCATTCCGGAGCAGTTATAGCTGTAGTTTTTTTTTTATTTATGGCGACTTTGTCGCAAAGCAGTTTCTTGCTAGAGGTTTGTGATGTGATGGTATAATCACATTGTGTAGGCCTGAGAGCAGGGAGGCAGAGGTGGCCAGTCTCTCCTTCACTTTAGCAAGCCACGAGCCCAGGCGTCGAACCTGAGTCCGACCTTGCTACTGATATTACTGGTGCAGTCCGCTTTCAACTTTGTCATCAACATCACCATCAACATCGCCATCAACTTCGCCATCAACTTCACCATCAACTTCGCCATCAACATCGCCATCAACATCACCATCAATATCGCCATCAACATCGCCATCAACATTGCCATCAACATAGCCACCAATATCGCCATCAACATCGCCATCAACATCGCCATCAACATCGCCATCAACATTGCCATCAACATCGCCATCAACATCGCCATCAACATTGCCATCAACATCGCCATCAACATCGCCATCAACATCGCCATCAACATCGCCATCAACATCGCCACCAACATCGCCATCAACATTGCCATCAACATCGCCATCAACATCACCATCAACATTGCCATCAACATCGCCATCAACATTGCCATCAACATTGCCATCAACATCGCCATCAACATTGCCATCAAAATTGCCATCAACATTGCCATCAACATTGCCATCAACATCGCCATCAACATCGCCATCAACATTGCCATCAACATCGCCATCAACATTGCCATCAACATTGCCATCAACATTGCCATCAACATCGCCATCAACATTGCCATCAACATCGCCACCAACATCGCCATCAACATTGCCATCAACATCGCCATCAACATCGCCAGCGCGCCAGCTGATAGCTATAATACGTGGGAATAATTACTGCGATAATCTCACATGTCACCGTTAACTGATTAAATGTCATGGGATGATTACTCGTCTTAAGCGATTTCCCATGTCTGCCATGAACTTATACATCGCCGAAATGTTGTCATTGCAAAATGTTGTCTCAATAAAAATATCAATACATTAGTTTTCCCTAAGCAGTCTCCTTTAAGTCGATATATAACACAACATGTCTGCTCCCATTTTAACAACCAAGTTATAACTGTGACACATCCCTACTTTCCATTTTTCGCCAGCCATTTTTGTTTGGTCCACACTGACTTTTTGTTTGCCACTGAATCTGTTAAACCCCTCTCAAACACAAACACATACACAAAATGCCAGGACAAGCGTCAACAACGCTGCTTAATTAGAAATGTCTAAGAAACAATACAGACGGAATACACACACACACACCTAAACGAGGCCCATACATAAGAACATTATGAATCATGGGAGAGTTAGTTTGACACGCGACAGAATGTTAACAGTTATCACAGTGGGTGTTTACATTTGGCGCCCACCTGTTTCCAGCGCGCATACACATAACCTTATTTGTCAATGAAAATAACACGTTCGTATGCGGATTGGCTAGCACATAATGTGTCTATGGCTGTATGTCTGGAGCAAGTACGGTAGGCAGGGTATAGTGGACTAGGTACAGTAGGCTGGGTACAGTAGATTAGGTACAGAAGACTGGATATTTGGACATTTGTTGGGTACAGTATATTGGATACAGCACAGTTACATAAGAGTACATATATACTGGGTTTTTTTTAAACGCAATATTTTTGGTGGTACTTTTATAAAAGATATTCGCTGATTGGACACCAGTCAACCTATCGACTGTGTCCATCTGATCATTAACTTCTCGTGGTTACCTGAATTGTACTCACCTCGTGATTCTTGAGGTCATGAAAGAAGTCAAGGTGAAAACAACATTTTTGACAATAACTCGTAACAGGTTCATGATAATCCCGTGAAACGTACTGAACACAAAACTCTCTGACCATATTATTGAATGCCTATCAAAGATTGATGCTGCTCGAATCAATTCAGTTGAAAATTCACTACAGAACAACGACTCATTATCATTGGACGTTTATAGGCTGGAAGTCACAAAGTGTAGTAGCCAGAGAATTTAATGTGGTTGGAAGCACCATTAGTCGCATTTGGAGGAGATTTCAAGCAACTGGCTCAGTGGCGGCCCGGCAGTGCAGTGGAAGACCCAGAATCACAACTGCTGCCGAAGACCGCTTCATAAGGCTGCCTCACCTTAGGGATCGATTTGCGTCTGCGTCCTCTACAGTCCAGTCAATGCCAGGAGCTCGTCGAATTTCAGATCAGACGGTCAGGAACCGGCTGCTCGACTCTGGTCTTTGGGCTAGAAGACCCTACAGAGGTCCTGCTCTTACGGACCGGCATCGCCAGAGCAGACTGCAGTGGGCGAATCAGCATCGTCAATAAAATGTTGGTTCAAATTTGCAATTGAAATTGCAATAATGTTGCGTTTTTTGTGTGTGTGAACTGTATAGTATATTGAGGCATTAAAATGGGTACCGTCAATTGGATACAGTAGATTCGGTACAGTAGGCAGGATATAGTAGACTGGGTAACGTTTTTTTTTAAATTAGTTGCATATCCTTTACAGGACGTTGCAGTCAACCCCAGCATATTTTGGCTGTTCGTGATCTCTTGGCTAGTTTACTTTCAGAAGTTTGCCATTGCTTTCTGAACGACCGGCAACGGGTACAGTAAACAGGGTACAATAGACAGGATAAAGTAGACAGAATAAAGTAGTTTGATTATAATAGACATAATAAAGTAGACTGGTTATAATAGACAGCATAAAGTAGACAGTATAAAGAAGATTGGTTACAGTAGACATGATAAAGTAGACATCTGGGTGTCTTCCCGTGTGATCTCTGAGGCATGTATTGGGGTATCCATGTGTGCAATGAAAGCCAAACCAGACAAGATCTGGGCCAATCTGATCCTTTTATCATTGCTTTTTTATTGTCCAAAGGATCGTTTGTCCATGTGTCACGAGCTGGGTTGCACCCCTGATATGTGAGATGAGAGAAATGTGTCTCCTTCTGCCTCTTTCATCGTTATCTTTTTAGATATTTTAATGAATCCATTGTCTAAACTTCCCCTTTTACGAGATTCAGTGCCAAACAGAAATTAAGTTTAGATCAAACAAAAATGGATGGCAGAAAATAGGAAGTCGGGGTGTGTCACAGTTTTGTCTTGAAAGTTATTAATAAGCTGGCAAACCTGTTGTATTATAACACAACAACATTGCGGCGATATATTAGCCCATGGTAGGTACGAGAAGCCGCTGAAGACGATTAATCATCCCATGGCACTTAATTAGTTAAACAACGTTCAGTTTTTATTTGCGCTAGCTTGCTTTGAACTCGAGCGTAGTCCATACACAGACTACTTCTAGTAGTATTGGACTGAATTTTGCGTGTGGATTTACTTTTCCTATTAACGGTGTCCCTCGCCATCAGGCGAACTCACTCCGATCTCAGATGTACAACGTCCCTTTGCAGTAAAGCCACACAGACTCTTGGTATCGCTCACCACAGAGCTAGCGGTGTATCTGATAACATGGCCAGTTGGGCTGCACCCACAATATTTACGATCGGGGGGAAATGCGGCCTCTTGATTAGGGTTGAATTCGAACTGTTGTGTAGGTAAGCCAGTGATCTGTGTCAGGGACCCAATACCCTGAATAGCGAGTAATAGACGGGAGACAGGTCACTGCAGGATAACAGTGCAGATAGCCTGGCGTCCTCCATACGCAAGGTCACGGTCACAGAGTGCGAATGGACCTGTAAACAGGCTAAGGCCCGTGGTCACCGCACCACACCGAACGGCACTAGACGGACTGTGAGCAGCCGTGAACTGCCAAACGTACCTGTTTTGGTCAGACGGGTTTAGGACATCGAGACGGACAGACATAGGGCAGTGGTTGTGTTTAGTGAGCGTTGTGATATGATAGTACAATTGATGGCGTGACTGAGTTATGAAGCGAGCTTCGCTTGAATTTGGACGTGTGAGTGCAGTTCTTGAACGCATGCAATTGTTTCACCTCTGTCTTGACTTGCGAGCCAGAATTATGTTTAAGTAAGACTATGACCATCTGTCCACTATGCTTAAGAAGTCCTGTGGTTGCCGAGAATGGCCAGAGAACGTTACACATGTGTCCCTGCAATAGCTCATAGAAGACAACTCCCGCCCTGGCCATGTCATCATATACACTGTTGGAGGTCGGCATGGCAGAATGGATAAGAGCTCTCGTTTTTTAAGATCCGGTGTGTTGATGCCAATGTAGCTGGTTCACCTCTACACCTCTGGACTACAAGGTTGACTTCCCGTCCTTGACTTTGGGGCGTAAATTACAAGTACCACAGGAGTCGGAGTGGGTTTTCCTGATGGCGAGGGATACTGGTATTAGATTAAGTTAATCCATACGCAAAAATCAGCCAAGTGCACTAGTAGTAGTAGCACCTGTATTTATTATTATTATTATTATTATTATTTTATATATATATATATATATATATATATATATATATATATATATATATATATATATATATGTGTGTGTGTGTGTGTGTGTGTGTGTGTGTGTGTGTGTGTGTGTTTGGTGGGTTTTATTGCAAACGCATATGAACGCTGTTTAGAAAAGGTGGAGTTTGGCATATGCTTTTATAACATCTATTGTGAGAATAGAGACTGAGGCTGTGACAGCAACTTTCCGATGGTTGGAGGGCAGCAAAGCCTGGCATGATGTGTTTGTCACGAACTCACAGCGTATGTTTGGGGAAAGTGGAAACTGCCGTATTCTGAGTGAAGTGGCTAGCATCGCTTCTCAGAACGAAGATTGCGAGCATAACATGGGATTGTGTCCAGGACATACAAATGTGCGGGACAATGAACAGGCTGATAGACTGGCTGCTGCTGGGTGGACAGCTACGTGATAAAGGTGAAGGCTCTTTCTGGTGGAAAATGCAGCTGATAAGACGGAGTATCCATATCTGTAAAGAGTGGCTCAGAAGAGCGTGTGTAGAGGGCCTGGTGGATATTCAAAGTGTAAAGCGGGAATCCAGGAATTTTAATCAAATTTCTGCTGGACTAATCAGCGTGGGAACTCTGTTGGCTTTTGAAGAGAAGACGGAGCGCGTAAAAGAATGTCCCGAGTACAGTGATGTCAATTTACCAATAAGTATTCAGTAATTCAGTGTACACCTGCTGGATTGCCTACTTTCACCTATTCGAGACTTTCTAGCAGACAATACCACTGTCAACAAGACTGTGCCTACCCGTGGAAAACCCCATGACACGCCGCTGCAATCTACAAGATGATGGCCTGGTTGTCTCTCTGTCCGTAAACTTCAGCTGCACAGAAGTGGATGTCTTTCTGTCCGTAAACTTCAGCTGCACAACAAGTAAATGTGTTTCTTGGCCTCGGGTGATGCACGGTTGTTCCCCAGCACTGTTCGTCATTGTCAACACAGCTGAACCAAGCAATTATCTATCTTCTTCAGATGTTGCTGCTTTGTCCAACAAAGCGTAACAATCTCGCGCATTATCATGTTTGTGTTTGTCCTCGGTTGGCTCATTCCGATCCCCCGAGCATTAATGCTGAATACGGATATGTAGGCATCATTTATTCTCCTAAATGTAAGGTCTCTCAACTCCATTTCCATCGTCCTAGACCTTTAGATGCCACCTTAAATGTGTGTATGTGTGTGCGCTCGCGTGTCAACTTTAGCTTGTTTGCATGCAGTCTCTACAAAAGTTGATCACGTGTAGTAAATGTTTAGCTGTCATTCTTGGAATCCCACAGTTATATTATGTTCTTATTTTAGATACATATATTAAATGCCACGCTTTCCGGCATGGCACATGATTGATTGATTGATTGATTGATATTAAATGCTTCTATTTGTTCTTTCGCCTAGGAACTAGTCACATCGCCTACCTCGCACTCCGAAGGTTGTGGGTTCAGTTCCGGGTCACATCGTTCGGTTCACGAGTTCAATTTTCTCGGAGACTCTTTGAGTCGTCGCTAGAGCTACGGAGTTCGTGCTTTGTGCGACGCTTTCAGCAGGCGCCCTGTGTAAAGATATTAGGCCTAATTGGATAAAACCCGGTGCAATGAAGTCGATCCTCTTGATTTTTAAACTATTTCGCGTTTTGTCCCTCATTGCGACATAGGCCCTCAATCACCAACCCTCTTATCCTTAGCTATTCCATAAAGCTCCGTCCAAGTCCTCATCCATATTATCTATTTCTCTTTCTGCTTCTCTTCTCCGTGTGTTGTTGCGTCTTCCACTATTTCTTTAGCCTTGTGGATTCCAGACAAACTCCTCTCTAAGGGTATTAAGAACATCGACACGATCCATGGACTGGCCATCTGCAGGAGATGCAGAGCCAGCAAGTTTATTTCCCACAACTCCCACGTGTCCCGGAAGAAGATTTGTTTCTTATTTGCTTGTCTCAAGCGTGAGTGTTTAGGTAAAATTTATAGTAATCAGCAGCCACGCACTTACCTGATAGAACAGATGTTATCTTTGTCTGTGCATCTGTGGACATTGAGCTGGAGGGTGTTCACAATGGAATACCCAAAACCTGTGGAAGAACATCAGCAACCCAGGCCTACTCCCAGCCAGGCTGAACGTCCTGTGCTGCATCATGACCTAGTTACATCCGTACATGCTTCTCCGTACATGTGAAGTTCCAGTACCTGGTGTACACACTCCGCACGTTTCTGAGCTTGGAGAAGGGAAGGAGGGCCCTGCTACACAATCCTCGTGAAGATTGTAGTCGGTGCCGGAGAAAGACACCTATTTTCTCCTACTCTTCTGTTGCCTTAATCCACTGTCCCATTTTTCTGTTGCATTAATTCATTCTTTCCCATTTTTCTCTTACATTAATTCATTGTTTCCCATTTTTCAGTTACATTAATTCATTCTGTCCCATTTTTTCTCTTGCATTAATTCATCCTGTACCATTCTTCTATTATCCATTTATTACTGTAATTCCCACTGCTCCATGGTTGTATTATTTTAAGTCATTTAGGCTCAAAGATTGTAATTGTAGAGTAAGAAAACGTTTGTTAAAACTCAAAGATTTTAATTGTAGAGTAAGAAAACATCTGTTAAAACTTAACGATTGTAACTATAGAGTAAGACACCTAAATGAAAGCCTCAAAAATTTTATATCTAATGTAAAATACATTTTTGAAGGCTCAAAGATTGTAACTCTAGATTAAAACACAATTGGGAAGACTCGATGATTTTAAGACTAAAGCACAACACCTTTCTAGACGGAAAGCGCTGAAGGATAAACTGCGTAGTGATAGGGAGTAAAGCATCCATAGAGTAGAATTGGCAGAGTTAACTACCTATTGAGTAGCACTGACAGAGTTAACTACTCATTGAGTAGCACTGACAGAGTTAACCATCCATAGAGTAGCACTGACAGAGTTAACCATCCATAGAGTAGCACTGACAGAGTTAACTACCCATTGAGTAGCACTGACAGAGTTAACTCCCCATAGAGTGCACTGACAGAGTTAACTACCCATAGAGTAGTACTGACAATGTTAACTATCCATAGAGTAATACTGACAGAGTTAACTACCCATTGAGTAATACTGACAGAGTTAACTACCCATTGAGTAACACTTACAGAGTTAACTATCCATTGAGTAGCACTGACAGAGTTAACTCCCCATAGAGTGCACTGACAGAGTTAACTACCCATTAGTTAGTTAGTCGCAGTTCCAACTTCACAGCAACGGGTCGTCCCCATTATGCTCCGTTCCTGTGCCAGTGAATATCATACAAAATGCTCCCCACTGCCCAATGTGAAAAGTGGAAAAGACAGGAGTCTCGACAAACAACAGCCCGCACAGATACACTGTGCATAATGCCGCCGCCAGAATGTCAACACAATAGTCCCCCACAAAACACCCAGTTCATTTCTGATGGAATCGGCAGTCATTTTCCCATCTGGATGTTTCTTAGATGTTCACACACAGTCCACGAAAATACAGTTCATCTTCGATGGTAGTGGCAGTCAACCAGAAGCCCAGCAGCCACGCATTTCTGCATAAGGCAAACACCGGTCAACTCTGGGACATAGCCATATGCCATCGCTCCGAACATGCAGTCACCTTCCAAAAAACTTCGGGCAGATTCAAAAGCATTTCACACGAAACTCACAGCTCACAGTGTCGCGCCACGCACTCACTCAGTAGCAGGGCGACGGAACCACCAAGCCTCCTTAGTCGCCTCTTACTACATGCGTGGTAGGTTACAGTGTTGCTATTCTTTGCTTCCCTTATGGGCCCCAGGAACACAACTACCCATTGAGTAGCACTGACAGAGTTAACCATTCACAGATTGGGGAAGAGATTGTTGGAAACGACTGTTGCGGGTTTCCCCCCTAATGTCCAACAATTACAATTTGAAAGTGCGGTACATTTGATGATGCAGCAGGTGGTTTCACGTGAATTGAAACAATGGCTGCACAGACGTACGTCTTGATGGCTGAAATATGAGTTAGTGTAATGACACTATCGCTTAGTAAATCGTGTACCCGCCCAACTGTTACCGGGTGTCTTGGGGAAAACAAAGAAAAGTAACACTTTGACCTACCAAGCATGTCGTAAGAGACGACTAGGAGAGCTGTGTGTGGGATTGACTTTCGCATCCACTAGAAAACTGTAGTTACAATATCAAACCAACAATGAACAACTCACAAATAAACACTTTGTTTGGCGCTCATAGACGTAAAAGACAGAAGTAGGGGTCAGAGGACTTCATGCCCCTGAGAAAGGTGTCTTCTTTGAATAGCGAAGACACACACACACACACACACACACACACACACACACACACAAACAAAAGATTGCACGATTTATTGCCTGGCATATTTCGCTGCATCTCGTCAGGGACATACTGCAGAAATCATACAATATAAAATATAGTAATTAGATCAATCTTTCAAGCTGAAATATACATACTTTCGTATAGTAATTTACATTGTACCAAACGAGATGCAGCGAAATATGCCAGGCAAGACGTCGTTTAATCTATTGTTTGTGTCTTCATTATCCAAATTCGCAACGGGGAAAAATCGTTTTGATTTTCTGAAAGATGTCTTCATTAGCCCGGTCTATCATCCATATGAACCCACAAGCCCGGTAACTATAGCTGTCAGTTTTATATGAGCTATCTTGGTTGCCCCATATGGTTCCCCAACTGACGTTTCTGTGCTACCATGATCAAGTCTAGTAATGACGTCATTGCGTGCATGTTGGTATGCAGTTACACAGACTGAGTTGAATGTGTCACTATGGTTACAGCAATAAACGTTCGTTAGTCACCGTGGCACCGTGTATAACCGGTTTGGCTGTGAGACGAGAAGGAGTGACATGGTAAAATATAAAGTATAAATAACCAACTTTGTTCTGGGTTGACAAGAGAAGGGCGGCGTGTTTTTGAGCCGGTCAACCGTCACAATATTACCATGACCTAGTTATGACAATCTAGTCTAGAATGTTTGGTTTGTCATGTTGTGTGTTCTTTGCAGGACGTCGCGACCAACCCCAGGTTCATTTCCTAGGCAATTGTACGTTCAGTAGTTTGCCATAGCTTTCTGAACGAGATGCCAAAGTTCAAGTCCAACTTAATGCCGGTGTCGGGGTTGAACCGCTTACCTGGTCATCAGTGCACCGGAAGTTTAAGAGCGAGAGCTGTTATCATTTAGACCCTTGGACGTCTAGTCCGGGAATATTATAAGATGAATAAAGAAATTGGATAAAACCGTATAAAGGCAAAATAAATTTGGTCAAACTAGATGATCAGCAAAATGAATTAAGGTCTTTAAACGTTAGGAAACATAAGCACAGATAAATCAGTGACCTAACAGGAAGAGTAAAGACAGGATGGTTAGAGTGAAAAAACAGAAAAGGTATTACTGGAAGAAGGTGCTGTAATAAGGAGAAGGAATGAATACGTAAGAGATTTTTATGTTGAAGAAAAAGGAGAATTAAGAGAAGAAAGTAGCTAAGAAGGACCACCTATTCTAAACAGAGAAGTCGTGGACGCTATCAAATATGTGAAAAGAGGGAAAACAGCCGGACACGATGGAATGACAATAGAAGAATTAGAAGTACTGGGAGAATTTGGAGTAGAAATATTAACCGAAATGTTGAATGATATTCACAACAATGACTATATACCTTGTGATATGCTAAAAATCTGTATTTTTAACCCTATAAAAGAAACATTTGAATACAACGATTTTCGTAAAATCGACCTCATGTCATCAAACTTCTACTAAGAATTATACTACAGCAGGAGATACACGTAACTCCATCCATCATATACCATGCCGATAAGCGTGGGTGGTCATGTTTTGCCATCTCACTCGATCACCAGAGTCGTATATCAGCTCCGTGTTATTATCTCAACCATGCCATGTGACCATGCCATTCAGGTATTTACTTCTCGGTCTTCCCATTGTTCTCTTCCCTTCGATCTTGCCAGTTGTCACCAAGTTCTCCGATTCATTTCTTCTCATAACATGCCCCAAATATTTTGACTGTCTACGTCTAATGTCTCTATTCAGTTTACGATCTTCATTTGTTTCCTGAAGGACTTGTTCATTGGTTTTTCTGCCTGTCAATGGTCTTCTTTGCATTTTCCTCAGAAACCACATTTCCACAGCCATCAGATGCTTTTCAGCTTGACTGCTCATTGTCCACGCTTCACATCCATATAAAAGTGCAGGTTCTATGTAGCACTTCAACACTCTTTTTCTCGTTTCAATTGATATCTTTTTATTGGTTAGTATTATGATTTTCATCTGGCAAAAGGCTACCTTCGCAATGGCAAATATTGTTCTAATCTCTTCAATATATCTCCCTCTGACGTTATGACTGTTCCGAGATAACTATACAGATTCACTTGTTTACGAATGAGCCCATTTACTTGTATATTACATTGTGGTATTTCGTTCTTCGTAGTGGCGATCATAATCTGTGTCTTCTTACAATTTAGTTCTAACACTAGTTGCTCACTGTGTGCAACAACCACATCTACTGAATGTTGCAGGTCCTGGTCATTGTCTGCAATTAAGACTTGACAAGTGGCTATGGTGATACCATGATTCATTTGCGTGCTTGTCAGCGCAATGGGCCTGTCTAAGATCTCCTGTAGAGGCAGGCGTTTTTTTCTTCTGTTTTCTGGCCAGTAAGGCTCCGTCGTCAACCTACCAGTTGGCTCTATGATCAACTGACCAGTCCCGCTCTATGGTTAACTGACCAGTGCGGTTCAGTGGTCATCCGACCAGTGCGGCTGTGTGGTAAAATCACCAATGCGGCTTTGTAGTCAATTGACCAATGCGAATGTGTGGTCAAATCACCAGTGCGGCTTTGTAGTTAATTGAAAAGTGCGGTTGTGTGGTCAAATCACCAGTGCGGCTTTGTAGTCAATTGTCCAATGCGGTTGTGTGGTCTCATCACTAGTGCGGCTTTGTATTCGACTTAGCACTGCGGCTCATATTTTCCTACAGCAATTGGCACTCCATTCGTGACGGGAGTTTGCACACAAGAATACGGTGCTGGTAGACAAGGCTCTAACATCTGCGCCACATCGGATTCCAAGCTGTACAGTAGCAACACCTCAAATAAACATACAAGCACAGACACGAATATTAAAACTTTGGAGCAACAACACGCACACATACACACATTAGCGACTGTAATGAAACCTGGGAATCTGCTTCCTTGTCCAGAGTGAGAAAGATGAGGGTGAAGCGGGGAGTCGCCAGACATGAGCATTTTGTCAAGAGCATAAGACATTTGATTAGCTAACATTGAACTGACACGATCAGTTGGTACACCCATGAGATGTTTAGAGGGGGGGGGGGGGGGGGTCGGAGCCCCAATGATTTTCCGGAATGCAATGATAATGAACTTCATTAATCACACACTTTAGCGACTGCAACTGAGAAGACGTGAAGCATACACGTACGGGCATTCACAAAAAGTACCGGTAGTGGCAACAGACTAAACATGGACGTACGCATGGACATTCACAAAACGTGCCGGCAGTGACAACAGGTCGGTCTCTCTGGCCGAGGGGTTACAACACTTTCTCCGTAATCCCGTTTATCACGCAGAGTCTCGTAGCGGGCGAGAACTGGGAGCGGTTTGTCCCCCGCTGGTGACTTGCGGGAAAACTGAGCCGGCCGCTCAGAAAGCAATGGAAAAGTACTAAGCGTAATCTTGCCAAGAGATCAACAGACATTTGAAAGATGCTGCTGTTGACAGTGATGTCCTGTAAAGGATATGCGAATTTAAAAAAAAAAAAAAAGTAACAACAGACTAGACATGGACTAACTCATGGACATTCACAAAACGTGCGATTGTGACAATACACTAAACATGGACACATTCACACACATTGACACGATTTGACGGATACTGACAAAGAGCAGACAAGCTTAAAGACATCTAATGACAGTGGAAATGTTGCTTGCTTGCTTGTGTTCGCTGGCTATGAACTCCAGCGTGGAGTCCTGTATGTCGGATGAAGGCATCCTGTCGTCCAACATCAGTGGGATGTCATACAGGACCTGAGTTTTGCGTGAGTATCCGTTGTCCCATGTCTGGCTTATTGGTGTGCAGACTGGTGGTTCCTCGCCGTACAGGCAGACACTCTCCAATTTCGGAGGAATCGGCGATCCTACTGACTTTAGCCAGGACCCAAAAGGGACCTGTTGCCCAGGACGCTCGACGAGGACGTGTCAATAGGTCTTGGCCAGTATAGAACTGGCCCTGGTGCCTTGGAAACACCTCTGCGTCCCAGTGGAAATGTGATTTCTGAGGAAAATCCCAAGAATACATTGGACAGACAGAAAAACCAATGAGCTAATCCTATTAGAAGCAAATGAAAACCCTAAACTGATTAAAGAAATTAGACATAGTCAACATTTTTGGAGTACGTTATAAGAAGAAATAAACTAGAGAACTTGGTGAAAGCTGGCAAGGCTGGGGGGGGGGGGGGGGGGGGGGAAAGAACAATGGAAAGACAGAGAATTAAATATCTGGATGGATTTGCCACAATGCATGGTCGAGACAAGAACACAGAGCTGATCTACGACTGTGGTGATCGTGTGAGATAGTGAAACACGACCGCCAACGCTTATCGGAGTGGCACATGATGATGATAATTATGACAAGACAGGTGGTATTTCCGATAACAAGAACTGGTGGTTTAGCCGTGCCAGGCACGTCCATGCAGCCATTGGGGGAAAGAAAAGAGATACCATAACCAACTCATGGGGAACAGTGAGCAGAAACACTTTGCGATGGCTGCTGCATCGGAGTAATAGGCACTCATGGGAATACCCAATGTGCTGTGACGTAATTCGACATAACATACCACAACATATACATTAATAAACATGCGCACTTATACAAATTGTTTATAGACCCAGAAAAACTAATCGGTGGGGAAACATTCAAGAAATTTAAATAATGTTGTCTTGTGTGACAGAGAATCAATACTCGTGAATGTATGTCTCAAGGCTCGGGACCTAAATACCCGTTCAACAAATACTCCTTCCTCCTCGATCACCTACCCATCAGACAGCCTACAAATAGCAGCCACCTCCAGGTATGAGTGCCCGCCCTGGGAAGGCTTGTAGTCTTGTTTTAAGATATGCAAAACTAACCAAGCAGACACAGTTCACTGGTTGGTCATGCTTGACTGCTCTGACAATGTTAGACAGAAGTAATTCTAGACACAGAGGTAAAACGTTACCCACGGCCTCAAGGAGGAACGACGACAGTTCACATATAGTTAGTTACCCACGGCCTCAAGGAGGAACGACGACAGTTCACATATAGTTAGTTACCCACGACTTCAAGGAGGTTCGACGACAGTTCACATATAGTTAGTTACCCACGGCCTCAAGGAGGAACGACGACAGTTAATTCCACGCAGTCATTTTATTTTCCCGTCTTCTTTCTCAGTCATTCCCAACAATTGCTATTTCTCGTGCTATTTCAATGTCTCCATTCATTCCCAACAATTGTAATTTCTCGTGCTATATCAGCGTATTCAACCATTCCCAAATGTCGCTATTTCTCGTACAATATCAATGTATTCAACCATTCCCAACCATTGCAATTTATCTTGTTATATCAATGTATTCAACCATTCCCAACATGTGCTATACTTCGTGCTATATTAGTGTATTCAATAATTACCACATGTTGCTATTTCTCGTATTATATCACTTTCCTAAATCATTCCCAACAATTGCTATTTCTCTTGCCATATAGGTGTATTCTATCCATCATGTACCATGCTGATAAGCGTGGGCGGTCATGGTTTCCCATCACCAGAGTTGATGACATCATTCGCGGTGACCGTCGGGTATCACTGTATTCCATGTTGTCATTTAGTAAAGCCAATGCCCAGACAATTATTAAAGACCTGTGTTATTCAAAGATTTGTGCACGGTGGTATCAACTTGGTGAATGTTGTGTGGAGCCAATGCGGTTAACGGACGGCCAGTCCGCTTTGCGTCAGCCAGTGAGGATTGACCTACTTCAGTTTCGTCACAACGACGTACCCAGCATTGGACAGTGCTAACATCCTCTGTTGAATCTCCATAAACAATACTCAAACGTTCGTGGTTTCGCCTTCAGCAATGAGGTATTCTATGACATTGCGTTGCTTTAACCGAACTTCTTTGGTAGTCATTTTTAAACCGTTACTGCTGTGCAGCCAGTGACTGAACAGGTTGGCAGTGATATACAGTGCAGAGGAGTAATTGAGGAATCCCACTACATTAATAAATTGCAAACCGATAAAGTACTTACATAGATTTTTTTTTAATTGGGAGACATTACTTACTGACCGTCCCTCGTATATCGTAATCTGCTGTCCCAGAGTTATAATCCAATCTCCCGTCTCAGACAGTTATAATCTAATTTGCCGACTCAGGCAGTTATATCACAATCTCCCGTCCCAGAGAGTTATAACACCATCTCCCGTATCAGACAGTTATACCACAATCTCCCGTCTCAGAGAGTTATAATCTAATTTGCCGTCTCGGGCAGTTATTCCACAATCTTCCGTCTCAGAGAGTTATACCAAAATCTCCCATCTCAGAGAGTTATACCACTATCTCCCGCCTCAGAGAGTTATACCACAATCTCCCGTCTCAGAGAGTTATATAACAATCTCCCGTCTCAGAGAGTTATAATCTAATTTGCCGCTTCAGACAGTTATACCACAATCTCCCGTCTCAGAGTGTTATACCACAATCTCCCGTCTCAGAGAGTTATACCACAATCTCCCGTCTCAGAGAATTATACCACAATCTCTCGTCTCAGACAGTTATACCACAATCTTCCGTCTCAGACAGTTATACCACAATCTCCCGTCTCAGAGAGTTATACCACAATCTCCCGTCTCAGAGAGTTATAACCTAATCTCCCGTCTCAGAGTTATACCACAATCTCCGGTATCAGAGAGTTATACCACAATCTCCTGTCTCAGACAGTTATACCACAATCTCCCTCTCAGGCAGTTAACCACAATCTCCCGTCTCAAATAGTTATACCACAACCTTCCGTCTCAGACAGTTATACCACAATCTCCCGTCTCAGAGAGTTATACCAGAATCTCCTGTCTCAGAGAGGTATAACACAATCTTCTGTCTCAGAGAAGTATACCACAATCTCCCGTCACAAATAGTTATACCACAATCTCCCGTCTCAGACAGTTATACCATAATCTCCAGTCTCAGAGAGTTATACCACAATCTCCCGTCTCAGAGAGTTATACGACAATCTCCCGTCTCAAACAGTTATATCACAATCTCCCGTCTCAGAGAATTATATCACAATCTCCAGTCTCAGAGGGTTATACCACAATCTCCAGCCTCAGACAGTTATACCACAATCTTCCGTCTCAGACAGTTATAACCTAATCTCCCGTCTCAGAGAGTTGTACCACAATCTACCGTCTCAGAAAGTTATACCACAATCTCCCGTCTCAGAGAGTTATACCACAATCTCCCGTCTCAGAGAGTTACACCACAATCTCCCGTCTCAGACAGTTATACCACAATCTCCCGTCTCAGAGAGTTATACCACAATCTTCTGTCTCAAACAGTTATAACCTAATCTCCCGTCTCAGAGAGTTATACCACAATCTCCGGTCTCAGAGAGTTATACCACAATCTCCCGTCTCAGACAGTTATACCACAATATCCCGTCTCAAACAGTTATACCACAATCTCCCGTCTCAGACAGTTATACCACAATCTCCCGTCTCAGAGAGTTATACCACAATCTCCCGTCTCAGACAGTTATACCACAATCTCTCGTCTTAGACAGTTATACCACAATCTTCCGTCTCAGATAGTTATAACCTAATCTCCGTCTCAGAGAGTTATACCACAATCTCCCGTCTCAGAGAGTTATACCACAATCTCCCGTTTCAGACAGTTATACCACAATCTCCCGTCTCAGGCAGTTATAACCTAATCTCCGTCTCAGAGAGTTATAACACAATCTCCCGTCTCAGAGAGTTATACCACAATCTCCCGTCTCAGAGAGTTATACCACAATCTCCCGTCTCAGAGAATTATACCACAATCTCCCGTCTCAGAGAGTTATACCACAATCTCCCGTCTCAGGCAGTTATTCCACAATCTCCCGTCTCAGAGAGTTATACCACAATTTCCCGTCTCAAACAGTTATACCACAATCTCCCGTCTCAGAGAGTTATACCACAATCTTCCGTCTCAGATAGTTATACCACAATCTTCCGTCTCAGATAATTATACCACATTCTTCCGTCTCAGATAATTATATCACAATCTTCCGTCTCAGATAATTATATCACAATCTTCCGTCTCAGATAATTATATCACAATCTTCCGTCTCAGATAGTTATACCACAATCTCCCGTCTCAGATAATTATATCACAATCTCCCGTCTCAGATAGTTATACCACAATCTCCGTCTCAGAGGGTTATTTAAATATTGAGCACAACCCACTACTGGCAACGCTGATCGTATTCTGGTATGAACCTGAGGACTATCCACGTCAATATGGAAGGCCTATCCACGTCAATATGGATAGGCCTTAGGTTCATACCAGAATACGATCAGCGTTGCCAGTAGTGGGTTGTGCTCAATATTTAAATTTCAAATCCCGAAACAACCAAATAATCAATCAGAGGGTTATGCCACAATCTCCAGTCTCAGAGAGTTATACCACAATCTTCCGTCTCAGACAGTTATAACCTAATCTCCCGTCTCAGAGAATTATACCACAATCTCCCGTCTCAGAGAGTTATACCACAATCTCCCGTCTCAGACAGTTATAACCTAATCTCCCGTCTCAGAGAGTTATAACACAATCTCCCGTCTCAGAGAGTTATACCACAATCTCCCGTCTCAGAGAGTTATAACACAATCTCCCGTCTCAGAGAGTTATACCACAATCTCCCGACTCAGAGAGTTATAACACAATCTCCCGTCTCAGAGAGTTATACCACAATCTTCCGTCTCAGACAGTTATACCACAATCTTCCGTCTCAGGCAGTTATACCACAATCTTCCGTCTCAGACAGATATAACCTAATCTCCCGTCTCAGAGAGTTGTACCACAATCTACCGTCTCAGAAAGTTATACCACAATCTCCCGTCTCAGAGAGTTATACCACAATCTCCCGTCTCAGAGAGTTACACCACAATCTCCCGTCTCAGACAGTTATACCACAATCTCCCGTCTCAGAGAGTTATACCACAATCTTCTGTCTCAAACAGTTATAACCTAATCTCCCGTCTCAGAGAGTTATACCACAATCTCCGGTCTCAGAGAGTTATACCACAATCTCCCGTCTCAGACAGTTATACCACAATATCCCGTCTCAAACAGTTATACCACAATCTCCCGTCTCAGACAGTTATACCACAATCTCCCGTCTCAGAGAGTTATACCACAATCTCCCGTCTCAGACAGTTATACCACAATCTCTCGTCTTAGACAGTTATACCACAATCTTCCGTCTCAGATAGTTATAACCTAATCTCCGTCTCAGAGAGTTATACCACAATCTCCCGTCTCAGAGAGTTATACCACAATCTCCCGTTTCAGACAGTTATACCACAATCTCCCGTCTCAGGCAGTTATAACCTAATCTCCGTCTCAGAGAGTTATAACACAATCTCCCGTCTCAGAGAGTTATACCACAATCTCCCGTCTCAGAGAGTTATACCACAATCTCCCGTCTCAGAGAATTATACCACAATCTCCCGTCTCAGAGAGTTATACCACAATCTCCCGTCTCAGGCAGTTATTCCACAATCTCCCGTCTCAGAGAGTTATACCACAATTTCCCGTCTCAAACAGTTATACCACAATCTCCCGTCTCAGAGAGTTATACCACAATCTTCCGTCTCAGATAGTTATACCACAATCTTCCGTCTCAGATAATTATACCACATTCTTCCGTCTCAGATAATTATATCACAATCTTCCGTCTCAGATAATTATATCACAATCTTCCGTCTCAGATAATTATATCACAATCTTCCGTCTCAGATAGTTATACCACAATCTCCCGTCTCAGATAATTATATCACAATCTCCCGTCTCAGATAGTTATACCACAATCTCCGTCTCAGAGGGTTATTTAAATATTGAGCACAACCCACTACTGGCAACGCTGATCGTATTCTGGTATGAACCTGAGGACTATCCACGTCAATATGGAAGGCCTATCCACGTCAATATGGATAGGCCTTAGGTTCATACCAGAATACGATCAGCGTTGCCAGTAGTGGGTTGTGCTCAATATTTAAATTTCAAATCCCGAAACAACCAAATAATCAATCAGAGGGTTATGCCACAATCTCCAGTCTCAGAGAGTTATACCACAATCTTCCGTCTCAGACAGTTATAACCTAATCTCCCGTCTCAGAGAATTATACCACAATCTCCCGTCTCAGAGAGTTATACCACAATCTCCCGTCTCAGACAGTTATAACCTAATCTCCCGTCTCAGAGAGTTATAACACAATCTCCCGTCTCAGAGAGTTATACCACAATCTCCCGTCTCAGAGAGTTATAACACAATCTCCCGTCTCAGAGAGTTATACCACAATCTCCCGACTCAGAGAGTTATAACACAATCTCCCGTCTCAGAGAGTTATACCACAATCTTCCGTCTCAGACAGTTATACCACAATCTTCCGTCTCAGGCAGTTATACCACAATCTTCCGTCTCAGACAGATATAACCTAATCTCCCGTCTCAGAGAGTTATACCACTATCTCCCGTCTCAGAGAATTATACCACAATCTCCCGTCTCAAAGAGTTATACCACAATCTCCCATCTTAGAGAGTTATACCACAATCTTCCGTCTCAGACGTTTTTAACTTATTCTCCTGTCTCAAACAGTTATCCCATAATCTCCCGTTTCAGACAGTTATAACCTAATTTCCCGTCTCAGACAGTTATACCACAATCTCCCGTCTCAAACGCTCAGAAACATATCGCCTGCCAAAGGCAAGTGCAACCCAAGCTCAAACAATTATAAATCCAGGCATTGCAAACAAAGAAAGGAAACGTCATCGAATCAGCGAGAGATCATAGATACATTCAGTATTGTTAAGTGCGGCTTTGGGATCACGCCCAAGGTGTGCCGCTATTATGTGCATAAATGAGATTTGTTAGTGTCTCTCGGTACAGACACCATACATACAGTGTGAACGGGTGATTGTCAGCTTGTGAATTGTGAGGCTAATATATATATATATATATATATATATATATATATATATATATATATATATATATATATATATATATATATATATATATATATTGAGCACAACCCACTACTGGCAACGCTGATTGCATTCTAGTATGAACCTAAGACCTATCCACGTCAATATGGAAGCACTATACTCGAGTTTCGCCCTCGTTTGAGCTCCTCAGTAGTGCATATCCCTGACAGGATCCGGAAACAAGCCCCGGATCATGGCGTGTGAAGCGGGTGTGTAACCACGCGGCACACGTTGGACACACAGCCAAATTATCATAACAGAATACCACAACGTCACCCATCATAGGCTATGCTCAAGATTGCCCAATCACCGCGACTGACGTCCGTCAATCGATGTGGACCCGAAACGATCAGGACTTCTCACTGGCAAGGAACACCAGGCCTCCTAAATCCAATGAGCAATAATCACATTGATTTACTGGTTATTTCGGGATTTGAATTTAAAATATTGAGCACAATCCACAATAAGTCCGTCAACCAGAATGGAAGATGAAAGCTACGATATCCGACCAGAATGGAAGACAATGTCTGCGATGTCCCACCAGAATGGAAGACAATGTCTACGATGTCCCACCAGAATGGAAGACAATGTCTACGATATCCGACCAAAATGGAAGACAATGTCTACGATATCCGACCAGAATGGAAGACAATGTCTGCGATGTCCCACCAGAATGGAAGACAATGTCTACGATGTCCCACCAGAATGGAAGACAATGTCTACGATATCCGACCAGAATGGAAGACAATGTCTACGATATCCGACCAGAATGGAAGACAATGTCTGCGATGTCCCACCAGAATGGAAGACAATGTCTACGATGTCCCACCAGAATGGAAGACAATGTCTACGATATCCGACCAGAATGGAAGACAATGTCTACGATATCCGACCAGAATGGAAGACAATGTCTGCGATGTCCCACCAGAATGGAAGACAATGTCTACGATGTCCCACCAGAATGGAAGACAATGTCTACGATATCCGACCAGAATGGAAGACAATGTCTACGATATCCGACCAGAATGGAAGACAATGTCTGCGATGTCCCACCAGAATGGAAGACAATGTCTACGATATCCGACCAGAATGGAAGACAATGTCTACGATATCCGACCAGAATGGAAGACAATGTCTACGATATCCGACCAGAATGGAAGACAATGTCTACGATGTCCCACCAGAATGGAAGACAATGTCTACGATATCCGACCAGAATGGAAGACAATGTCAACGATATCCGACCAGAATGGAAGACAATGTCTGCGATGTCCCACCAGAATGGAAGACAATGTCTACGATATCCGACCAGAATGGAAGACAATGTCTACGATATCCGACCAGAATGGAAGACAATGTCTACGATATCCGACCAGAATGGAAGACAATGTCTGCGATGTCCCACCAGAATGGAAGACAATGTCTACGATGTCCCACCAGAATGGAAGACAATGTCTACGATATCCGACCAGAATGGAAGACAATGTCTACGATATCCGACCAGAATGGAAGACAATGTCTGCGATGTCCCACCAGAATGGAAGACAATGTCTACGATATCCGACCAGAATGGAAGACAATGTCTACGATATCCGACCAGAATGGAAGACAATGTCTACGATATCCGACCAGAATGGAAGACAATGTCTGCGATGTCCCACCAGAATGGAAGACAATGTCTACGATATCCGACCAGAATGGAAGACAATGTCTGCGATGTCCCACCAGAATGGAAGACAATGTCTACGATGTCCCACCAGAATGGAAGACAATGTCTACGATATCCGACCAGAATGGAAGACAATGTCTGCGATGTCCCACCAGAATGGAAGACAATGTCTACGATGTCCCACCAGAATGGAAGACAATGTCTACGATATCCGACCAGAATGGAAGACAATGTCTGCGATGTCCCACCAGAATGGAAGACAATGGCTATGATCACAGACCAGAATAGAAGACAATGGCTATGATCACAGACCAGAATGGAAGACAATGGCTATGATCACCGACCAGAATGGAAGACAATGGCTATGATCACAGACCAGAATGGAAGACAATGGCTATGATCACAGACCAGAATGGAAGACAATGACAAAGATCGTTGACTAGAATGATCATCGTCAAGAAGAACAGAAATGGCAGACTGTCTTCTTCACAAATATCTAGAAAATTATTTCACTCAAAGAAAGTATAGAGACAGATTGTTATGGGGAGGGGGAGCAAAAGCTCTGAACAGGATGCGCCCCTGGGTGATAAACGGGTATTTGGATGTCACTAATGAAGACTGTGTTATCTTCATCTTGGCGGTGGTGGACGGGTAGCACGTTTATCTGCCAAGACAGTTTGGAGTTGAGTCAAGAACTGACATCA
Source organism: Cepaea hortensis (assembly GCA_963921405.1). NCBI lineage: Eukaryota > Metazoa > Mollusca > Gastropoda > Stylommatophora > Helicidae > Cepaea > Cepaea hortensis. The sequence continues at coordinate 83,276,246 of OY992892.1, forward strand.
CAGCACTCGTCCTCGTCTTCAACAGCCAGCGAAGAGTTCCAATACTAATGGTAGCAGTCTGATTATGTTTCCGCGTGACCTTTCTTCGGTGTCCTGAGTGTCGGTCAGATCCTCTGGTCACTCTCTGCAGCATCATTCTCTCCAGGTCGTGATGACCTATCTGTTCTTCCACACTACACACTAGATCCCAAAGGGCCCCGGCCAGGCCTACCAAGTGGCCAGCAGTCCGGGTTCAAACCCCAGCTGATGCAGGATCCTCTGTTTCCGACCAGTGCCACTCTGAGGCCCGTCCAACCTCGTAAAATTGAATACCAGACAATATTCAACATGTTATAGGAATTGTCTGGGGAAAAAAGACGACGAGGATGGGAACTGGGCAGCCCACCTCGTGTGTCTTGGTCTAGAATATGGGTCAGCCGAAGACTCACACCCAATGACCGTGATGCGTATTATGTATAGGATGCTATCCCGCATATTGCGGTAGTTGAATCAGCTCTTGGTACGTTGATGGGAATCAATAGCACGCCGGCCGCCTTTGCGTCACCAAATATTTCCTGGTACCCTTTTTAGGCTGGATCGTCCTGGGGCTCATGTCAGCATTAGAATATCCTCTCCTCAATGGGGATTCGAACAGCTGACTACTGGACTGGAAGGCAAGCTTGCTAGCCTCTGTGCTATCGAGATACCCTATTTAATACAGGTACGATCAATTTGAGCTGCTCTGATTTGTTCTCTTCTTCTTTCGTTCGCTTGAAATGTGTATGTATCTGCAATGTTGTCTCTTGTGTCAGTATCACTGTCTTATTTTAGTTCCCTCAGTGGTCCGTAGAGTTTATCTTCCACTATTGTTTCTCCGGGCCATAAGATTTGCCTAGATATGTTATATTTTGGGCAGTCTTGTAGTATGTGCTCTGCTGTCTGGGGCGCCAATCCACATGTGCACATGGCTGATTCGCTAATCTTGAATTGCGTATACATGCGATTGTATAATCTATTGTGTCCTGTTCTAAGGCAGAGAATAATGATTTGTTCTGGTCTGTCCATAAAGTGGTAATCGCCTTAAATTGATGTTTGTGGCTTTCTGATTGATGTGATCATTCTTTTCTTTTGGTGGTATGTAACGGGCACATCAGGCTGTTCTTCTTTGGCTCCTTCCTTAGCCAATCGATCAGCTCTGTCGTTTCCGGGTACTCCACAGTGGGATGGTATCCACTGTATGGTGACTTTATGCTGACTGCTAAGTTCAGAAAGTAGTGTCCTTAGTACTGGCAATTTCCCAGACAGGAGCGCCTCGAGTACTGATTTTGCATCTGTCAATATCACCACAGGTTGTGTACCATGGCTGGTATTTACTCATTGCTCTGTTGCTATCTTGATTGCCTCAATTTCAGCATTATAGTTATGGCAGTACTTTCCTGTTGGAACTCCGGCCGTGTCCCTGGTATTATCTGGGTATTCTATGTACACGAGTGTGCCATACGACGAGTGTTCCACGCCGGCGCTCGTCGTCTCGCTAAGTCAGGGAAAGATTGGTCACTTATTCCTCCGTGAATTTAAGCCTACAAAATGTGATGGTTCTGTTACATCACAAGTCCCACAGGTATGAGAACCACAGTGACGTAGTGGCCAGACTCTCACCTGCCCGCCCGGTGCTCATGACCTCCATCCCCATCGTGGCGGATTCGAATGCTTGAAATTGACCTGGACTTCTAGAACGACCCAGTCTAAAATAGGTACCAATGTTTAAAATTGACCTGGACTTCTAGAATGACCCAGTCTAAAATAAGTACCAATAAATGTTTTGGGAAGTAGAGGCGACCGGCGCGATACACACCACATCATCCAGCGAGTACCGATTGGTCTATATTTTTTTTTTAACGTATGGCACTACAGCATATGCCTAATGCGCCTTTTTTTTTTTTTTAAGCATATCCTTTTACAGGACTTAGCTGTCAACACCAGCATCTTTCAGCTGTATGTTGATCTCTTGGCAAGATTACGCTCAGTAGTTTGCCATTGCTTTCTGAGCGGCCGGCTCACATACCCCGTAAGTTACCGATGCGATTCGAACCACTGCTGATTTGAACCGTCATCACGTTACCTGACGAGAGTATACGAGGTTACGGAGAAAAGTCATAACCTCTAAGCCACGAAGCCGGCATTAATGCGCCTTCAGTTGTTCAAAATGGTCTTTTACCGTCGTTTTTTTTTTTTTAAATTGACGATAAATATAGCACATGGGAATGTTTCTTCGGGGGTGACACATGCGGCGACAAGGGCGCGGTATCATCACAACTTATGACTCATACACGAGTATATCATGTGCTATCTCTGTACATATCAACGAGTTTATTTATAAACGTCGGCGTTTAACTGTGGCCTGTAATGACGGAAATGAATTATACATTTGGTTCATAAACAACACAGGCGAGTAAGCAAACCGCGGAGATTTCTGGCTGTATTGACTAGACAAGCATTAACACTGTCACGAAATGGCTATAGGCGAGCCAGCAACCTGTATAGATCTGCAGATAAAGAACCGATTTAATGTCAAGGTATAAACAGATATTGTTGATTTGGTTAACCCATCGAGTGCTAATCCGTGCACCGGTTGTTTACTGGTTATTTCTTGCATGGAATCGTCATCAGCGGCGTGTCCTGTTCAGAAAGAAGTTCATGTCTTCTAGGTCTTTCGATATCTCTCGCTGTCTTAAGCCAGATGTTCTGTTATTCTTCTTCCTGTTCTTCTTCCTGTTCCTTTTCTTCGTCCTCTTACTTATCTTCTTCCTCTTCCTCCTCTTCTCTTCTCCCTCCCCCTCTTCCTCGTCCTTCTCTTCCTCTTCTTTCTCTTCTTTCTCTTCCTCTTTTTCCTCTTCTTCGTATTCCTCTTCTTCCTCCTCTTCCTCTTTTTTTTCTTCATCCTCTTCCTCTTCTTCCTCTTCATCTTATTCCTTTCCTTCCTCTTCCTCCTCTTCCCCTTCCTCTTCTTCCTCATGTTCTTCTTCTTCCGCCTCTTCCTCTTCCTCATCTTTCTCTTCTTCTTCTTCCTCCTCCTCTTCCTCCTCTTTCTCTTCCTCTTCTTCATCTTCCTCTTCTTCTCCCTCTTCATTTTCTTCCTCTTCCTCTTCTTCCTCTTCCTCCTCTTCCTCTTCCTCCTCTTCCACTTCCTCTTCTCTCTCTTCCTCTTCTTCCTCCTCCTCCCCTCCCTCTTCCTCCTCTTCCTCTTCTTCCTCTTCCTCTTCTTCCTCTTCCCCCGATCCTCATCAGTGGTTGGATTTTGATTTGAATTTGTCTTAAAGTCTTAAAGTCGAACGGAACGATTTCATTGCCCCGGGTTTTATCCCATACAGCTCTCTCTCTCTTCCACAGGGCGGCCTGACGAAAGCGTCGCACAAAGCACGAACTCCATTGTTTCAGCGACGACCCCAGGAGTCTCCCAGAAAATTGCACTCGTGGACCGAAAGACATAGCCCGGAATCGAACCCACAACCTTCGGAGCGTGAGGCAGACGACTTGATCACTTCGCCACGGAGACTCCCTGGACTGTATTTGTTCTAGTGTGAAGTAGCCAGTCTTAGGACAAACCTCTTTAGTCGCCTTTCACGTCATGCTTGGGTTGTTAGAGTTCTCCTATTCTTTTCTTCTCCTCAGGGCCCCGGTAAAACACGGACGAGACTGCCACGAATAAATTGTCTTCCACATCTTGAATCTATCTGCCTTGTGCCTTTCCTCATCACCACTTCCCGGTACAATACCTTCCATAGCATTCTCCAGATACTCATTTATTTTCACTGGCACCTGGCCACCCTGACAGACGAAATTTTGTTACATGGTACTTCAAAACAGGTATAACCCATAGCGAAGACCAGGGGGTGTAGCTATACCTCTCTATAACACAGTCTGGGCTGAATTTAGAGACCATGTGTTGCCCATGCAGTGTGATTCCCCTCTCCTCTCCCTCTCTCTCTCTCTCTCTCTCTCTCTCTCTCTCTCTCTCTCTCTCTCTCTCTCTCTCTCTCTCTCTATCTCTGCCTGTCTAGTTTACTCCAGAGGAAAGATAACACCAATAAATCTGGAAAACAAGACAAGCTTCCGGATCAGCAAAGCAATACTGTAACTTTTTGTCTTTTTATAATCCCAAAATATTTAATTTACCTCAATATTATTTGTCTTAATAAAATATTTTCTCCTAACGCGCACTCAGAAGACTTGATACTGTAAGGGTGCAATACTGAATTCTTGTTGGATAGACGTTTCTTCTCTCTTATCTCCCTGAGAAAAGGCCAGATGGACACTCAATCAGACTGCTACTGGTACCATTAGTGTTGGGACGCTTCGCTGACTGTTGAAGATGAGGACGGAGCACGTGTGGGAATGTCCCGGGTGCTGTAATGTCGGTTCTTGCTTCGACTCAACTCAACTCTTTTTTCTGCACAACTGCTTTCACTGGTATAGCTTTTTAGACATCTGTACAGACGATGGTCCCCCATTGCTGTCCTTCTTGGTGGTAGGAGACCGTGTCCACTGTCTATACAATTAGAGTTTTAACAGGATTTTCCAAGCAGGAGAATCTACTTCATTGCACCGGGTTGTATCCCATTTGTCTTGTTCCGCATGGCCGCTTACAGAAAGCGTCACACAAAACACGAACTCCATAGCTCCAGCAACTACCCCCAGGAGTTTGCCAAGATAATTACACTCATGAATCGAATGTTGTAGTGCGGAATTGAACCCACAACCTACAGGGCGTGAGGTAGGTGGTGTGACCACTACGCCACGGATACTCCTTTCTATATAAGAAGAGCCTTACAGAAAGCGTCACACAAAACACAAACTCCATAGCTCCAGCAACTACCCCCAGGAGTTTGCCAAGATAATTACACTCATGAACCGAATGTTGTAGTCCGGAATTGAATCCACAACCTACGGAGCGTGAGGCAGGCGTGTCACCAACTGGCTGGGGTTAGATCCCAGATGGGCAACCACTCAGCCAAAATCATTTTCTTCTACTGGGGTTTAGTTCTGGATGCAGTTTAAGATCCCCTAACTCTGTCAGAAGGGACTAGTTACCACCCAGATCCCAGAGAGAAAACGTGGAACTAATGTCTTTTATGCTGATTTAAGACACTGTCCCTGATACTCAAGAAAACAGCCAAGAAGTGGCTCGTTGAAGATAGAATATATCTATATAGTTTTGGCTGTACTTGGTATCACCAGAAGTGAGAAAGGAGGAGTTAAGACATGCAACGTAATCTGGTTACTTATGACTGCATAGGCAAGATACCTCCCGGACATAGATTCCCACTTCTGGATAATATGTGCGAACCCCCACTAAATGATACAATAATGTGTGTACTTGATTAAGCTACACAAACATTTATAAACATTTAGAATTATACGGACAAATTGAGTTTTAAAATACAACAACTGTGTTTATTATTGCTATTGATGATCATATGATGATGATGATTATATTATGGTATACGTAACTCATCTGGCTGAAAAGCTCAGAAGCACATAGGTCCTGCTTCCCCCAGTGACGCAGTTCACTGTCAGATTGAAGGAGTCCAAATTGGTCCCTCACAAGGCTAAGTCACTTCCTGATATGGGTTGTTGACTGTCCATTGCTCCTAAGAGATCTGGAATGAAACGAACGGAGATGGGTAGTATCTACGTCTACACATCTCAAACACATATGTCTATACATTCATATAAACATACATTCAAGTCATACTATATGATGGTATGATGATAGATGATGGCATGTTACATAAACATATATCAGTTCTAACTAAATAAATATATATGTAAATATTCATAAAACCATTTAGAACATTTATAGCTCAAAACCTACATCATCACATACATTTGTGTAATGGAGTGTTTCCCATATAAGTTCACCTCACTTACTCTTTCCCTTTCTGATTCATTCATACTGTCTTGTCGGAAGGGCTGGTCGCACAGTCCTGTCGAACATTAAATGCCTTCCCTGAATCTGTCTGGGGTATTGAATGTCCTAAGTCATGTCTGTCCTCATGCAGACATCATGCAGACAAGGTGAACTGGTGCCATTCCTCAAACCAAGTGGTTTCACCACAATCTTGGTAGGCACTCAAAGTGTTGGTCCAAATAATCAATGTTAATTGGACGCTATCAAGAGACTGGTAGCTCTCAGGAATTTCTCCTAAGTAGTCAGTCTCCCCAATGTTTAACATCATACAGGATGAATCTAAATGTATCTCCTGTACATGCATAAGCCACACGCTCATGTAGCTTGGATAATGGATTTCTCCAAATTATCACATACAACAAATCAGACAACCAAGTGGTGAATGAAAGAAGAAAATAGTTCTCAGTGAAATCGTAAAGCTAGAACTGGAACATTAAGTACAAAGAAAATCCACCAGTTTAAAGTTTGGGAGAATATGCAGAACACGAAACTACACAAGCCTTCAGACTAGCAGACAACTAATCAGAGTAATGGTCTTACCTGGGTTATAGCTAGGAAATCCTGTCATACGACTTCGTACAGAAGTCCAACAGAACGAAATGTTAATATTTCTCCAGTAGGTATCCTAAGAATGCTATTGTGAATTTGCGTCTGAAGTCTTGCTGGCCATGCATGTAGTTTTATTCTAGTCAATTCCTGGCTAGTTTCCAGGTTGGTTAATTAATATGTCCAAGTTCCTGTTAGCTCCACCTATTTTTCCATGTAAGATGATTTACCTAGATGGATTAAGTGCCAAATTCTTTTCACCCCTCCTCCTTTCCTGTGAAGGGTAGTTTCATCTGTCAATCAAATTGACCGATGCCCCCCACGCCTGAAACAATGAAACCTGCTTTGGCGGCAATGCAGTTGCGTCATTACATTCCAATAGGCTGGTAACACCAGCCTTCTCGGTTGCTGGCCGGAATGTGTCAGCCATGGGTTTCTACTTTGCCCCGTAGTATTGCGGCGAGGTGTTAAGCATCTGGTCCTAATTGCTCCTTTGTGGTGGCAATTACAGACGTCCCGGCTCCACAAAGTCTGGACTTTTAGATAGGTGTTAGGCCTGCATTAAATTGCCGTCTGTGGATCCCACGGGGTTTTCCCCTGAGTAGCACTGCCATGTATTATTTCAGACGGGTCTGGCTGACCCTCTTGATTCTAAACTAACACGTCAATCTCAACTGACTGGCTCCGCGATGTCTGGTTGATCAGAACATCAAAGGGAAAATCTCTTAGATGTAGAGACCAGACGTTGCTTTGATCTACCAATGTAGTAAAAATGATAGTGCGGGCTCTAAGTGACTCTGTATTTTTCTCTTACGTTTTTATCCTCTTCTGGGGAACGTTTATTCTTTTAGAGAATTTTAGAAAAATATGGTGGGCTCTGTAATTCCTTGAAAACTTGTGTAATTATGATGCTGCCGGGCTGTCCCGCCACATAGCTCTCCAATTTAAGTAGGTTCATTAATGAAGCCTATAACAGAGCCTCGGCAGCATTCAAGAATGTATCTAAGTTCTCTCCGTTCTCCAACTGCCTCCAAGTCTGGGTTCCCAATATTCTTTGTGGCAGTGGGATGTTCTATGAGTCAAAAGAAATATCCCATGTCCATTCTCCCAGGATAAATCTTGCAAATCTTTGCTCCTGGTGTTGTGTCGGATTTCCAGGCTATTGCTCGGTAATGTCCTGTCCTCTGGAGGTTTTACTTTTTCCCAGCCGGGAAATTGCAAAATGTATAACAAGATTCTCCGGCGCCGCAGAGAGACTGTTATTTTCCACTCAATTTCTGGCCCTTGTCCTATAAGCAGAGGAAGTGCCATCAGTGTTTTCTTAAAAGAATTGGTTGCAGTAATGTTGCTCCATTTTCTTTTCCTCCGTCGGCCAAAGATCATAATAAAATCCTTTAATCTCCTCCTTTTGGCAGGAAATTTGCTAAACATCATAATTTTATGATGTGCATTCAACTCGTACTTGCCTCTTTCTTGGTAGGATGTCAGTTTACTACCTCTTGATTTAAGAGTTTTCTTCCTTCGATAATTATTTATCCAGGTGCGTTCCTCTTCAACAGAGTTCCATTTTGAATCTGTGTTTGAAAGTATAAGGCTAGTAGAAGTTGTCCAGCTTTGAGAAATCATGTTGTTCCCCAAGAACTGTGAATTTGTATCACTCCTTGTAGAAGTATACATAAACAGCTGTTCTCCCCATCCAACATTGGTTGAAGTGAAAGGTAAACAAGGTCCTGAGTGTTGAGTATACCAACCGCTCCGGTTTTGTTCCGCTGCAGAGTCCATCATTTGTGATCCCCTGTTAGCTTCAGCTGTGTTGATGATAGGCATTACCTTCATCCTGTCCAAAGAAGTATTTTCTTCTTTGTTGTTAGCAGACATGTTTATCGTCCCTGAATCAGAGTCCGTGGTATAACCTACATGAATGCTTTGTGTATCTTGAGTTTCCTTTTCGAAAGACTCCAAGATACTGACATCGTAAGAATTCTCCTCCGTGTCTTGTTTGTCCTCCATGGCCGGGCTCTCTTGTGCCAAGTCCAATTGAAGTATTCTCTCCCTGGTCTGGTTTTCTTGTTCCAAATCCAATAGAAGTGAATGTTGTGGGATGTCATTTTCACTGCCATATCCCACCTGAGATAAGTAATTCAAACTGATAATTATTTCATCTTGTGTGGCCACACCGTGAGAAACAATGGAATCCTGTTTTACATCCATTCCGGTCTCAGTTGAATTCATTTCCACTCCTAGTTTCTCTGAACTGAAGGGAATAAAAGAGTCGGGTAAGGTCTCGCCTTCGATCTCTTTAATAGTTTTCCTCAGGTCCTCCTCCTCCTGGATTTTTCTCCTTTGGGAAGTCTTAGGAAGCTCCTGAGATTGCTGGGTTGTCAAGCCAGCTAATCCGCTTTCATTGCGGTGTAAACATTTATCACGTTTGTGACTGTTTACCGAACGCTTGGTACATTTATTCCTATTCCGTTTATTTTTAATATTTTTAGGAATAGGCGAGGGAAGCATCTGCCTTTCTGTGCGGAAGTTTTTGTTTTTCTGAGCCATGGGGATTTGCGAAGGAATGCATGCCTCTTCTTTGTGACGGTCAGCTTCCCCGCTTTCTATCAGAGTTTCGGCTTGAGTGATTGGCTTTTCCTCAATCGAGCTGGTAGATTCCTCCACGTTCAGTATTTCAATTTGCTTCTTCTTCATCTCATCTTCTTCAGCTTTGTGACGCATATCTGCTTCTAATTCTGCAACTCTTTTCATCATCTGCTCATCTTCTTTGTCCCACCAATCCATTTCTTCTCTAATAAATAGTTCTAGCTTCTCTCCTACTAAGCCGAGCCTTATGCCCCATCCTCTAGCGGACTCTAAGAAATCTGTGCGTGCATCCATGATCTCTTCTCAGCTTAAACTCAGGTAAGTAATTATATTATTACCCTACAGAGAGCTAGTCAGATTTATGCTAGAGCAGGATAGTGACAAGAGGAACAGACACTGCTATGAGAATGATAGTAGTGAATTAGAGTGAGAAAGTTGATGCAAAGCAGTCCGTCATACACTGAATTAACTAAGAATTATCAAATTATTCATGATTAAATCAAATGATAAAGCATGTAATCAAAAAATCATCAAGTAAATCATCAATAAACTAATTAATATCACTAATTAATGTGATTATTAATTCTACAGTGGTGAATGATGTAAATTAACTCATATGATATTATCCATTATTAACTTTTTAACAAGTTATTTAAATTCTACAGACTTCCCTAGAAACAAATTCCTAAGTTAATACTTAGCAAATGTAATGGGTGAAGAATGAAAGAATGGTTTATGAAAATCAATAGTCTAGAATTTATTCTCTGATTCTATCATGGATGAGAAGTCCTGATGTGTCAAAATCTTGCCTACAATCAAGCAAGCTATTACATTAGAAATAAATTATAACTAACTAATGCTGCTAAGAATGTAAGTGAGAATTACCTAGGTTCTATCCATGGGCAAGACCAGAATAATACCAGACTAACAGATTTGAAATAGGTTCGTTCCTTGCGAGCGAACCAAGTTTTCTAGGGTTTACTCCCGTATTCTATAGCGGGCGAGCAGACCAATAGGCTCTAGGGTTTACTCCCGGATTCTATAGCGGACGAGCCGTCCCAATAGGTTCTAGGGTTTCCTCCCGGATTCTATCCCGGACGAGCCCCTTAATATGTCACCAACTGGCTGGGGTTAGATCCCAGATGGGCAACCACTCAGCCAAAATCATTTTCTTCTACTGGGGTTTAGTTCTGGATGCAGTTTAAGATCCCCTAACTCTGTCAGAAGGGACTAGTTACCACCCAGATCCCAGAGAGAAAACGTGGAACTAATGTCTTTTATGCTGATTTAAGACACTGTCCCTGATACTCAAGAAAACAGCCAAGAAGTGGCTCGTTGAAGATAGAATATATCTATATAGTTTTGGCTGTACTTGGTATCACCAGAAGTGAGAAAGGAGGAGTTAAGACATGCAACGTAATCTGGTTACTTATGACTGCATAGGCAAGATACCTCCCGGACATAGATTCCCACTTCTGGATAATATGTGCGAACCCCCACTAAATGATACAATAATGTGTGTACTTGATTAAGCTACACAAACATTTATAAACATTTAGAATTATACGGACAAATTGAGTTTTAAAATACAACAACTGTGTTTATTATTGCTATTGATGATCATATGATGATGATGATTATATTATGGTATACGTAACTCATCTGGCTGAAAAGCTCAGAAGCACATAGGTCCTGCTTCCCCCAGTGACGCAGTTCACTGTCAGATTGAAGGAGTCCAAATTGGTCCCTCACAAGGCTAAGTCACTTCCTGATATGGGTTGTTGACTGTCCATTGCTCCTAAGAGATCTGGAATGAAACGAACGGAGATGGGTAGTATCTACGTCTACACATCTCAAACACATATGTCTATACATTCATATAAACATACATTCAAGTCATACTATATGATGGTATGATGATAGATGATGGCATGTTACATAAACATATATCAGTTCTAACTAAATAAATATATATGTAAATATTCATAAAACCATTTAGAACATTTATAGCTCAAAACCTACATCATCACATACATTTGTGTAATGGAGTGTTTCCCATATAAGTTCACCTCACTTACTCTTTCCCTTTCTGATTCATTCATACTGTCTTGTCGGAAGGGCTGGTCGCACAGTCCTGTCGAACATTAAATGCCTTCCCTGAATCTGTCTGGGGTATTGAATGTCCTAAGTCATGTCTGTCCTCATGCAGACATCATGCAGACAAGGTGAACTGGTGCCATTCCTCAAACCAAGTGGTTTCACCACAATCTTGGTAGGCACTCAAAGTGTTGGTCCAAATAATCAATGTTAATTGGACGCTATCAAGAGACTGGTAGCTCTCAGGAATTTCTCCTAAGTAGTCAGTCTCCCCAATGTTTAACATCATACAGGATGAATCTAAATGTATCTCCTGTACATGCATAAGCCACACGCTCATGTAGCTTGGATAATGGATTTCTCCAAATTATCACATACAACAAATCAGACAACCAAGTGGTGAATGAAAGAAGAAAATAGTTCTCAGTGAAATCGTAAAGCTAGAACTGGAACATTAAGTACAAAGAAAATCCACCAGTTTAAAGTTTGGGAGAATATGCAGAACACGAAACTACACAAGCCTTCAGACTAGCAGACAACTAATCAGAGTAATGGTCTTACCTGGGTTATAGCTAGGAAATCCTGTCATACGACTTCGTACAGAAGTCCAACAGAACGAAATGTTAATATTTCTCCAGTAGGTATCCTAAGAATGCTATTGTGAATTTGCGTCTGAAGTCTTGCTGGCCATGCATGTAGTTTTATTCTAGTCAATTCCTGGCTAGTTTCCAGGTTGGTTAATTAATATGTCCAAGTTCCTGTTAGCTCCACCTATTTTTCCATGTAAGATGATTTACCTAGATGGATTAAGTGCCAAATTCTTTTCACCCCTCCTCCTTTCCTGTGAAGGGTAGTTTCATCTGTCAATCAAATTGACCGATGCCCCCCACGCCTGAAACAATGAAACCTGCTTTGGCGGCAATGCAGTTGCGTCATTACATTCCAATAGGCTGGTAACACCAGCCTTCTCGGTTGCTGGCCGGAATGTGTCAGCCATGGGTTTCTACTTTGCCCCGTAGTATTGCGGCGAGGTGTTAAGCATCTGGTCCTAATTGCTCCTTTGTGGTGGCAATTACAGACGTCCCGGCTCCACAAAGTCTGGACTTTTAGATAGGTGTTAGGCCTGCATTAAATTGCCGTCTGTGGATCCCACGGGGTTTTCCCCTGAGTAGCACTGCCATGTATTATTTCAGACGGGTCTGGCTGACCCTCTTGATTCTAAACTAACACGTCAATCTCAACTGACTGGCTCCGCGATGTCTGGTTGATCAGAACATCAAAGGGAAAATCTCTTAGATGTAGAGACCAGACGTTGCTTTGATCTACCAATGTAGTAAAAATGATAGTGCGGGCTCTAAGTGACTCTGTATTTTTCTCTTACGTTTTTATCCTCTTCTGGGGAACGTTTATTCTTTTAGAGAATTTTAGAAAAATATGGTGGGCTCTGTAATTCCTTGAAAACTTGTGTAATTATGATGCTGCCGGGCTGTCCCGCCACAAGGCGGTGTGACTACTTGGCCACGGAGACTCCTTGTCTATATAAGAAGAGCCTCTGCCTACCGCCGCCAACTTGAGACCACGATGGACAACTACCCGTTCGCCGAAGCCAGGCTCAATCCACTACCTGCTTCCATGGTTTCACGCGACCCTGTTTAGGGAGCTGAAGGTTTTTACTCCGCCTTGCCCATGGCTCTTCCGTCGGGCCAGTGGAAGGAAGCAGATTTGTGCAGCATGGTTTGCCTAATTCATTGAGCTCGCATTAATTTGTTACATTAATCCATCCTATCCCAAGTGTCACGTAAGCTAACTGTGTTCTACAGTGCTATTATCTTAGCTTTAATAGGGTGTGTTTGTTTATTAGATTAAAGTGACGGCGTTTGAGATATGAGTTAAAGCAACAGATGATGGAATATGATGAGTTAAAGTACCAGTTATTGGGATTTGATAAGTTAAAGTAATAGTTGTTGGAATATGGTATGTTAAAGTAACAGATAATGGAATCTGATGAGTTCAAGCAACGGCTGTTGGAATGTGATGAGTTAAAGTAACAGCTGTTGGAATCTGATGACTTAAAGTAACAGCTGTTAGAATATAGTGAGTTAAAGTAATATATGATATGATACGATGAGCTAAAGTAATAGATTTTGAGATGTTATGTGTTAAAGTAATAGCAGTCAAGATATGATGAATTAAAGAACAGATGTTGAGATATGA
>OY992892.1:83294641-83302141 GCA_963921405.1 Cepaea hortensis
CATATACCACTCCATTATTGTTGTCTCCAAACTTTCATGATGTTTCAAGTGATCAAAATATTTCAATTTTCTTTGTTTTATCGTCTTGAATAGCCAATCCTCTTCAATATTCAGCTGTTGAAGTATGGATGCATGTGTTCTTTTTTTTTTTTTTTTTTGCCCAAGATATTCTCAGTACCCATCTATACCATTTATATTCAAAGGAATTATGCGCTGTTTAGCTTGTTTAGCTTGTTTAGCAAGTGTCCAGGTCTCACAGGCGTATGTTGCAATGGGAAAGACACTCAGGACAGATGGTGTTAGAGCCATATTTTATGGACCACTCTCACTCGGTGGCTGATGTGGTCTGTATCACTCCAGCCGCCTTTACCCCACACACATTTCCTGGTACCATTGTTTGTCTGAGAGCCCACGTCAATTTAAAAAATTCAAATCCACCCGCATGCGGAACGAACCACGTGACCAACTTTGTATTCTGGTTTAGAATGCAATGGCAAGCTATTGAACGTATAATTGTCCAAAGAATCAACTCACGGTTGATCGTGACGTACTGCACAGGGCATGCACCATCATCATCATCAAGTGCTCTACCAGCTGGCGTAGGCGTTCATGTCTCCCCACAGATCTCGGTCTTTGTGTTCTGGATCAACTCTGCTGAAGATATACCTCCATGCCGCCGTCTCAATCCGTCCAACATAATTTCTCTTGGTCTGTCTCTGCCTCTCTACCCCTCGATCTTTCCAGTTGTCACGATGTTCTCCAGTGCCTCTATTCTCATCACATGACCACAGAAAGCTGCTTGTCTCTTTCTTATTCGTGTATATAATGTTCTAGTTTCATTGACCTCTTTCAGACAATCATTGTTACTCTGGCAGTCCAAGGAATTCACAACGTTCGTCTAAGGAACCACATCTCTGTTGCTTCCAAGTTCTTCCGAGTTTGTTCATTTACATTTCAAAATTCACTGCCATAAGGCAAAATAGGTTCTATATAGCATTTCAGCACTCTATTTCTGACATTCATGATAGTGACTTATTGCATAAGATACTTCTCATTTTCTGAAATGCAGATTTTGCTTGACGTATTCTGTTATTAATCTATGTTGTGCATCTTCCATCTGATGTTATAATTGCCCCTAGGTGTTTAAAATTATCCTCTTCGTTAAGCATTTTCCCTTCTATTGTAATTTGACATTTTGGTGTCACCTTATTTTTTATTTCACCAGTTTTACTGTTTTCTTGATATTCAAGGAGAGTCCGTTATATGCACTCTCTGTTACTACAATGTTCAACAATTGCTGTAGATCTTTTGCATTTTTCGCCATCAATACTGTGTCTTCTGCTTAGTGTAGATTGTTTATATTATAACCTCCGACTAGTATTCCTGGCTTATCTTTGATCTCTCTCATTATTACTTCGCTTAGAGAGAAAAGAGATTCCGTGACAAAAAACATCCTTGTCGTACTCCTAGCTTTATTTGTTCATAATTGCCCTCTTTATTTCCCATTTTAATTGCTGTTTTTGATTCCAGTAAATGTTCTTTATTATTCTGAGATCTTTCCCATCAATGTTGATGTCTTCCAACATATTAATCAGTTCATAATGTTTTACTTTATCAAATACCTTGGAGTAGAGTCTATAAGCAAGTCTCCGTGGCGATGGTTTTGCGGACGCAATTCGTAATGCCGCTCAATCGCATTCGAAACACAGCGGCGACCGTTTTGACAACAGACCGTGTCGCGCTGGTTTTAACGTGTTGGTAATGGAGCCGGTTGTTCAGAAAGCAATGGCAAACTACATAACATAAAAAGTTTTATATACATCGAACCGATATATATATATCGGTTCGAGTCGCGCCAGTCACTTATGAGAGTATGGAGCCGGTCGCTCAGAAAGTCGTGGCGTGCTGATAAGCATAATCTAGCCTAGGAATCAACATATAGCTGAAAGATGCTGATGTTGACCGCAATATCCTGAAACAGGATGGAAACGCGGGGGGGAAAAAGAGAGCGAGAGAGAGAGAGAGAGAGAGAGAGAGAGAGAGAGAGAGAGAGAGAGAGAGAGAGAGAGAGAGAGAGAGAGAGAGAGAGAGAGAGAGAGAGTTAGACATGTCAACATGGTGGATATGCTTGCAGATCTACAAATTGATGGGAAAGACATTAGACTTATAAAAAACATATATTGGAAACAACAAGCTGCCATAAGGATTGATAATGAAGTGGGACAATATCAACCTATTAAGAGGGGTGTTAGGCAGGGATGTATAATGTCTCCAGATCTTTTTTCCCTATATACAGTGAAAATATTTTCAGAAATGTAGAAGACATAAATGGAATAATATTACATTAATTACAATATAACATTACATATGCAGATGATACAGTATTAATTGCTGACAATGCACATGATCTGCAACAATTAGTAGACGCGGTTGCTGTCCACAGTGAGCAACTGGGGTTGGAATTAAATTGTAAGAAGACACAGGTTATGGTCGTCACTAGGAAGAACGAAGTACCACAATGTAATATACAAGTAAATGGGAATATTCTTCAACAAGTGAATCGGTACAATTATCTCGGAACAGTCATAACATCTGATGCGAGATGCCTTGAAGAGATTAGAACAAGAATCGCCATGGCGAAAGTTGCCTTTAGCAAGATGAAAAACATTCTGACCAATAAAAATATGACAACTGAAACGAGAAAAAGGGTGTTGGGGGGATACATAGAGCCTGTTCTTTTGTATGGATGTGAAACTTGGACAATGTGCAGTCAAGCTGAAAAACATTTGATGGATGCAGAAATGTGGTTTCTGAGGAAAATTCAAAGATTACCATGGACAGATAGAAAAACCAATGACCAAGTACTACAGGAGACAAATGAAAATCGTAGATTGATTAGAGAAATTAGACGTAGACAGTCAAAATTTTTTGGACATGTAATGAGAAGAAATGGACTGGAGAACTTAGTGACAACTGGCAAGACCGAAGGGAAAAGACCAAGAGGAAGACCGAGAGGAAAATATCTGGATGGCTTGGCCACATGGCATGGACGAGACAGGAACACTGAGCTGATCCACGACTCTGGTGATCGAGTGAAATGGCGAGTCATGACCGCCCACGCTTTCCGGCATGGCACATGATATATATATATATATATATATATATATATATATATATATATATATATATATATATATATATATATATATATATATATATATATATATATATATATATATATATCACCGACTTTGCTAGGTATGTGTTGAGTTTAACAGTTTTAACATCCAAAACGCAATCACCAACTGTCATATATTTCGCAGACATTGACTGGTATGTGCTGAGTTTGGCAGTCAGCAATGACAACACTTCAGACATACGATACGTCAACGCCAATTTGACCAGGAACGAGATCCTCAGTAAGGTAAGCATGTAGGCTCTGTCGGCCTCAAGATACAGCAAGACTCCGATCTTTCATTGAGTGTAAGACCTGAGAACCGACTTTCTCTTGTTGCATGCACTAACGACATGTTTGGTTTCTTCAATATCTCTTTTACGTCATCTAACCAACTCTCTCTGTGTCGTCCTCTAGCCTTGTATCCCGATGTTCTCATATAGAACGCTCTAGCCGCTGGTTGATCTTGTTCCATTCTAACTACATGTCGAAATCATTTAATTATTTGGTGTTCTATAAAGTCAGCAAAAGGTGTTATCCCTACACTTGTTCTTAGTTTCTCACTTGTCTCTCGGTCTCTTCTTATTTTTCCAGCTGAGTTTCTTATGCGTCTTATGCCACATGATTTTATTTTATGCCTGTGTGTTTCCAGAACTGTCCATGCCTGGCATTGGCAACACAGCGATAGTACGAATAAAGCGTCAGTCAGCTTCTTTTTTGTTTTGTATTCATGTTGATATTTGAATGTTTTAGAACAGGTGCTACTTGGTAGAATTCAGGGATGGCAAATTTTTGTGCGTAGGACCACATTGACAAATGTAAAGCTATTGGGGGGCCGCTTATATATTATGTCCACTTTGTTTACAGCAACCTATCACAATAAGTAATTATGAATTATTTATAGGTTATTAAACCATTTGCAAATGTATGTTGATCCAAACAAAGACAACAGTTTACAAAATAGAAAATTAGAAAGAAATTTTATCAAACACTTTAAAACAGTCATAACGGTCACCACGGAACATTTGCTTATTAGCAGTCTTAGAGTTATGATTTTGTTATTGTTCAATTCGGCCACCACGGAACATTTGCTTATTAGCAATCATAGAATTATGATTTTGTTATTGTTCAATTCGGCCACCACTGAACATATGCGTATTAGCAATAATAGAGTTACGATGATGTTATTGTTGAACCTTTGGTTAAAAAAAAAAAAGTTTAAAAGGCAAGATGATCGACTACATTGCACCGAGTTTTATCCCACATGGCGGCCTGCCAAAAGCGTCGCGTAGAACTCGAACTCCGTAGCTCCAGCGACGACCTCCAGGAGACTCCAAGAAAACTGCACTCCTGAACTAAATAACGGAATCTGGAATCGAACCCACAATCTTCGTAACGCGATTGCGGATTCTTAACAACTTCGCCTTATTCAGTAGTTTGCCAGTGCTTTCTGAACAAGAAGTCAGCAAGCACATCCAACATACCGATATATGCTACCACTCCGTGAACGCACGGGAAGTTTAAGCTCGAGATTTGTAAACTGTCGACAATGCAGATCTTTACATATATACTATACATTTTGTGTGTCAGCATAAACACTGACAAGTGCAGCACCACCCTATTTACCCTCTCTCCAAAACAAAAGGCAGGGATCATCCAGATAAATGGAACACCCCTAAGAGAAGATAAAGAACCAACATACCTTGGAGTAACATTTGATGGCAAGCTGACATGGAGAAAGCACATCAACAAAGCAGTAGCAAAAGCCAGAAGGAAAATAGCCATCCTGAGAAAGCTAAGTGGAACCACATGGGGAGCCAGTACGAAAATACTTAGCAAAGTTTACCAACAGAGCATACGACCACACCTGGAATATGGGTCAACTGCGTGGTATTCAGCATCAAATACCACACTACAAGAGCTGGACAAGGTGCAAAATCAAGCACTTAGAGTCACCACAGGAGGGATGAGATCAACCCCTATAGTGGAAATGGAGAAGATGGGGAGGACACAGGCACTGAGTGAGCGCAGAGATACGAAAACGCTAATACAAGCAGAAAAGTTCCTCAGCTTGCCAGGCCACCCTATGAAGAACAGATTTGAAAACCTAGCTATGGGGCGGTTGAAAAGAAGTAGATTTATCCACCAGGCCAAACGACTCTGCAGAGAAACCACTGATCTGCCCACAGTTGGTATCCCCCTAACAACTATTCCAGAGCGAACTCCATGGAAAGATGAGCATAGACTATCGTTACAAATCCAGACAAAAGTGAGAGGAATATTTGACAAGGAAGAACAGAACAGTGTGCAGCGCAGAACAGCCACTCTCAGCTTCCTTGATGAAGAATACCCACAGGACCTCTGGATCCGAGTCTACACAGATGGGTCAGCACAAAATGCTGTTCGAAATGGAGGAGCGGGAGTGTACATAGAATACCCAAATAATACTAGGGACACAGCCAGAGTACCGACAGGAAAGTACTGCCATAACTATGATGCCGAAATTGAGGCAATCAAGATAGCAACAGAGAAATTACTAAATAACAGCAATGGTACACAACCTGTGGTGCTACTAACAGATGCAAAATCAGTACTCGAGGCGCTCCTCTCTGGGAAATTGCCAGTACTAAGGACACTACTTTCTGAACTTAGCAGTCAGCATAAAGTCACCATACAGTGGATACCATCCCACTGTGGAGTACCCGGAAACGACAGAGCTGATCAATTGGCTAAGGAAGGAGCCAAAGAGGAACAGCCTGATGTGCCCGTTACATACCACCAAAAGAAAAGAATGATCAAATCAGTCAGAAAGCCACCAAACCTGCTCAAGATGACTACCACGTTATGGACAGACCAGAACAGGTCATTATTCTGCGCCTCAGAACAGGACACAATAGATTACGCAACCACATGTATACAAAATTCAAGATTGGTGAAACAGCCATGTGCACATGTGGATTGGCGTCGCAGACAGCAGAGCACATACTCCAAGACTGCCCAAAATATAACATATCTAGGCAAACCTTCTGGCCTAGAGAGACGACAGTGGAAGATAAACTCTATGGACCACTGTGTGAACTGAAAAAAAAACAGTTCAATTCATGCAAGAGACGACATTGCAGATATAAACATATTTCAAGCGAACGAAAGAAGAAGAAGAAGCTCGTTATTTCCTTGAATATAAAGAAACCAGAAATTATACTTATATCATGGGAAAAGAAAACATCTAAATAAAATATTGCAATAGAAAGAAAACTTTGGTCAAATCAAATATTAAGGTGACACCGGGAAGGTTAACCCGGTCAACAAATGCCCGCAGAAGTCGGATGTGTCGGCCTAACGGCGCATTAACGCAGCTATGCTGTAAACAGGCACAACGCAGTCACGTCCGAAAAAAGAAAAGAAACTCCGGATGAACGCAGAAGAAGAGGAAGAAATATTAAGGTGCAATCATAACATCAAATGGAAGCTGTTTGGCAGAGATTAAGAGCAGAATGGGCAATGAAATAGATACAGAAAAGTGTCTTATGTAACCAGTCACTTTCTCTGAATGTCAGAAAGAGATCACTGAAATGTTATACAGAACCTGGTCAGCTGTATGGCACTGATTCTAGTGATGTGAGCTAACGGGCAGGCAGGCCTTGGAGGCAGCAGAGACGTGGTTTCTGAGGCCAATGATGTGATTGCCTTAGACAGACAAAGTAATTAGAAGAAGCTAGTGAAAGTAGGCCGGTCTCCGTAGCGAAGGTCTTACGGACGCGATTCACAATCCCATATACACGCGTTCGAAACACAGCGGCGCGCGATTTGGCTGCAGACCGCGTTGCGTTAGTTTTGCGTTGGTATCGGTGTTGGTCGTTCAGAAATCAATGGCAAACTACTGAACGTAAACTTGCCAAGAGATCACAGCAGCAGAAATGCTGGTGTTGGCTGTGATGTCCTGCAAAAAGGATATGCAACCCCCCCCCCCCCCCCCCCCCCCAAAAAAAATGAAAGTGGAACACAGTAAACTATACGAAAGAGACAAACGGTGTTCTTTGGTCTTGTGTTGAGAAGAGAGGCGCCGGAGAACATCGTGACGGCTGTATGGAAAGAACAGCGGGAGAAGAGGCAGGGGCAGAGGCAGATAACATGGGACTGGATAGCCTAAGACGGCGGCGTGGGGAAATATCAGCTACAGAATTAATCCACAACATCAGGGACTCAGGTATGTGGAGAGACACGAACGCCGGGGCCATTTGGCAAGGCAATATGGATGAACAAGAAGTGTTGGGTTGAGTCAAGAACCGACATTAACCACACTCGGGACATTCCCATAGGTTTTC